>OX421976.1:1133584-1701084 GCA_949128135.1 Parasteatoda lunata
ATGAAAACTTTTATATGAAAAAAATAATTAAGTTATGAACTAAAAAACTACTAAGTTTAGTTACTAATTAAGTAACTAAACCAAAAAAGTTTTTTTTTTAATGTAGTACCATCTTTTCATGCTGGTATTAATAAAAAACTCTTAAATTAATTCTTTCCTTGAGTAAAAACAAAATCATAATAGTGGGATCAGAGAAATATGCTGTTTTCTGTTTTATTTATTTATTATTAAACATCCATAAGCTATAGCTTCATTTTTTTGTTATAAAGTAAGCCTTTTGCAGGCCAACTAACTACAGAACTACTGTTTATTTCACATTTTTCTTAATAGTTTTAGACTTACTCTTTAAACAATGTATTCATAGTTAGTTTTGATTTGAAAATTTCAGAATCAATATATTTAAGATATAACTCTATTCCTCTTTTATCTTTTGATTATGTTTAAAATAAAAAACCTTTGAGTCCGGGTTTTATTGCGTTTTTTTTTTTTTTTTTAAAGAAAATGCACCTGGGTTTCATTGGGTTTGTGGGTGGGTCAAAAATCCTGCTTTTAAGATATCAATATAACTTTGTAATCTAAATAAGATATATTTGTAACAAAATCTAAGAATCCATCATCTAATGAATTTTTGCAATCTAACCATCCTATGACTATGAAGTACGTTTCAAGGAACAGTTATTTGAAATATTCCGACTTTCAGTTCAGATGCTATATTTTTCAGAGTCAACAAGATTTCTGTGGTGCTACTAACAGGCAGCAAAAATAAATAAATAAAAAAAGACATCCAATTTTGACAACAACTGGACTACAACAACAGAAAAGCTAGAAAAAAAAATTTCATAGAAAAGAGCAAACTGGAAGCCACCCCAGGTAAACTGTGAATCAATTTTTTTTATTTAAAAGACCTTTTCAAGCCTTGCCAATGTAAGTTTGTGCAAACAGACACAGATACATAAATATCCCCTCAGACTGTAGACTGACTATTTTTTTACAACTTTATAAATATTTGATCATTAAATGTATGCTATTATAAAAAATCAACAAAGGACCACATTAAAATATCAGTGTTACGTTTTGATAGCAAAAATTAATATCTTTAGAGTAGGTTAGCCTTAGCATGTTACAACTTTTGTATTAATGTTGTTACAACGCATCTGTTTAGATGTAGAGATTCTACAATTTAATATTTCACTTTAGAAGTTGTGTTTTTCTAGATTTGTAAAATAAAGTAATTTGGAGTGAAAGAAAAGGGCAATTTTTTAGTATACTCAACTATCAGTTAATTATTTAAATTACTTATTGCAAAAATCAAGCTTAAATATTAATTATATGAATAAAATTAAATATCAATTAGCAGATAGTTACATAATTTAATTTATAATTTTGGCAAAATATGTAGAGATTAAATCAAGTATACCATTAAACTCTGGCTGGATACAATGATTTACGTTAGAAAAATTATAGTTAAGGTGTAGAATCTAGGGACCTATTGGTTAAGCTGTAAGGGAAGGTTTTCTATCTTCCTACTATGTGCGATTTTGGATAAATAAAAACGAAGTAAATTGGAGACATCACAACATTTAATATATACAGTTACTTACAAGTTAATATAAATATATACATCCATTAATACTTTTTACATCCCAATCTCTGGAACGTCAGATAGTAATTATTTATTGAGTTGTCTTAGCAACGCGTTGTTTTCTTTTTTATAAAACTAAATTTAAGTGCTTGTTATGTTATTGCTCTTGCGCACCACAGCACTCCCCCCTAGTGAGTTACTCGAACGATGAAGAACCTCATGTGTAACGTGCTGGATTGCGCACTGTACGTCCAGATCTAGTCACTTGGGGTGGAATAACAAGCTTCGCTCTTTTGTTTCCGTTGCCTTGCTCTGTAGCAGCTTTAGAAACTGTAGACGATGAAATAGGCCCAAAACTCTTTTCGACCAGTAAAGGTGTTTCTGAAGTCTTTTCAGATTCTGTAGAAATGTCCGAAAAATAGGGCTTTATTCTATCTATAGATACATTAACTTCTTTTTGCTTCATTTAAACAGTGAAAATTTTGTCGGTTCTCTTTAAAACTTTATATGGTCCATGATATGGTTGTTGCAAACTATGTCGAACACTGTCAGTACGGACAAATACGTGTGAGCAAGTTTTTAAATCCTTGAATATAAATGGTTTCTGCTTCGAGTGATGACGAAATGGGACGGGTTTTAATTTTTCCATGATGCTTTTTAAATCCTGAATGAAATCTGATTGCGCTTCAATGTTTTCAATAGTACGATGCCAACGTTCTACACAGCCATTAGCTTGTGGGTGATATGCAGTAGTTCTATTTCTTTTAAAACCAAGTAATTTTGAAAGTTCTTGGAACAATTGAGACTCAAATTGCGCACACTGATCAGTTGTAATTACGCTTGGAATACCATAACAAGCTATCAAATTTTTCAATAAAGCATCAGAAACTGTCTCTGCTCGAATATCAGGTAAAGGAATGGCTTCTGCCCATCGCGTGTAGCGATCAATTATCGTAAGGCAATAACGAAATCCTTCTGATGATGGCAAAGATCCAATCAGGTCTAGATTAATTTCTTGAAACCGTTGACTAACTATAGGATATTCTTGTAATGGAGTATGATTATGTTTAGAAATTTTGGATTTCTGGCATTTCAAATAACTTTTGGTCCAATCGCGAATGTCTTTGTTTATTGATGGCCAAATAAATTTTGATGTAACTAATCGAACAGTCGCTTTAATTCCAGGATGTGAGAGATTGTGAACACTTTTGAATACTAATTTTCGAAAGTTAATTGGAATAAATGGCCTTTTAATTTTTGTGGTAATATCGCAATATAATGAATGATTAGAGCCAAAAATAGGAACTAGCTCAAACTTCAAAGAAGAGTTTTGAGATTTCATTAAATCTTTTAACTCATCGTCAATTTCTTGAGCTTTGGCTAAAGATTCAAAGTCAATTTCAGAAGTAATTCTTATTTCTTCCAATCTTGATAGAGCGTCTGCGACCATGTTATCTTTTCCTGAAATGTGTTGAATTTCTAATGTGAATTGGCTAATGTACTCCAAATGTCTTTGTTGTCGGGGTGATGCTTTCTCCAAGTTTTGCCGGAAAGCGTATACCAGCGGCTTGTGATCAGTGAATAACGTAAATTCTCGACCCTCCAACAAATATCGGAAATGCTTAATAGACGAATATGCAGCTAGCAGTTCCCGATCATAGGTACTATAATTCTTTTGTGTATGTGTTAGCCGAACAGAAAAGAAACCTAGCGGTTGCCAATTATTATTGACGAGTTGTTGTACCACTCCACCTATCGCTATATTGGAAGCGTCGACCATAAGGGCAAGTTTAGCAGATGGCACTGGGTGAGACAGAATTGCTGCAGATTTTAACAATTCTTTGGATCTCGTAAAGCTTCGTCTGACCATTCGATAGTTCGATTATCATTCTTTTTGCTGTTTTTTAAATAATCATATAAGCATGCTTGGTGTTGAGCTGCTTGTGGAATAAATCTTCTGTAGAAATTTATAATTCTCAAAAATCTTCTAAGTTGTTTGACTGTTTTGGGTTTGTTGAAATCTTCAATGACTTTGACTTTTTTTTCTGTCGGGTGAATTCCTTTTAGAGAAACAGTATGGCCGACAAAATTCACCTCAGGCTTAGCGAAGTTGCTTTTACTGAGATTTAATGTTAATCCAAATTGTTGCAATCTCTCAAAAACTGTGCTGAGATGTTGTAAATGTTCCTTTTTAGAGCCCGATGCAATTAGTATGTCATCCAGATAGACGAAACAGAATTCTAGGCCACGTAGAACGGCGTGCATGAATCTCTGGAATGTCTGCGCTGCGTTACGAAGTCCGAAAGTCATCAAAGGAAATTCGAACAGTCCGAATGGCGTACTAATAGCTGATTTTTCTATATCTGCTGGTTCCATGGGAATTTGATGATAAGCTCGATGAAGATCTAATGTAGAATAAACCGTACAACCTTCTAATTGGTGCGTAAAATCATGCAGGTGTGGTATAGAGTATCTATCTGGTAATGTGGCTGCATTTAAAGCACGATAGTCTCCGCACGGTCTCCATTCGCCATTTTTTTTCTTGACCAGATGTAATGGGCTAGACAAAGGACTGCTTGATGGTCGACATATGCCACGCTCAAGCATGTACTCAAATTCTGCTTTGGCGATTTTTAGTTTCTCTGGAGCCAATCTACGCACACTAGATGTTATGGGTGGACCCTTTGTAACAATAGCGTGAGTGACATTATGGTTGACGTTAACTTTATTCAGTTCTATTTTTTTTGAAGATAAGTTTTTGAATTTTTGCAGTAGAGAATGAATATCTGGATCTAGATTATTACTATCGAGGGGTGTTAAAAATGAAGATGGTCCTTTGATTATTTTAGCTGAGACTGTTAATGATGTTAAAGGATCAAGCAAACGTTTTTGTTTAATGTCTACCAAAAGTCCATGTGCCTTAAGAAAATTTGCGCCAATTATTGGCTTTGAGACGTCTGCTATGATGAAATTCCATTTGAAACGTCTTCTCAAGCCTAAATCTAAACTGATAAGTTGCTTGCCGTAAGTTTTGATTGAACCTGAATTTGCAGCATAAAGTTTAAAATCAGATGGAAACAGCGTATTGGGTTTTGGCGGTGGAATTACAGACACGTCAGCCCCAGTGTCTATAAGATAGTGACTTTTGCTTGACTTATCAAAAAGAAAGAGGCGGCAATTTGGTTGGCCGTAGTCGTTGGCCTCTTCAATCGACCGGCCCATTAGTTTTCCGAAGTATTTATTGGTTTTTGAAATTCGCAAGGTTTGACACAGCGATGTGCCCTGTTACCGAATTTATAATGGTACCAACATAGCTTATAACGAGAAGATAGGGATCTCGAACGGCTACGGTCTCGAGCTGTTACAGATTTATCTTGAGATCTACTCCTTGCAGGGTTGGGTTTTTGACGTCAAAAAGTGGTTTTTGACACGACAAGGGTATAATACTGGTTTAAACCGTCAAAAACTGAAGTTTGCCAAGAAAATATATAAACTTCAAAACTACCAACAGTTGCCATGCATTATATTGAAATTTAATTATACTATAGGTAATAAGCAGGTTTTAAAATATTTTTTAGTTAAAATTAAGGTAAAATAACAGATTTAAAATCTCAGAAATTTATATTCAAATGCATGTGCAGAAAAATTTTGCACAAAAATTGTTTAAATATTTATATTTTGAAAAATTTTTTTTATTTTTATTTTTAATAAAATTAAAAGTTTATTACTATGCATTTTTGACACATAAGGAACATATAACTAATATTTATAATGATCTTACAAGTTATGTTGTATAAATACAAACTTGATACAAGTGTATAAAAAAAAAAATTTTAATGTTATACCGAATATCTTTATTATCCAGTATGTTAATTTGAATTACTGATTTTTCTGAAAAACTAACAACCAATCACAAAAGTCAAACTAAACAGAAGAACAATACAGTCACTGATCCATGAAATATTTAAACAAATTATTATGGAAATTTTTTAATTATCCTAATAAATTGATTGTAAATGTTGCATGTGCCCAACCTGTTTAAAAGATGTCTAATGTACAAAACTGCTAATGTTTATCTTTAAAAATGTCTAATTTTTAGTATAATCTATACTATACATTAAATTTGGTTATAAATAAATTTCTTAATAATATCACTGCAGATTTTCAATAACACATGAAAATGAATACATAATATTACAAAAGATGTGAGTTTTCAAAAATACAAGATTTTGGTTACTATTCAAAATATAAGTGTTTCTTCAAAATTTTAAATTTATTTTTTCTAGAACATATTTAGAAAACACTATCCTTTATAAAAAATATATAAATTTTATGTATTAATTAAATTTCAAATATGAATATAGGTTTATGACTTTTTTGACATTTATGACAGTGAGGTTTTTGACGTGACGGTTTAAACCGTCAAAAACTGTCACATGTCAAAAACCTGCCAACCCTGACTCCTTGTGATGAATGTATCAAATTTCTTAGTTAATTCTGCAATACTAATCTCCAATGAATTAATTTTTTCGTTACTAATGTTATTATGCTCTAAAGTTTTATTGGCTACTTTATCAACTGTACATAACTCTGATGAGCTAAATATACCAATAATTTTGTCTGCCATCTCTGCCATTTTATCCAAAGAATCAGAGCTAATAGATAATATAGCTTGAACCTGTTGTGGTAATCTCTGTAGCCTAAGTGATTTTAACAATTCCTCAGAAATGGACTTTTCAGCCAAACCTTTCATTTGTCGCAACAAGTCAGATGGACGCTTATCGCCAAGATTAAGTTCAGTCAACACCTTTTTTAACCTGGCTTCTTCAGTATCTGTTAATCTATTTAATAATGCATTTTTTAAAGCGTCGTATTTTCCATTCATTGGTGGGTTTAACAAAATATCCTCAACAAAATCTAAGACATTTTCGTCCAATGAGGCAATGACAATGTTATACTTGGTTAAATCACGAGTAATATTGCCGTTAGCAAACTGTGCTTCAAATTGACGTGAAGGACTTTGTTAGGCCTAATCTGCCATTGAACAACTATTGAAAAACAAAAAAACATTTTCTTTTTAAAGTTTACATTTCATTTATTTAATGCTTTAATTTTTTTAAAAAAAAGCTCTGAAATTGTAGCGCTCAGTTCTGGCTTAATGTTGTGCACTCGTCCTGTTGGTGTTGATAAATCGAAAGGAGATAAAATCATCAGAATATTTTTTTGTTCAACCCATACACTATCTGCTTCAAATCTTAAAGCTAGTACCTGGTCCAGAAGGATGAAAAAAATGAATTTTGAAATCTTTTTCAACATTAGATACATCTTTTACTATTCCAAGCCACCACTTTTGTTCATAAATGCTTTCTTTCTTGATACTCTCAAAACAAATATCTTCTGTTGTATTTTCTTTTGCGATTTTTGTGCCAGTATAGTGTTCAGAAAATGAGATTTCTCGAACTCTTAAAGTATGAACACTTATTGGGATATAACTATGGTAACCTCGTGTATTTAATATTATAATGCAGGAGTCAAACCTGTTGGCAAGAAATTCTCCTGCCTGTTGAACCTCTAATTGTGATACAAAAATATACTGAATTCCAGGAATATTTTCTTCACAAAATTTGAACATATCTTTTGGAGTTATGATTTGATTCTCAGTTATTCTTTGTAGACTGGATTTTGAGACAAGTCTTTTTGTGGTGCCTCCAATGCCATCACAAGGCCCTTTGCTATATGAAGTGGCAAAGAAATGCCACTCGGCATTCAATCCAAAATCATGTTGATGGTGACTGAGATTCACAAAGTTTTTTCGATTTTTGTACTGCCCTGATGCACCATCAGAAAAATATGCAACTTTCTCTACATATGGAGCAGAGGCTTTCAAAAACTTGATTATTTCCTTTTGGAAAGTATAAACAGCTTCCACTGAATGACTTAGACAATCACTTATTATGCAGACACTCTTGCTCATTACTTCTGCCAATTCATCATTTTCTTTCCGAATATATAAAATGAAAGGATGGAGAGTGGCTTGTGCATTCTTCCAATGGTAAGATTGAATTTCGTCTTGTATCAGAAATGTGTAATTCTCTGAGAAGTCGCCTTGAATAATACATTCATTAGGTTTCAAATTACTTTTTCTATTTTTTAAGTACCGTGACTGACTTTTAGCAATAAAATGATGTGACTTAAGTTTTATAACCTGATCAGTTAACCTTTCAATAAAATCATCAATACATTCTGTTAAAGATAACAATTCACAACGATCTGTAGTGGTCCACTGTTTATAATTTATAGTATGAATAATTTCATTGTCAGTTTCCATTATTTCGCATAAGTTCTGGCGCAAAAGTGATAGTCCATGACATTGTGGACAACCATGGAGTATGCAAGTTTCATTTTCAACATTGCAAGCAACTTTTGACAGCAAATCTTTATATGTTATTGAAAGTTTAGCAGCACTAATCATTAATTTTACATTTTGATGCTTCATGCATACACATACAGAATGTGTACCATCATGAGCTCCAGTCAATATGCACCATTTAGGGCGCAATTCAGCAAATTTAGAAAAGGAAATTTTGATACCTGGGAAAGTTTCACAAAATTTTATATGTAGCTCCTTTAGGTTACAGAGTATAAGTCTTTTCTGTTCATGTTTCTTTTATCCGTTTGAATTTCTTATTGTTACATAATCTTTCATGCCTGGACACATTCTTGTGACTTCATCAGAATTATAGAACTGGTAAACTTCTCTAAGATCAGCATCACTTAATGTCTTACCACTTCCAGGTTTCCTATTTTCGAGATCAGGCAAAATACCATAATTTGAAACAAGTTTCCGAGTTTGGCGAACTAAATATTAACTGACACCAAATTCATCCGAGGTGCGTTCCACAGACCATGCTGTAGGTACCAGACTTAAAATCTTTACCTTTTCAGATACACATGTTACCTTTTGAATTTTTTCTTTATGTTTTTCCATTAAATCAAAATGAAAATTTTCTTCATTGTTGCTATCTGTATCTGAATTAATGGGATTGATCTCAAAACTAGTTTCATGTTTTCTTTTCACATTATGCTGAATTTTAAGTAATTTTTTCATTGCAGCACCTGTTCTTTTCTCTTTTTTTTAATTTCTGAATTTTCAAAGGTGAGACACCAATGACTTCACAGACCTTGTTTAAGTCACTCATTGCTGAAAATGAAGGTTCATATTCTGGATCCTCATCATTATCCAAATTTTCACATGCAAAGAGCTCATTATTCAATGATAGGATTTTCATATAGCATACAGAACATAAAGATTTTCCGGGGGTTAATGGCAATTTTCCCAAATAATTCTTAGATAATTCAACAGTAATTTCACGAAAAGATTTTTTAATATATTTCTTATGTACTGACATAGGATCACAGCAAGTTTGGCCAAAAAGATGGTGATATTTGTGCAAATACTTTTTTTCATGGTAAGTGCAAATAGTATGGAATTCTCCAGGAATTCTTAAGCTAAGAATTTCCTTATCAGTTAAGCTTAAGTCATTAATAGTTTTGATTTCTGAAATTGAACTATAAGAACTGTTTTCACAGCTTTCCTTAGTAATTTCACCAATAGAGCATTTCATGTTTTCATTCTATAAAAACTAACAAACAAAAAATGCTATAAAATTACTCCCTTCAAAAGTTACTATTTCAACAATATACCACAAAGTAGAAATAACCAGTTGACTTGCTTATGCTCTATATAAGTTGTAACACAAACCTAAAGTAAGGGAAAGTGTAACTTGTCTGTTATTCGCTATTTAATAAAATGAAACTTAAACCAAAAGCTGATAGGCTGTTCAGAGAGAACTAAAACCCAAAGTTCTACCTGATTGGTTGTAACACAATTGAAACCAAAACATAATACTATGTTGCAATAACTTGATCAACAGTATTTATTGTTTATTGAAAGAAATAGTAGGGATTGGTTAGGGGAAGGGAGAATATACAAGCTGGGGTATTCTCCCCCACTTCAGCTGCCATAACTTTTTTTTTAAATTGCAGATGGGGTTTTTTCTTTGGGTGGGGATATTAAAAAATAAAAAGAAAGCATTAAAATAAAAATAAAGCTGTTTTTGTTTTTTAATACTTGTCTTGGGGTAAATTAGGCCTAACAAAGTCCTTCACAGCTGATTGTCATTTCTCCAATTTCAAATCTCTGTATCTCTCAGACCAATTGGAATAACAGAATAAAATTTACAGATTATAGATGTTATATGTAAAGGTCCTACCTTGTCAAATTTAATGTGAATACCACCTCCCCCTTTTGAGTTAGAGGGTGTCAAAAATGTAAATTTTTGAAAATTTTCAAAATTGCAATTGTTATAATTCAGAAGGGAAAGGAAATAACAGCCTGATTTTTTTTTTTCCAGGAATATGTTATATGTAGCAATAACACATATAAAAAATCCAAACTGTTATCTCTTCCCCTTCATGAGATATTTATTTTCAAAAACTGGCATTTTGAGTAATGTTTCGTTTTTTTTTACAGTGCTCAGAATTTTTTACAGAAAAAACCACAAATTTTACATGATTTAATTTAAAAAACTACACAGATTTAATATCTTTTTGAATTTTTTGTTTATCTCTATTAGTTTAGAAAATATGTAAGATTTAAGACACACCTGAATTTCATAAAAACGAGCAAGGTCGCCATTTTCAAGCCCCCCTAATTAAAAAAATTAAGATGATAGAATTTTTCTGCAAATGGATTTTAACTTCTTTGGTACATATGTTTCCACATACAAAGTATGAAAAAAATCAAAAATGGTGCGGCAACCAAAAAATAAATATTTGTTGAAATTCTGTGGAATGACCCATATACAGTTACTTACAAGTTAATATAAATATATACATCCATTAATACTTTTTACATCCCAATCTCTGGAACGTCAGATAGTAATTATTTATTGAGTTGTCTTAGCAACGCGTTGTTTTCTTTTTTATAAAACTAAATTTAAGTGCTTGTTATGTTATTGCTCTTGCACACCACAAAGCATTCATTTTCGTTCTCTTTAGCGAATATCCTATTCCTGGTTAACTTTTTCTTTACCACAGTTAGATAATATAGAAGCACGCGATCATACAGTGTGCGGAGACATCTGCAGAGATATTCCAATTTTGCAGGTACTTTTTATTATTTTTTTTAATACTAAAAATAATCAATACAGGGAGAAAACAAAATAAGAAACAGACAACAACATAATCATGATTACTGCAAAGTAGAAGAAGGTTGTTTAGCCGTATGTGTGCTGCTACCAAAAAGATAAAACTTCTCATTTAACCCAAAAATTAGCAGAATTATTAATTAGCTATATTAATAGGCATTTCAACAAAACTTCAATAAACAATATTCTCAGCACAAATATTACAGATAAAACATTAATATACATGAAATTACACTAAAATGTAACACTTAATTTTACATATTAATATCAGAAAACTTATACTAAATTAAATGGATAAACAACAGAATATAGAGTACAGGTAAAATTGAAATATCCTAAGCTTGAAAATACGAAATTTTGTTACAGTGAATCGATTCTCAACGCAAACACGTGGAATATTTATTTAATACAATATCCATACATTTTTAATACAATTGTAAAAACTACCTTTCTTTTTCAGCTTTTGTCGTTTTGATTTAGTCATAATTAACAATTCTAAAAGTCGTTTTAATAAATAAAACTCTTTTAATACAAAACTACCTATTACAGCAGAAGAGTTGGGTAAAATATAAACAAAACAGTTTTAACTTGGGTTCGTATTAACAACTTTTAAAATCTGTACACGGTTGAATTTACGAGTTACAAGCTTGAACATACAAATATAATAGCACAACTGAGTAAATTGAAAAAACTGATTAACTGGAAAAATTGAAAATGTACGAAACTAAATGTTTTACTTCACTTCAGTGCAAATTCTACTTTTTTAAAAATAAAAAAAATATTCTATTTCAGTCGCAGTTACGTTTATATTTAAGTATTTTTTATACACAAACTACGATCAAAACAAAACAAACGTACAGTCACACGATCATGCAATCACGATCATCTCTTTAAACGATGAAAAACTGTAAGATGAATTAGTGAAATAAAACCCAGCAAATATAGGAAATTATCCGGGAAGGTTATGAATAATATGTTAATTTTAATATCATTTACCTTAATTTTGTGTTTGCCTAAAACTTTCGCTGTAAGTTGATCTTCTTACTGCTGAGCCAAATAATAGCATCGCTTTCGAACATTTTTAACGCTCTATTTTTTTTTGCAGTTGGAAGACTGTCCTGACTATTTCCATTGCAACAACACACTTATAACTGAGGATAGCAAAGTTAATTCTTACTGTCAATCGGTATATCAAACAAATGTGACAGGCAGATGCTGTAACGTGAATGATACAATTATTGGGTTTGTTGCAAAATTTATTTTATTTTGACACTTCTTTTAACTGTAGTTATATATTTTTATCACTACATTGCTTACATTCGAATCTTTTCTTTTTTTTCTTTTCCGAATCTATGTGTTGGTATATAAGTTGGATATTTTCCATATTTTGATCTACCAACTGCTATCACCAAGGCACCAAATAAGTTACTACCAATGTGTAATTTTTTTTGTTTTTAAGTTTCTTTCGAGTCACAGCTCAGAAGTTGTCGAGACTTAGCAATTATTCTGGTACAAATCACAATACAGAAAAATTATCCCATAAGCACACTGAAGAAAAATTAAAAAGATGTGAGCAATAATGTTATACATATATAAAATGTTATATACCAAAAATCTATTTATTTCCCATTAACATATATTTACACAGTAAAAATATGTTTCTTTTAATGGTACTATTTTTAACATTACGTTGTGTAGTTTGTAGTTGTATTTTTCTTGACATCTAAGCCTGCCACTTTAAAGAGATAAGTAAGAAATATATAGATATATATTATAATGTTTTACCATTAATCATATTACTACTGAAAAATGGCCTTCCACCAGGGATGAGATTTTTCCGCTTCTTTCATTTTTGTCGCTTGAATTTCAGCTTTTTTATCAAAAACTCAGATTCTCTAAAAGTTTCAGTTATTTATAAGTATTCCGCATTTTCTGAGAATTCAGTCGTTGAAATAAAATTTATATTAATATTTATTTCCAATACAGATAAACAGAAAATTCATACTAGGTAGCTGCCAACGATGTTGCATTTTTACTTTTCCGCTATTTTCTCCGCTTTTTCTCTTAGAAAATACAATTTTCCGTATTTTTACCCTTCCGCTAGTTGTATTTTTGTAATTCAGGCGTCACTGCTACTTCTTTGCTGGTGCGAAAGCACACAAAATAATAAAAAAAGTAGCGGTGGATTTGCTGTGAAATTTTTTTTTTTTTGTATTTAAAAATTATCTAGTAAATTTTTATTTATGGCTAAACAAAAACAATACAAACAAGTCTTTTGGAAATCCCAAGTCCAGAATCTGCTAATATCTCGATTCATATTCACGCGATTTTCATCATTGATCCTCGTATTTACCTGATATAAAAGTTGCGCACTGCAATTCTTATTCACTCAATTTAAATATCGTACATTGCGATTCCTATTTACGAAATTTAAAAATCCAATATCGCGATTTTTATTTACGCGTTTTTAAATTCTCAATTTTAATATCAAACATCGATTTTCGGATTTACCTTATTTAAAAGTTGCGCATTGCAATCCTATTCACGCAATTTAAATATCGTACATTGCAATTAGTATTCACGTGAGTTTAAAATCCAATTCGCTTATGCTATTGTAGTGTCAAACATCGATTTTCATGTTTTTTACATGATTTAAAAATTAGACGAGATTCGTATTCACGCTTTCTAAAAATTACGCATCATAATTTATATTTTCACATTTCTGAAATTCTCTATCGAGTTTCATATTCACATGATTTAAAAGCCACATATCAGGATTATTATTTTCTCAATTTAAAATCAAATATTGCAATACTTATTCACACTATTTTAAAATCATGCATGCAATTCATATTCATGTTATTTATATTCATGCAATTTTAAAATTAATCAATGGCATTTATAATAACATGTTTTAAAAGTTTAAAAATCACATTTTTTTGGGTCAAATTTTTGGATATATATATATATTAATTCTTAGATTTCCTCTTTTTTACTTGCCGACTACTCTCATCCCTGTTCCCTAAACTTAATCAAAAATATCAATCTGTTCTTTTCTCAAATATATTTTAATGTTGTTCTAATATTATGTTGGTTCTGTTGGTGTCATCTAAAATCACTAAAGCATTAGAAGGTTTTTTTACTTGAAAAAAAATTTAAGTGACAAAAATACATAGTTACGAGTTACATTGTATAAATTTTTGTCTCTTATGTGATTTTTTTTCCTTCTAGTTATTCTTTTTTTTTTTTTTTTCCTAGTTCTAGTACTTACCTTTCTAGAAATGTGTACATTTTTAGGAGGTTAGTTGCATCTGTATGTTTAATCATGTCGTCTAATTATTAAATATTAAGGATCCATTTTTGATCAATTAATATTTGAATTTCATTTAAAATGTTTTGCAGAAATATCTCTGTATTTATAGAAGTCTTACTTCTCAAAAGATCAAAGATAACCCCCATTGTCATACCCAGCTTTTCTGTTTGTGTTTTATAATAAATTCAGTTATTTTATAAATTCTGGGCTCTAGGGGTGCCTATCCTTCCTAAGATTGATGGGGATATCCCCCCTAAACTTGAAAACTCTGCCGCCCCTATTTCCGGTAACAACAAAGATACACATAAAATTTTTATTGAAACAACAATTTTTTGCTATATCTTATCTCAATAAGATTCCCTGTTAGAAGCATTTTGTAAAACATTATTTTCAGAAGGTAAAACTAACATTCTAAAAGTAATTATGATGAAGAGATTTTTATGCGTAACTAACCTAAAAAGTGGTGATGCTGTTCTCTTTAAAAAATTATATCAATTTAACAATCAATTCGATTCAAGGGTGATGTAATGAATTATCCTACACAATTAATGAATTAACCTGCTATTCATATTAATTGATTTTCATTAATAAATATGAATGAATCAATGAAAATTCTAATTAATGAATTACCCTGCTATTCGATTGGGCGTTTTAAAAAAGTGCTTAAAGGTGCTTATTTTTTATATTTGTTTTTTAAAAGCCCTTAAAGGTGCTTTTATCATTGAGTGCTTTTAAAAAGTGCTTAATTTTTCTTTTACTAAAATGAGATTTTTTTTTACCATGTCAATTTTGTCACGTATTTTGAAAAGCGTGGTTTTCACATTGTTCTATTCAACGTTTAGGGTGACCCGGGGTAATTCACGATCACTCTGTTTCTGGGGTAAATAATGATCACCTAAGTTTTATTCAAAAAAAATTATTTTTTTTTTAAATTTGAGACATGGACAAGAATGCTTGTACACTTTACTAAAGTATAACTACATTTACTTAATAATAGTTTTTTCTTTAATCTAACAAAATAAGTATCATTTAAATTGCTTTCCGTATTTTCCACTTCAAAGATGGGTTTCAAAATGTGCACATTTCTGCAAAGATCCCCCTCCTTCTCTTAATAATAAATATTTTGAGTTACTTTCTTTTTCTTTGATATAAAAATAGTGTAAGCTTTTGTTTAATTGTTTCACATCTACTGTAAATATTATAATTGACTATAGGAAACTATATCAAATGTTGCCCCCTACAGATGGGGTAATTATTGATCACTGGGGTAATTCCTGATCATTGTCATTTCTTCATATAAATAGTATAAAAATATCTAATTGTCTTGTCTTAAATAACAGTTCATATTTTTTTAAGTGGAACAACTATAAAATATATTTTAACTGTAATCACAAAATTTGCTTTTAACTGTATACAAGACAAATGTGTTTTGATTTGCACCATTTCTGGTTTGTCTTACCTTGCTTCTATCTTAATTTTATGTGTGTACATTGTTAGAATAATTTTTAAGTTTATAAATTAGCGTAATATAAATATGCTAAGAAATTATAAGCCTAAAAAGGATGCTATGCTTCTAGAAAGCAAAATTAGCGAATTTCTTTTAATGATTGAAAATTAAAATTTCAGTGTGAGAGCTACTGCCAGAGCTGTTGACATACCTTACTTAACTTAACACTCTCACCTAATGAAGTTAAAAAATCCAGCAAAAGTAATCCATGTGGGAACTCTTTCTTATATTCAGGCAGTACCGTATTTTTCGGCGGTAGCGCCGCGGCGCTATCGGAAAAAAAGTTGTTTTTTCCCTACATGCGGCGCTTCCGATGCAGCGGCGCGTCCGAGGAAATAATTTTTAGCAGCAAAAAAATTTCTCAAGTAAATTTATTTAAGATGAAATAATTTTCTGAGAGAAAGACTATTAAATAAAATTAATAACGAAGTTGACGAAATATTTGTACGTATCGCGATCTGCTGCAGAACAATTGCCAATTCTTAGCAAACTTTCGGCAGCAGCCTGCAAGAAAATAAATAAACGAAATAATAATTTTAAAAAAATATCGCGTAAGGAGAAAATTTAAAAGGTAAGCATCTTGTATCCACCCCCAGTTTAAAGAAAAAATGCCGAACTTCAGATCTCTTTCGGAAATTCCAATATGGCGCTCAAATATTACTATAATTCAATTTTAGAAAAACCAATAAAATTAGTCAAGTTTCGATCGTAGATTATGATGGGGTGAATTTAAAACTGGTCCATCTTAAGAAATTTTATTAATTAAAATAATCATCTATATAATATAATCAAGAAGAAATAATCCGAAGGAGAAATAATTCAAGAAGTAATCCGAATCCTCCGATGAAGAAGAAATAATCGTTTCTTCTTCGGAGCGAGATCATAGTTCTTGTTTTTTTCTTTTAGATAACATTTTGTTTTAACAGAAGACGCTCACCTCACAAGAAAAAAAAAGCTAACAAAGAACTACAAAAAAAAGTAACAATTTATGCTAAGGAACTAACGATAACAGCAAAAAACAAGCTAAAAACTAATAACGATAAAAAAAAATAATAAATAAAAGAAACAACTAACAACAAAAAAACAAACAGGCTAACTAACAAAAAAAAAATTAACAGTTAATAACTAATAAAAAAGCCGCAAAATAAAAAATAAATGAATCAAATAAAAAACCGCAAAAGGGATAGAATTCATTTTGTACTCCACGTGGTAGTTTCAATGTCAACTGGGTGTGGCCAATTTATGGTCAAACAGAAGAGGGAAATGTGGGGACAAACCAGTAATGCACAAGCTCAGCTGTCAAGATTGATTGATCAGTTTCTTCCAACTTGCATTTCTTTATTTTGTTCATTGGAAATGAAGGTGTTTTTACTTTTCACTTTATTTGAAACTGCTTTAGAAACAGATGTTTCCTTTGACACAGATTTATTATATATTTTTTTCAAGCTTTTTTATTTTTAAAAGACAAAATAAAGTTACTTACTTCAACGAAATAAAATTCCAAATAAAAAGAGAATATAGCTGATTTTTTTGTCTCATCAATATATATTTCTTAAAAAAAATAAAAAAATTTAGATCAGATTAAGTGCCGGATTAGGGGTCCAATACTGTATGCCCTTTTCTTTTTCCCAACCCCTTTAAAAATAACTGATTGATTCCTCCTAATCAGCTCCAGTAGAAATGACAAGCAGAGGAATTTTTCATCAGAATTTTTTTGGGGCGCTCTTAGTTATTTCTTATTCTTGTTATTATTAGTTATTTCGTTATTATTAGTTTTTCCTTAGTTTGTTAACTGTAATAAATTTTAAAATCTTTTTTTTAATAAATTATTCATTTTATTTTTCTTATTACATTGTTTTACGGATTTCTGTAATTAGTCCAGCATTAATTCAGCTGCTGAGCATATAAATATTTTTTTGCTGTTAATTATTTGCTATAATGTTTTTTTGGCGCGGTGCCAACTGGTAAGAACAACTTTATTTTATATCGTTTTTTTTTTTTTTTTTTTTTTTTTTTTTTTTTTTTTTTGCTGAAGGAGAAAACTTTTTTCACGTCAACTCTTTGTTAACGCAGTTTAGGATATTCTCTCCCCACCCCCCAAATAATTTAGAAATTACGTTATTTGATGTATTAAAAAATGCACTTAACATTATTTTCAGAATTATTTGTTGTACTTAAGTTTATTTTTTGGTGTGGTGCCAACAGATAAGAACAATTTTATTTTATATCGTTTTGTTGCTTTTTTTTTGCTGACAAATAAATTTTTCATTATAATTTAGAAATTAAAACCTTACTTTATGAAATGTATAAAAATTTTTTATTTTTTATTATACAGATATTCTAAATGGTAATTTAAAGGTCTTTTGCATAAGGATGCTGATATGCGCGGTGTAGCGCCATTGCGGCGCTTGCGCCGGAGCGGCGCTTACTATAACTTTTTTTTAAAAAATTTCATTTTCATCGATGTGCGGCGCTTGCGACGAAGCGGCGCTTTCGCCGAAAAATACGGTACATGAGAATGAGTTGGCTGTTTGCCTAAAATTTATGGCATGATGCAAAGATTTTTGGAAAATTTAAATGGTTAATCTTTATTCTTGCTTTTGAATAAATCATTTTATTAGCTGCTTAATGCTTTTTTGGTTTATTTGTTTGATCTTGATGTCGTATTTGTTAATTACCATTGTATAATTTTTTTTAAACTGCCCCTTTACTATAAAAACTGGTGATCAGTAATTACCCCAGAAGTGATCAAGAATTACCCCAGAAATGATCAAGAGATGGGGTAATTCCTGATCACTAAAAATTTAAAATCTTTTAAATTCTAATTAGATTTTCAAACAAAAGAAGGTAGCATAGGACTCATCTCATATAGCCTCAAACTTCCAGTAAATATTACAATTCTATCTTGAATAGTTTTTTTACAAAATAGATGTTTGCATTTTTTGATCAGGAATTACCCCAGGTCACCCTATACAATTCATTCAAGCACAAAGCATTTCGGCGTACCGTGTATAGCATGTGAAGGCACCAATCATTTTTCAGGTTTGATGAAATACTTACGAATCCGCATGTGCGTCTATTGAGCTGGGTTTGGTGAGATTATTGCACTCTCGTGTGCAACTCTTGCACTTTGCAAGATATTCTCAATTTCAGGCTTCATTTTCCACCCTCTGATATCGAATTGAAAAATCTCTTGATCATTTTATAATTGCTGATGTAATCAAGAAAAGAGTTCTTTTGTCAGAAACTAGTTATTTTATCATGATCATGTAAAGTCTGGAAATTATTTTGCATTTTGTTAATGTATATAGTGCTTAAAAAGTTCTTGTTGAAAAAGTTAAAAGTGCTTAAAAGTTTTTGTTGAAAGATTTGGCTTCGCACACTGTTATAGCTTTTATTTTTTGATAATTTTGGTTAATTCATGTTTAATGCATATTCTAATTTAACTAGCAAGTTATTTCAATTTCTTAATTTTTTTTAAAAAGAAGTTGTGTTTTTTTATATTTTTAAAATGTATATTTTAAATGATTTGTGATACATATTACAAATTTTTTTTCTTGGTTTTCAGGCTAGATTTAAGGTACTGTGATATCAAGATATTAAACATATCTCACGCTGTTTTTTCTGAGATTGAAATTTTGTAAGTTTTTCTTTCCTGTTTCCTTTTAAATTGCTTCCTGATTTACTTGCCTTTCTTCCATGTTTAAGTTACAAACTCTACAGTGATTGACTTGTCACTTTTATAGATAACTTCATAACATTAATCTTAACAATTGTTTTAAAAGTTTTAATATAGTTCTCACATATTTCTATTAAAACTTAAATAGATGTTGACTTGTCTTCAACTAGATCATCTAGATTTTGATAACCAAGAAATGCCCTTAAAATATTTAAAAAAATTCAAGAATTTCAATCTGAAACATTATTTCTTCCCTAAAATTCTGTATAATATACAATTGTAATAAAACATTTATATTAAGAGAAAATGGGATGTAATTTTTATCAGGTTTGGCTAGTTTAAACCATATTTTGAACCAAACGGTTTATTTAAAATAAAAAAAAACGAAACTATCTTTTTAATTTTTTATTATTTATATAAATCGTTTTAGTTTGAATAACCCCAATTTATAATCCAGGTAGTATACATTACCTAGATCAAGATGCCTTTTTCGTGTGAAGGCTACATAACTTATCTTGGATGGATTGACAGATAAGCCAGACTAAGAGCACCATCTAGCTACTTCTAGAAGTGCGTTATTCATGACATCAGAGATTGTTTTACCATGCCTTCCTCTGACAACACTAACACCATCATCAGCGTACCCGATACAGGGTATGCCAATTTCAGTTAACCGAGCTAACAAAGAGTCCATTACCATACACCATAGGATAGGGGACAAAAGCCCTCCCTTAAGGCACCCTGCAGTTGCATGCACTTTCATGCTTGCACCTAATAAAGAGGAACAAACATACCTAGAGGATAGCAAATTGGTTATCCACCTGATAATTATTGAATTTATGCCTCTGTTCCTAAGTGCATTGATGATAGTTTCAACAGTGACTTTATCAAACGCACCTTCAATATCAATAAATACCGCAAGAGCAACCTGCCTTATCTGTGATAGATTTCTCAAGCAGGTAGGAGAGCTCATATAGGGTGGTGTCCGTTGACTTGCCAGGTTGATAAGCATGCTATGTGGAGGACTGTGGCTTATCTATGAGCACAGTGTCTCTGAAGTATCTGTCAATTAGCTTTTCGATAGTTTTCAACAGACATGAAGTTAGGCTAATTGGTTTGAATGATTTAGCCTCAAAGTAATTTTCCTTACCTGGTTTTGGTATGAAAATTACCCTGGTATTTCTCCAAGAGTAAGGTATATACCCAAATGCTATACAGGATCGGAAAATCCTGCATAGAATAGGTGCTAATATGTTCACCCCCTGAATAAGCATCATTGGTATGATGCCATCCATGCCTGGTGACTTGTAGGGCTTAAATGTCTTGATAGCCTAAACAACATTTTTATAGGAGACCACCATCTTGGCAGCCTCCCAGTCATACTTACTACAAGTAGTTGTGGGATTAACATATAGATGTTCGTTCTCCACAGGATGAGATCCAGGGAAGTGAGCTTTAAGTAGTTCTCCAAGAGAATCTTCCCCTGATTCACGGTAACTTCCGTTTGTAAGATGGATGGCATTTAAATTGCAATGATAGTCTTTTGTAAGAATTTTTGCAATCTTGGTGGCAGTAATAGTGTTAACACCATCGCAGAAAGTCTGCCAAGAGCGACATTTAGATGCTGTTACAAATTTCTGCCTGACCAGAAGAAGGCGTTGTAATCACTCACTCACAATAATTCTGTAATCACTTATGTGGCAGGCAATGGATTGAATTGGATGGCTCATTGGAGAGCCCCATTTTGTATCATATATTTTTTATTGTTCTTATTATTAAATTGTTGTTTGTTATTAAATATGGTTTCTTTATTAATGCACCCATTCACCACTGAATCATTCTGCAACAGATGCCCTGATAGCCTTATTATAGGCAGTTTCTGTAGTACTGCCACTCTCCAGATGATTGTTAGCTTTGTCATCTAGCTGTGAAAAATTATTATCCTTGTTGACATAAGGGCAGAATTCAGCTAAACTTACGCAATTACGATGACTCAATTAAGCCAATCAGAAGCCTGTATTTTTGTAAAACATATTGCACTTTGCGATATGTAAAAATACAGACTTTCAATTGGACAAATTTGTCCATCGTAATTGTAAAAATTTAGCTGATTTATGCCCTAGAAAGTCATGGATTTACGAAGTATAAATTGTGTTCATACGATAGATTAATGAAGAAGCTAACATAAAACTGACAAATTTTACACTGTACTGATATTTTGTTTTAAAAAAAAGTTCATTAAGAAAGGACACTTAAAATTAACTTTCGATTCGGTGGGAGGGCCCGGGGCAACTGCCCCGTTCGCCCTTGCCTTCATTAGGCTCTGTCTATTATGTTGAAATGAATGAAAAAATAAAAATAGTTAGTGCTTTATTTATTATTAAACCAATAGTTCTAAAAACTTACTTTTTTTATTATCTTATATGCAACCCATGTCATTTTTGTACCTTTTCATCATTCGATTATTATCAAATATTTTTTAATTATTATTAATATAGAATATTTATCATATATTTCCTTCAATATATTAAAATTTGTATTAAATCAGTGGATTAAAAAAAATTTATATTTCATAAAATGGCAAAATTTTGGGAAAAATTTCCATCAAAAAAAATAAATAACTTTGTTCTGGGGAAATATTAGGCTCAGAAAATTTTCTGCTTTCCTGTTTACGTGTACAGTGTGCAAAATAAAAAATATATCACCCTGAATAACTTTTGTCCTGATGATTAGATTTTCACATTCTAATGATTGGAGTGTCAATCTTAATGGGTCCAGGGAGTGACATCAAATATACTAATTAATTTATGCTAGCTATTAAGTTACGAAATTAGTCATAAAAATGCATTTTCCCTGAATAATCATGTATTTTTTTATTATTTATTTGGATTTCTAACTTTCAAAATAGGAGGGGTAGCCACAATCTGGAAATTGTGGTCCTAATACGAGGGTTGCTATTTATATTTCTGGCCTTGGCAACAGTAAGTGTTGCTAGGCGACCGCAGACGATTTTAATCGAAACGTTTTATATTTTTAAACATAAATTCAGCAGACGATTTACCATTATAGCTTCATTTCTGTTGTTGACAGTAAGTTGAAAAGTTCTTCTCTTTCAAAAAATGGAATTGAATTGTGAAAATTTTCGTGCCATTATTTTTCATAACTTTCGACGTGGATTGTCAAGACAAGAGTGCTTCGATGAACTTAATTCTTTATTCAGCGATAAAGCGCCATCCTACAGCACTGTAAAAAATTGGTATAACGAATTTAATCGTGGTCGATGTTCGATTCAGGACGAATCCCGTGCAGGTCGTCCAAAATCCGTTGTTGTGCCAGAAAAGATCGATGCTGTGCGTGAACTGATAAAGCAAGATCGTCATGTGACATACTGTGAGATAGAGGCGTTTTTGGACATTAGTATGACTAGTATCAATAAAATATTGCATGAACATTTGAGCGTAAAAAAAAAAATTTCGCGTTGGATCCCGCATAATCTGACTAACGCTCAAAAAAAGGCCCGTGTCGATTGGTGCAAGGAAATGTTGGAAAAATACATTCAAGGTACATCAAAGGCTGTGTATAACATCTACACAGGTGACGAATCATGGATCTATGCATATGAGCCGGAAACAAAACAGCAATCAACTGTATGGGTCTTCCAAGACGAAGCAAAACCAACAAAAGTTGTTCGAGGAAGAAGCACATCGAAACAAATGATTGCCTGTTTCTTCGGCATTAACAGTCATGTGGCAACAGTGGCGTTAGAGCAACGCAGGACGGTCAATTCTGAATGGTACACGACCATTTGTTTGCCAGAAGTCATCGGAGAAATTCGAAAAAAGCAGAAGAACAGGCGAATCATTCTTCATCATGACAATGCGAGCTCTCACACATCGACTCAAACAAAGGCATTTCTGACGGAGCGAAAGATCGAACTGATGGGTCATCCGCCGTACAGCCCTGATTTGGCACCCAATGACTTCTTCTTATTCCCACACATCAAAAATAAATTACGTGGACAACGATTTTCGACCCCCGAAGAAGCGGTTGATGCATTCAAAACGCATGTTTTGGAGTTACCTTAATCGGACTGGAAAAAGTACTTTGAAAATTGGTTCAAACGCATGCAAAAGTGTATTGATCATCATTGAGAATATTTTGAAAAACAATAAAACCAATTTCGATCCTACATATTTTTTTTTTCATTATTAGGCTAGAAATATAAATAGCAACCCTCATAGTTTAGTCAGTAGAGCAGTAGAAAGTTTGGTCTACTTAATAATAGTTTCACTTCATGCGATTTTGGTCATATCTTTAAAAATTATTACGCTATTTAAAAAAAATTGCACCCACTTATGCAACTCGTTTAAGCAAGATTAATTTCATGCAAAAAAAAATAATTTTTTTTAAATTAATATTCTTTTCTTTTTTTTAAAATTTAATATTAGGCAAAAAAATTTTGAATTATGAACCATCATGTTTTTAATACCTTATTAATCTATGTATTTTTCTGTAGTGAAATCTAAAGTTTCAATTATTTTTATTGAGTAAAAGCTGAAAAAAATATTTAAATAGAGCAATAAGTGTCTAAATTTGGTAAACCTACAAAGAACTTGACTTACACAAACTTAGCGCAAGTTTCATTCCTGATTTTTCATTATTTTGATTCGATATCCTTTTATTTTTTCAATTATAATATAATGTTTTTTTAAAGTCCTCTGCTAATTTATACTTAATTTCGTAAAAAGATTTAAATAAAATGATGAATGTTTTTTATTGAATGTGGTTATGCATCTTCTTTTTTCAATTTTAGTTTTTAATTGATTTATTCCACTATGAATTCAGTTTCAGTAATGTGGATAAGTATGCATTTATTAGAAATAATATATTTACAGAAATGATTGTGCTCTGGAAAAATTCCGGATTTTTGCTAATTGCGATCCGGAAGTTTCCGGAAATCCAAGGTTTAGAAGTTTCAAGAAATCATTGATCATATTTATGTCTAAAAATTCTTGTAGGGGAGAGTCGGGTAGCCCCGCCCAATGACAATTTCATATGTGTAGAATATTTTTTCAAGTCAATGGGCCATCGGACAATAATTGTTATATTAAAAAAAGATTATTTTCAAAGTTTCAAGTATTTATGCAGCTGGTAACATGGTAAACAATAGTTTTGAAAATATGTTGAATACAGTTGTCATGATATTAAGAAAAATTGGTTGAATGTTTCGATTAAACTTCATTTTAATATTAAAAAAATAATTTTTTCTATACATACAGCATTAAAGTATGTAGTTTTAAGTTTAGTTTGCACAAAGAACGAAGTTTATTTGTGAAAAATTGTTCGAGTAATTACAAATTTACAAAAAAATTGGATTTCGGGTAGCCCCGCTCACATGAATGTTAGGTATCACAGCCCACTTTTATTTCGTCGATAAATGTACGGTTCCAAAGATTTACTTAAATTAAATTATTTTCTTTAAATACTTAATATAAATATATATTAATATTATAATATATTAATATGCATTAATAATAATAAAAAATATAACATTTGTTGTTAATAAATGATTGAATTCACTAAAAGTATATAAATATGTAATAAAAAAAATAATTTTGTGATAAAAATGATAAATAAGGTTTATCTATTGTCAATACATTGGTCATTTTCATTTACACCTGAAAAAACAATCAAAAAACATAATTTTTCTAACTGGGCGGGGCTACCTGACACATTTTGAAAAGAGCTGAAAAACATGTTTTTTTAAATTTCTATTTTTTTAAGTTAAACTATTCTTTTTTTGGTTTATTTTTTTTGTATTATTTAATTAAATGATAAAACAATAGAAACATACAAAAATCTTGATTATTACTCAATATTATACAGAAATATAAGCAATAGTCCTTAAGTGGGCGGGGCTACCTGACTCTCCCCTATAGTTTATTTAGAAATATTAGAACTAGAATTTATACTTTAAAATATTTGTAAAAATTTGTAATCTTTCATTTGTAAATATTTTTTCTTTTAGAATAATAAATGTGATTAGACATAAAAGTAAACTTATACATAATTACTCATTTAAATTATGCTGCATATAATTTATTTAAAATTTCATGTTTTTAAAATACCAAATTTTTTTTAAATGCATCATTAAAGAGAAATTTTCAGAATTTTTGAGTTTGGCTCACAATCACCCCTGTATTTATCAATTATTCAATATATATTTTAATAATTAAACAATAAAAATATTAACGAAAGTACTAGTTATGTAAAAGGTATCGTCTTGAACCAAGCTCTTGTGACATCAACAATGATTATCTGAAATATTATTAATATTTTATAAGTCAAAGATGCTGAATATAAAAATGTGTAGCCAAAATTTTTAAGTGTCTTAAAATACAGTACCTTATATATGATCTTAATTTGAGAATTTAATTTTTAATTACCTGTCCACTTGTGATTCATAGAACTATTCAACTAGTTATTTCATTGTATTTTTACATTTTTCTAATTCTCTCCTTCTGCTACCATGTCCAATTATGTACTAATCTATTTTGTTTAATTTGCACTAGTAATTTTAGTTTTTCTTTAAATTAACCTTTTAAGTAATAGTCAAGTCGATTGCTATAGCCAGTTAGCTGATAAGAATTGAAGAACATTTTGCTACAGTAAAATTACTTGAGGCAAAACGTCTGACTATTAATATATTAAATAAGTGCATCATTTTTCTATAAAAAATGAACGAATAAATAATTTATTTATTTACTTTTTTCTTTCTTATTTGTTTGATTTGTAGAAAGAAAATAAATATTATTGCCACTCAAAAAACCGCAACTGTTTTGTTTTTTAAATGAACAAATTTCAATTCACAATTTTATTTCTATGTTTAAACTTACATATTACACTGTTACCTTTAAGAAAGCTGCTCATTTAAAGTAAGACGTTAAAAAAAATTTTATTTATTGAAATTATTTAATACGATTCAAAAGATATTATTATAGTATAATTTATTATCAGGAAAATGCCTCATTATGTTAAACAGTAAATACTAGAAATGGAAAATAAGAAGATTTATCATATAAAAGATAAGAAGATCATATAAATGAAGTAAAAACAACGTAAGAACACAAATAATGTCGGATTAAAAGTGCATACTTTAAAATTCTAAACGCTTTGAAATTCCCAATTAATTTATAAATTGATTCAAATTTTCTTTTGAAAGAGATTAAAAAGAAAACAATTTTTGCTTTTTGGTCAGAAATCAGCTTAAAAATGTCTATTGCCCAGAAACTTTAAGATTTTTTTATATTAACTATTTATAACTGACTTCTGGGCAATCTCAAAACATTATTTCATCCTTTTTTAATCTCAGAACTGGATTGCTTAGCAACCAAATAAAATTAGATATTGCTCTCCTTAATTGGCCTATGGCTATCTTAAATTACATCAGCGGCAACATCACTTGGCAGATTTTTTGGGACTATCTCCAAATAAATATAACTTCCTAGCCTGAACTATTTCAAAACTATTTTTTTGTAATCATGTGCTTTGGGGAAAAGATAAGTTAAAATGTGATTAATTGAAAATTGCTTTTACAAATAATGAATGAGATGATTGTTATGTGCTTTTTATATATACAGTCGAACTCCTTTATAACGAGCTCAGATTTAACTAGAACTCGGATTTACCGAGTGAAACGAGAATATTTGGTTGGATCAATGTTAAGTCTATGGAGCAGAAGTCGCTTTTAACGAGCAAGACCCGGTTTTAGCGAGCAATATTTTTCTGTCTTGCAATCTTTTTTCTCATCTTTATAGTCTTTCTGCCTCATCTTTTTTTCAAAATGATAAGAAATGCCCGCAAAATAAAAAAAATAAAAAAACGCGAACTGAAACTTAATTGCCCTTAGCGCTCTAATCTAAAGCATAAGAACAGTCACGTGAGAGTAGGCGGTGACGTATCGATTCCGCGCCTTATTGGCTGGTTGGGGTGGTTAGTTGTCATTAAATTAAGAAAAGTATTTAATTAAATTAATTAATTTAATTAAAGTATTAATTAAATTTTAAGTGAACTTAAGTAAGTATTAATTAAATTTTAAGTAAACTCAATAATTTGACCTCCCAAGCCCCCCCCCCTCTTCTGGTTGCACGCCTGCCTTAAGGACCCGTTTATTACGAGCACTCGGATTTAACGAGTACATGTTGCGGTCCCTTTGTGCTCGTTATAAACGAGTTCGACTGTATTTATATATATATAAGAGGATTTTTTTGTATTTTTATTTTAAATAATTAAACAAATTAACTTATTTGGGGTTAAATTGCAATTTTACACTTTAATATTTTCTACACCAAAATTTGACTTTATGTCAGTAATTGTCAAAACAGAAAAAGTTTAATGTCAAAATAAATCAAAAACATAATTGATTAATCACTTGTATGTATGTTTATTTACAAATGCTTCAAATTATAATAGCTAATAATTATTGTTACTCCCAAAAAAAAAATTTTTTTTCACATGGTGGTCAAAAACTTGCCAAATCTGGTTTAAGTGCATGTGCATATGTGATACTTTTGTGTTGTCAAAATTAAATATTTTAGCACTCTAGTTCAAGTAACCTAGGAAAAATTAGACTTTCATGTATAAGTTGTTATAATGGACCCCGTGGCAGAACCGCGGCGCCATTGTTGCAGAACGTTACCGAGTTCTTGCAGAAAGGTTTTTCCTTTAAAAATTTTAAAAAAAGATGAAACAATCTACGGAAATTTACACGTAATATTTTAATCATGCATTTAGATAATTACTTTTTGACGGGCTCAATTTACACTGATACCATCGTTTTTGGCAGTTATTGATTTTCACGTGGATTTTATATACCCCGATATATTTCAAACAATAGAGAAAATTCCAATCGTGCATTTGAGTATTTACTTTTTAAGGCAATAATCTATATTATATATAAAACGCTAATCAATAAAACCAATGATATTTCTTTTCTCTCGTTGGCAACAGTTTTCATTTTTAACGAAGTATTTAGTACAATTAAATAAGATTCTTTTCACAACACTTAAATATTTACTTTATTTTCTTCATTTATAGAGAGAACAGTCGGCAGAGAATTCTGTTAGGCTATAAAACAATTTGCTAAAAAAAGAACGAATTCTAAAAGAAATAAAAATAAACAAATTAAAAAATAAAAATGCTGTTGCCAGCCATAGAATTTTTTTAAAGATAACTTAGCAACATAAATCAAAATGACATAGAAGCGCAACTAGATCAAAATTAAGATACCTGTGCGCTTGACGTAACAAATCCTTCAATTCTATAAGTATTGTATCACCAAATGCCCAAATTAACAATTGTGTTTTTAGAGAAACTCTCTCTCTCTCTCTCTCTCTCTCTCTCTGTGTGTATATATATATCTATATTTGCATTTTACAACTTCATATTAAACTTCTGTTGTGTGTCTGAATACTGACATTTAGAACAAAATTAAGGTTTAGAATTGTTAGGAGAAATTTGAATTGTTAACAATGACTTAAACAAAAAGTTTTATTTTAACTGACAAATGCTATATTATAATATTAACTTTTTCTATGACTATACTCATTTTCTTACTCTTTTCTTTGTTTTTTATACATTTTATATTTTTGTGATAAAATAAAAAACTTATAGTTGTTCTGCTTCTCAACACTGATGAAAACACAAAATGATGAGCTTCATCAACAATCAAAAATATATACATTTATTTTACAAATTCCATATTATTAGGGTGATTCCATATTATTACTTCAGAGAAATAAAAATACAAAATTTTCTTCATCAAAGCCGATGTTTTACATCCGGCGTTCAGTGGCAGACTACTATTTCATATTGTTTTACAACACATGGCTTTAACACTCTGGTGGGAGAGACTTTAAAACAAAACTTACAACAGTTACTTTTCTGAACAACTGAAATTTAGAATAGTGTGGTTAAGAAAAATATGTGAGCTGTTTGCAATTTCAAATTAATATTGAAATGTACAGGTTTAGAATTTTCTACAGTGAAAAGTTTTCGGAACTTCAGTATTGAAAAAAGTATACAAACGCTAGACGTTAAGAACGTATCCAATGAGCAAGCAAAGCGAGCATTGGATTGGGAAGCAATTCGAAATGAACTGCGAACGCAGTTCCGGGGGTTGGCGAGCGCCAGCGAGCAGGGGGCGAAGCCTCCTAGTATATAATATATTCGTTCATGTCATGCGATCCATAAAACCCAAACCTTTTCCCTCTAGAAGCGGCATTGTCAGATCTTAAGACCAGATGGAGATGAATTAATATCTCAACATATGCTTGATTTTAATGGGAATTCGGCTAGATCTTAAGATATTTCGGCTTCTTTAAGATTTTTTACTGTGCCGCATGGACTCATTTTATAAATAAAGATTTCATCGCAATTCAATGAAACTTAAGATGTACACGAAGGGCTGAGTTAAGTACGTGATAGAGATTATTTAATATTCTCATAAACCAGATAAGCTTATCTGCAGATAAGATTTAATTCTTTTTAAGTTTAGTCTCAAAAGATTCTTTTAATTTTATAAAGCTAGTTTCTGAAGAAAATTTCCACTAATAACTTTTTCTCCAAGATAATTTCCAGCTATTTCCTTCAATTTCGAGATAAATTACTTTGGTAAGTGCAAGCACCTAATAAAAACAAGAAATAGAATTTTAAAAAAAAAAGAAAGAAAATTCTACATCAAAATTGAATTCGTAACGTCCAACGACACGGCGGAGGTTTAACTCATGTAATAATGTTCGCTTGCGAAGATATTTTAATTAAGAAAGGTGTATTTTGCGATAATCCAATTTTAATTACCGCACCTCTGAGGTCGCAGGAAATTTTTAGAAAGTAATTTTTCCTTTTCATTTTTAATTCGAATTGTTTTCAAAAAATAAGCTACACAAATGCAATAAGTTTGAAATAACAAAAAAATAATCTTAGAGTATCTTTAATTTTTTTCTAAGAGCTTTTAGGAATGTAAATGTATTACGCAGATTATTGAATTTAATGATCAAATAGGTTTAATGAATAACTGTTCCAGAATCAACATCAGCTCAAAAAATCTTTAGGTAGTGGAGGAAGAAACTTGCTTGAGATAAAAACAAGCAAAAAAACTTAAATTCTCAGGCAAAATTGTTTACCACTTTACTCATTAATACTGTTAATTCTCAGGGCTCATTAAAGGAGTTAAATTATGCATTATTAAATTAATATACATGCTAGTTCTATTTAATTTTTGGCAGTTATTGCTATTGATTTCTCCATAGTTTTAAATCCAATATTTTTTATACCATATTATTTATTACAACAACCTAATCTCGAAACGAAACACGTGTTTGAGGAGTCGATCTTTTTTTCGGCAATTACTACTGCGGATTTCATGATTTTTTTATTGTGATTATTATTTACAAAATTTGAAGGAGGAAATAATTTGTGCGTTCCCCCCTCCCCCCAACAAAATGCAAGAATATCACCCATAATATTAGAATAAAAAAATTATTACATGTTCAATTAAAAAAATATATATATAATTTTTCTTTTGTAAACACAGCCCTTTTGTTATTTTAAATTGGTAAGATATATGTTTGTTATTATTAAAAGTATCTTGCAGGAAGATATTAGTGCTAAAGAGTTTTGTCGCCCATAACTCGAAAAAATTCTGCTATAGGGATAATGGAAGGGTTGCTCTAATGGGACATTAGATATCATATTATGTGTTTTTAGAGATCTATGATCTATGAATGTTATTAAATATATATTTATCACTTTATTTTACATTTTTAGAGATCTAAGAGAGAATGATTATGATAAATTTACTGCTGATGAGCTTTTAGGATTACTAAACTTAAATTACTTGTGAGTATTTATGTCTTTTACTATTTTTTATTGTTAATATTATTTTATTTATACGAAATTACTCAAAAATAGCTTGTGCCCTGTGTTTTTTTTTTTTTTTTTTTTTTTTGTGTGTGTGTTTGTGGCGTTTCTTGTACTTCAGTATTATTACATTTTGGAGGCTGTTAAAAACCTTTAAGGAGCTGTCGAAATATTACGCAAGAACCTTAAGATAAAAGGGTTTGTGATTTGCTTTTTTTTTACTGACAGGTGGGGAGGTTGCTTATTAGCAATGCTATAAACAGTTTTCTTTTAAATTGGAACAAAATGTATTTCACTTGGAAAAATTTAAAATTTTATATACTGATTAAGGGGTCACAGTACCATTGGAACAATTTTTTTAAATAAATGTATAATCACTCATTTTGTGGATGCTTTACATGCTAATTTAACTTAATTCAATAATTTATCCTCAAAAAATAATTAAACTGTTTAATTTTTTTAAAATTAAAAAAATTGAAAAAATTCGAAATTTTTAAATCTTTAAGGCTTTTTTATTTTAACATATTTTCAAAAACTTTTTTTTTCTTAGTGCTTCCAATATTTATCTTGACAATTTTGTGCATTCATTTGTTGATATATCAATTAGAACATTTTTTATAGATTATTTGTAAAAAATTAGAAGAAAAAGGTTAAAAATTCCTGTTAGGTATATATAACATGCTGTTTAAGTTGTAATACCACATAAAATTCTTATTCCATGCACAGTTTAAATAAGTGTATTATACTTAAGATAAAAGAAAGTTTACTTCAAAGCTTTATCTAGAATAGAAAAAATTCCTTAGGGATTTAATTCAGATTAAAACACAAAATTATTATCTATGAGAAAAAGCACTTTTTAAAGTCTGTCTGCTGATCAAGTTTCTGTTTTAGGGCAATCTAATATTGTTCATAACTTTTTTAAAAATGTAGATAGAGAGATGAGTTTTTTTTTCTAACGCTTTTGAAATAGTTTGAAGTTTTATTATAAGCAATAAAAAAATATCGATATTTTGGTCATTTTTTGGGTGCTGACCCCTTAAATTTAGCAAAATAAAAAAGTGAAAAAAATTTTATAAAATGAATTAACATTTGGATTTTGTTTTATTTAAAGTTACAGCTAAAGTTTCATTACGGTAAAAGTCAAAGTTAAAACAGAAACAAGGGGTGTTGTAATTTTTCTCTTTTATAACAAGGGAAGTCTAAAAGTGGCAAAAGAACATACTTATGGATGGATTTTTTTAAGAACATTAACATTTGCTTAAAACAATTAAGAAAAATTCATCTCATAATTAACTTAACGTTTATAATTTTTAGATTAAGACCCTTACATTTCAATTTTATAATTGATTTGTATACATTACAATTGATTTGTATACATTACAATTGATTTGTATACATTTACATTCTATACAAATCAATGACCAGCAATGAAAAACTTAAAAATAAAAATTTAATGACAGTTTTAAATTATAATTGCTTGTGAAAATGTAATTACTGTCCCTTATATCACATAGATGCTTTAAAAACACATTGAGAAAATATTTTTTTCTGTGGTCAATGAGTAAATGTAGGAAAACATTTTTAATAATTTAAATTTAATTAATATTTTTTAAGAATTATTATTTAAATTTTTACATTTTCATTTTAAAACATTTTTACATCTTTTATATTATCTTAAGTAAGACCAGATTTTGTAAGCAAACACATTATAATATAAATCCAAAACTCTTGTTTGTTATTTTAAAATTTGTTTTCTTTTGTAAAATTTGTTTTTGTATATAATTACAAAAAAGGACAAATATAATAATAAATTGGGTAAACAAAAATTTTTCATTTTATTACACCATTCGTCCTATAATAACTGAAAATCATGTTAAATATTATTTGTTTTTCATTTTAAAATAGAATTTTTATAATTCATCTTAATTGCTTATGATTTAGAAATGGGTAGAAATCTGCCTTAGTGATATTTTTTAAATGGCCTGTTTAATTTTTTTTTTGTATATCTTGTGCATGCGACCTATAAAACTTTTCATCCAAGAAACCCAATAAAATTTTAACTTTTTAATTTGGTAAAAGTTTTAATTTTGATCTCTTTTATTACCTATATTTATACAATTAATCTAAATAATTAAAAAGGAGTAATTGTAACTGAAATTGCAAATTTGTATAAAAAGAAAATTTTTTTTAAAAAGTAATGAAATCCTTTATTTACTTGCAATTTTTTTAAAATAAAAACTAACAATAAAAATCAAAATTTCTGCATTTTATGTTAATGTCATTAGAATTATAGCTTAAAGCTATTATACAAATATTTTAAATTTATCAACTCTTAATAAGAGTAAAAAGAAAGTTAAAAAATGCCAAGTAAAATTCCAATTCAAAACTTCAAAAATAAATTAATAAAAATACAATTAAGTGCACAACCAAACTTTTTGAGTGAATAGCCACTTGGACAGTGGGTTCACTAATGAAGGGCCACATGCCTAAGTATTTTGACAGACATAAACAATTATAGTATTTTTATATAAATATCAGTGTTCTAGAAGTGTACAACTTTTTTGAGTGAAGAGCCACTTGGACAGCAAGTATTTTAACAGGCATAAGGCAATTCTAGTATTATTATATAAATATTAGTGTTCTAGAAGTGCACAACCTTTTTGAGTGAAGAGCCACTTATACAGCGGATTCACTAATGAAAAGCCACATGCCCAAGTAGTTTGACAGACATAGGCATACGGCAATTATAGTATTTTTATAATTGAATATCAGTGTTCTAGGAGTGCAGAACTTTTTTGAGTAAAGAGTCACTTAAATGGTGGGTTCACTAATGAAGGGACACATGCCCAAGTATTTTGACAGACATAGGCAGTTATAGTAAACTGCTGTTTGTAGAAAATGCAACACCATGAAGGAATCATCAGAATCAAATGAAATTCGCAACAAATGTCAATTATAGGATATTATGCAAATTAATAAAGTTTCAGAGCCATCGCGCGTGCGTGGCGCGCGCAGCGCCCTCTGAATTGATGCTGAAAGCGTATAAATAAAGTGCTGTAGCGGGACGTTGAAAATAGTCTATGATTATTTGTTAGTGGCAAACGTTTAGTGAGACCTGAGTATGCCTCCACGACGGAAGAATAAGAAATTCAAGCAACTTACGGAGTTTGAACGAGGGAGGATAATCGGCCTTCGAGAAGGAGGATTTTCCTATCGCGCAATAGCAGCTCGTATGCAGCGGAACAGTTCCACAGTGATGCGAGTTTGGAAGCAGTGGACCGACGAGCACCGAACAACTCGAAAAACAGGCACTGGACGACAGAAGGTGACGTCAGAGCGCGATGATCGACACCTGCTCCGCATGGCGGTGAATGATCGCACAGCTTCCTCCAGGCAGCTGGCAGCACATTGGTCTACTGCTACAGGTGTACAATTGTCGGCTTCGTCAATTCGTCGTCGTCTGCTGCGCCGTGGATTGCGTGCAAGGGTGCCATTATACAGGATTCCCCTCACGGCGGATCATCGACGGCTGCGTCGGCAGTGGGCTCTTGAGCACAGAGACTGGCGAGCTGATTGGCACCAAGTTGTCTTTTCAGATGAATCACGCTTCAATTTGTGGACCCATGATGGCCGTGTTCGTGTTAGACGTTATGCCGGTCAACGCTGCCTTCCTGAGTGTATTATTGAACGACATAGTGGTCGAACACCCGGAGTTATGGTCTGGGGTGCGATTTCGTATCATGGACGATCCAATTTGATACGAATTGAGGGTAATCTCAATAGCAACAGATACGTCCGTGAAGTGCTACAGCCCGAAGTCGTTCCTTTCCTTCAAGGCATCCCTGGAGCTATCTTTCAGCAGGATAATGCACGCCCACATGTTGCGCGGACTGTTAGAGACTTCTGTTCAGCACAACGCATGCAACTTCTTCCTTGGCCTGCTTATTCGCCGGATATGTCGCCTATTGAGCACGTGTGGGATATGGTTGGTCGGCGTCTCACTCGTGATCCGCGTCCTGCAGTTTCCAAAGACGAACTGTGGTTGCGCATACAAGCGATATGGAATTCTCTTCCTCAAGCAGATATTCAACATCTGTTTGACTCCATGCCACGTCGTATAGCAGCACTTATTGCAGCGCGTGGTGGCTGCACCAAATACTGATTTCGGACGCTTAATTTGTTTCTTTTGTTTTGAAAATTTCATCATTTATTTGTATCAGTACAAGTCGTTTCTGCATTAAATTTCATTTGATTCTGATGATTCTTTCATGGTGTTGCATTTTCTACAAACAGCAGTTTATTTTTATATAAATATCAGTGTTCTAGAAGAGAACGACCTTTTTGAGTAAAGAGCGCCACTTGGACAGTGGGTTTAGTAATAAAGGGCCACATGCCCAAGTAGTTTGACAGACAGCTGACAGGTTGAAATGAAGCTAATAGATTTTCACAGAATTCATTAGAAATATTTCAGTAATTATGCAATGTTTGCGCATTTACTGAAATTATTTATTTCTGTATAGTAATATATTAAAATTTTATCATATATTAAATTTATATTAAAACTAGTAATATTTTAAAATTGTGTATATTTTCATAAAGTTTTTCAATTTTACCTCTTTTTCAGAGAATGAAAATATTGTAGAAAAAAATGACAAATTATATGTCATTCAATGCACAAGTTTTGAGAAATAATTTGTTTTTATCAGAAAACTTTTGAAAATTCGCTGAATTTTAAAAATTTAGATTTTTTTTTTTTGAAAATTTTTAAATTTTCAAGGCTTTTGAGGGAAATTACAATAAAACGTAAAATTCAAGAGTGATACGAGGGTTGCTATTTATATTTCTGGCCTTGGCAACAGTAAGTGTTGCTAGGCGACCGCAGACGATTTACCATTATAGCTTCATTTGTGTTGTTGACAGTAAGGTGAAAAGTTCTTCTCTTTCAAAAAATGGAATTGAAACGTGATCATTTTCGTGCCCTTATTTTTCATAACTTTCGACGTGGATTGTCAAGACAAGAGTGCTTCGATGAACTTAATTCTTTATTCAGCGATAAAGCGCCATCCTACAACACTGTAAAAAATTGGTATAACAAATTTAATCCAGGACGAATCCCGTGCAGGTCGTCCAAAATCCGTTGTTGTGCCAGAAAAGATCGATGCTGTGCGTGAACTGATAAAGCAAGATCGTCATGTGACATACCGTGAGATAGAGGCGTCTTTGGGCATTAGTATGACTAGCATCAATAAAATATTGCATGAACATTTGAGCGTAAAAAAAATTTTTTGCATTGGATCCCGCATAATCTGACTAACGCTCAAAAAAAGGCTCGTGTCGATAGGTGCAAGGAAATGTTGGAAAAATACGTTCAAGGTACATCAAAGGCTGTGTATAACATCTATACAGGTGACGAATCATGGATCTATGCATATGAGCCGGAAACAAAACAGCAATCAACTGTATGGGTCTTCCAAGACGAAGCAAAACCAACAAAAGTTGTTCGAGGAAGAAGCACATCAAAACAAATGTTTGCCTGTTTCTTCAGCATTAACTGTCATGTGGCAACAGTGGCGTTAGAGCAACGCAGAACGGTCAATTCTGAATGGTACACGACCATTTGTTTGCCAGAAGTCATCGGAGAAATTCGAAAAAAGCAGAAGAACAGGCGAATCATTCTTCGTCATGACAATGTGAGCTCTCACACATCGACGCAAACAAAGGCATTTCTGACGAAGCGAAAGATCGAACTGATGGGTCATCCGCCGTACAGCCCTGATTTGGCACCCAATGACTTCTTCTTATTCCCACACATCAAAAATAAATTACGTGGACAACGATTTTCGACCCCCGAAGAAGCGGTTGATGCATTCAAAACGCATGTTTTGGAGTTACCTCAATCGGACTAGAAAAAGTGCTTTGAAAATCAGTTGAAACGCATGCAAAAGTGTATTGATCATCATGGAGAATATTTTGAAAAACAATAAAACCAATTTCAATCCTACATATTTGTTTTTTCATTATTAAGCCAGAAATATAAATAGCAACCCTCGTATACTAGTCTACAACTTTTAGATGCTTTTCAATTATCAAAAACTTTTTTTTGCTCCACTCTAATCAATAATAGTTCCTTGACTTTTTCTGAAACAAAGCAGTGCCTATGTTTTCTTCAAAATACCTTTCTTTTTTCAGACTATAATCACTATTTAAATGTATGTAAAAGAAGTTTCTCTAATTTAGGTATTTAGAAGCTCATATACCCTGTCCAGGTGGAGATACTGCTTGGAATCACACATATACTGAAAAAACAGAAACATATTGTAAGGATCAACTTGACTATTGTGAATCCATAAAACATATGAATAGTAAGTGTCTTTAAAAATGTCTGATTACGAATGTCTGAAATGTCCTCTCTTTTTTTATTTCTGTTTAATTTGCAGTATTTCAAGTTTCTTCTGAATTAGGTTAAAGAAAAAAAATTAGCAATAAAAACCTACCCTCATGTAAAGAAAAATAAAGACTTCTAAAGCTTTGCAGTAGGACCTCTATTTAACGAAGTCGCTAAATCACGATAAAAAGTTCCATATATGAAAAATTCGCTGAATAGAAAACCACCATTTGAAATACTTAAACGAAACAAAACAGTTTTTTAATTCATAAACACTAGACATAATTAAAATAGCAGATACACCTTTATCTTGTAATGTAGTATCTACTATCGAAATGTTTCAAATGATTTTAGCATTTCATCATATGAAGGTTTGGCGATTTCTGTCTTCATTTTCCTCACAATTTATTGCTGTATTGTGCTTATTTTTCACACTGAACAAAATATTCGATTCAGTTAATGTTTCTGTTGTTGCAGCTTGAGAATCAATAAAAAGAAAATCATTAATCCATAGATCATCAGGGTTCCCACTGGTCAGGGAGAACAGGGAAAACTTGGAATTGTCAGGGAATTTTATTTCAACTCCAAAAATCAGGGAATAGTCAGGGAAAATTGCAATTTTCTTACAAAAACCTGGAAAATTCCTTCATTATACCTGGAAAAAACCTGTCTTAAAATTGTCAGTAACAATACTCAGTTATTGAGGTTCGAATTAAATAAATCTAACATCTATTACAATTATTCATTGCAAAAATTTTAAATTTTAGACATACTGAAATGCTTCCTTCCTCATATAATGATATTTATTTTACACAAAAAATCTTATTCTTTACTTAACAAATGAAAGAATCCAAACTTTCTGATGAAAAATTTCGTAGTATAGATAAAATATGGTATGGATTTTCATTGAAATTTACCTGGAATACCTGGAAAAGTCAGGGAATTTTTTTTCTAAAATTGAGTGGGAACCCTGATCATTGTTAATTTTGTGGTTTTCTCTTAGCTTTACCCAATTTTTTTAAAGTTTTTCGAAAGAAATGTGATCCTTGTCCTCCGCACTTTCCAAATTCTCCACTCTGACTAAGAATCCAGCTTTAGCAAAACTTACTAATAGTATGATCTGTAACATCATAGATCCATGCTTTAGAAATTTCTGTCATGATTTCTTGTAAAATGATTTTTGGCATGGATTCCTGTATGAAATGTTCTAAAATATTTTGGGAAATAGGGAAAGTGGATTTTAAAGAAAAGCTCATTAAGTGGAAAATACATTTCGCTATTTGTAAGATATTTTCCAAAGAAATTTCCAAAATGTTCTTGGTTCCTGGAAAAAAAATCGCAAAATAGAGAAATTCACAAGATGGAATTTCGTTAAATCCGACTGTATTTCTCCATGATATGTCTCCTCGCGCGGATCGCTAGTTTTTTCTACATTGGAAAAATCTGCCTTGGGAGAAATAGGTCTCTTTTTACCTAAAATGGAAGATATGAAATAAATTCTTCATATCTTCAAATAGAAATATTAAAACACTTTTTTAAATAGTTTATAAATACAGCTTAGATTAAGTAGTAGTGGTATTAAATTCCGTGCTATTTAATGCATCATTTTTTTATTATGTGGAAACTAAAAGGCAGAAATTGAGAAGAAAAAAAAGTTAATGATTTCCTTAAGAAATTAAAATTACCTTCAATATTTTACAAAAATGAGTACAATAAAACCTTATTTTACCATTAGATAAAGAACTGTTAAAATATCATAATCAACATTTATTAGTACAGTCAACCCCGCTGAAAAGGAATGCCATTGGTTCCAGCCAACTCTATTCTAAGCGGGTTATTCCATTAAAAGGGGAGTGCTTCATTCAATCTTAAATTATGCATTTCTGAGAAATTTTACTTTATAATGGTATTTAATGAATCATGTAATTTTTAATTAAATAAACTCTACTTTATGATCAATAAACAATTGTAATAAAAAACTGTATGTTAGCATCATAAAATATGAATGCCATTTAAAGTTCACTGGAGTAAGCAATGATTATTCTACTTAAGAGAAAGTTACACTGTACACTAGTGTTTCAGGTTTTTGAAACCTTTTCTTATCAAAACTAATAGCGCACTAGGAAGGGACTGCAAGTCTTGACCGCAAAAGAAATCACTCCGTACCTTTTTTATATTCTAAGTAATGTGTGAGTGAAGTAAGTCAAAGGGTAAGACCATCTTCATTTACTTCAATTTATAACAGGCAGCAAGGTTAGATTTATTCTTATACTATACCCTTAATACCTATGTATAGCAACCACTGAACAGGAAGTCCCTATTAAAGTAACCACCTATTGTATTCTTAACTGAAAAAAGGAAATTCCATTCTAACTGGTGAAACATTTCTTAAAATTTTTTCTTTTTCAGTACCTCTTTTTTATGCAATTAAGCGGGGACCAAAAACAACAAGTATCTGTTTAAACGAAGAAATTCAATATTAGTTTCATATATAATGATTTGGTCCCGTTAAATTTTATTTGTATAAGCGAGTTATTGCAATTAAGTGGGGATGGCTGTACCTGTACATCAACAAATCTCATTCTAAAGATATGCATTTTTGAAAATATTGTCTGAAAAACTTTTCATATTCTTACACAATATTAAATTTAATTTGTTTGTACTTAAACTGTTCTTATGATACTTATTGCTGAACAATTGTATTGATAATTATTAATTTCATCCAGTTTCTTCCATTTCATTTAGTTTGTGAATCTGATAGAAAAAGTTTGCCAACCCTGTTCTTAGTTTAGATCACAGCATCCCCATCGTAATTTCTAGTGTGCATGAAAAATTACAAAAAATAATATAAATTTTGCTTACATATGAATATATATCAGGAGTTGTCCTGCTTTTGCTGATCAAATATATTTTGCCCTATTTATTTATTATAATTTATTTTTAGCTTTTCATCCTGATATCTCTGACTTTTGCGTTTGTTCAGAACATTTTCATATTCTTTTAATACAAATTAGGAATTTTAAAACAATCGATTTAAAGAATCAAAAGATTTTAATTTTTGATCCAGGATTTTTATTTTATTTTAGTTACTGTCTTGTTGAATGTCCGCAACTTATCTATGTAGTATTCAGATATACAGTCTAATCTGCAGAATTTATTCTTTCTCACTTTTGAAGAATTCAGTCATTTTATGGAAAAAGAAACACTTTTAACAATTTTGCATCATCATATTTCTATGGTGATCAGAGCCGGATTATACCTTTCGTAGTCCCTAGGCATAGCCGATTCGTAGGCCCTAGGCATAGCACAAAAATTTGTCAGAATCTGAGATTAAACTAAAAGTGCAAAATTTGGTGAAAATTTACTCATCCGATTTAGAGGAAAACTTTGTAGATGAATTTTTACTATTTTCAAATTTGTATGAACATAAATCTGCACAAGAAATGTTGAAGGCTCAAATTAAAGATAAACTTGTGAATACTTTTCCTAACATTCACATTGCATTAAGAATATATTTGCCGATTCTTGAATCAAATGCAGAAGGAGAAAAATCTTTCTCCAGATTAAAATTGATAAAAAATTATTTGCGTTCAACAATGAATCAAGATCGTTTGGCATCGCTCGCACTTATGTCTATTGAATACGACATTTTGCGTAGTTTGGAATTCGACATCATAATACAAGATTTCGTTGAATCCAAAAATCGCAAAAAAAAGTAATATATTAGATCATAAGATTCTGCAAAATAATTTATTACCGAAAAATATTATATTTTTATTTGTATCTTCATAATTTTGTGCAAAATACACTTGTTGTTTTTAAAGTCGAGTTTGTTGCAAAAATTATTTTTGAATTGTTTGACTTATTTTGACTTGTCGAGTTTGTTGTAAAAATTATTTTTGTCAAAAAATTTTTTTCTCCCAAGTTTTTCGTAGGCCCCTGAATTTCGTAGGCCCTAGGCACGTGCCTAGTGTGCCTATAGGTTGATCCGGCCCTGATGGTGATGAATGCAGTGGCAAATCTTGTAGGGTGAAGTTTAATTATTATTAATTCCTCTCCTTCTTCTGATTTTTAAAATTATTGATTCCAATTAACAATACAATAATATCATGTAATTAAGTGAAGAATTGAGGGATCATCTAATAAATTACTTTTGTACATAAATATTTAGAGGCACTATATTTTTCAGTTCGAAATTATGTAAACCTTATTTTAAAAGTTTTGGGGTTAAAGATGTCTTGAGTTGCTACAGTTCTACTAATGATCTCTAAAAGCCGTGATGGCTCAAATGAGAGAGCCTTCACCTTCCAATGAGGTGAACAGGGTTCGAATCCCAGCGGTGGCTGGTCGATACTAATTCTGCATCCGGCTTGCACCGAACACATTGCTGATGTGAAATATCCTCAGTGGAAGACGGATCGTGGGTTAGAGTCCTCTTACCGTCGGGCTAACCGTGGGAGGTTCTGATCGTCTTCCTCTCCATGTAAGGCAAATGTGGGTTAGTTCCATCAAAAAGTCCTCCTCAAAGGCAAATTTCTCCCAATACTTGATTCAGGAGTTTCCTTGTCTTTGGATTGGTTTCAAAATTACAAGGCTACGGAGTTGAACATTAGTAGTCATAAACCCAAAAGTTGTGTCGTGTGCTCAATGACAGTTATAAAATAGAATGATCTCTAAATAGTATGAGTAGTTCAGTGGTCTATTAATTAAATTAAATTATATTGGTATTTGCTAAAATTTTTTGTTCTTGTAAATCTAAAACTAAGTCTCGTACTTTATTATACTTTGAGGTTAAAATTTGCCTTTATTATTTTCTCTTATTCTTATTTTTATTTATTTTTTTTTTTTTTGTAATGTGTTGTCTAGATTTTTTCTGTTACCCACTTTAAGGCCTGTTATATTTAAAGCATTGCATCTGAAAAATATTTAACGAAGAAAAACTGTACTCTTATTATTGTTTGGAATGCCAACTCGCCAACCATTGATCTTACAATTTAACTCACAAAGAAGTCCCTTTTGTTTGACAAGAGAGCACCACTATGGTAAAACTGCAACTTAGTTCAGAACCTCCCGGATAGATGGCAGCAACACTCTTATGTGAAACCACTTCCATAATTTAAACAAAGATCTGAAAGAGTGGGAAATTTTCTCCAGATTCTTTTACTCATAATGTTGCTCAGCGACTGACCGCAGGACTTTCGATTCCACAGATTTTACATGCATGTACATTGTGTGTACTCGACAGGTGTTAGTTTTTCTAAGTCCAATGCTCTAGCCATAAGGCTACCATGGTCCTGTATACTGTACTAATAATATTAGATTGAAAAATAATAAAATTAGACACTAGCTCAAACTTTACTGTTTGGTTAGCATACTTATGAACCAAATTACATAAGTATAGAATGGAGCAATTATATTATCAAAATAAAGAAATATTTGTTTAAGCTAAAATAATGTTTAAATAATGAAGGGAAAAAATGAAAGGCCAATTGAGTAAATATTAAAAACTGAATTTTGCTACCTAGTGTAAAAAACTAAAAAAAATTTTAGATTTTCAAGACTGCCTAGAATATTGAGTTCGAGTAATGAATGGAAACAAAAATAAATTTACAATTTTTAATTGAATTAGCAGTTATGTTAACTTACAAAACTGTCGCAGAACGTTACAGAGTTCTTGCAGAAAGATTTTCCTTTTGAAAAGCAAAAAAAAAAATTTTTACTTTCCTTTATACAGAAATTTACGCGTAGTTTTTGAATCATGCATTTAGATAATCACTTTTTGACATGCTCAATTTACTCCGATAGTATCGTAAATCGATGCAAAGTTTCGACTGTATTTTCGGCAGTTATTGATATCAATTTTCACGTGTATTTTAAATATCCCGATATATTTCAAACAGTATGGATAATTACAATCGTGCATTTAAGTATTTAATTTTTAAGGCCATAATTCCATTGAATTTTTGGAAGTTATTGCTATCGATTTCTCTAGTTTTTAAATCCGATATTTTTATATATTATTTATTACAACAACCTATAGTCTCGCAACGAAACACGCATTTGAGGTGTCCGATTCGCATGATTTCGTCTTCGCTCTTTTTCTCGGCAATTACTACTACAGATTTCATGATTTTTAATTTTTTTTTAAATGATGATTATTTACCAATTCAAATTCTGTGTTACCAATTTGAATTCTGTGTCAGTATTTGCTCAAAAGTTGGATCTTATGGGCCTCATCAGAAACATATTTTATTGCATTTCAAGATCAACAAAACCTTCAATCCTCTGATTGTTATTGAATAAAAAGGGATTTTGTTTATTCATCTGTGCATAGTTTCCATACATTAGGACTGGACGATGTTAAGAGGACGCAATACCGACCCTCTCAATGCCAGCAGCTAATGCTTTTTCTATGGGAGCTTCATTTAGTAATAACTTTTTTGCATTTTGATATTTTTTTAAAATTCTTTCAGCATTTGGAACTTCACAGTTTACTCTAAGTTTTTGTGAAATCACTTTTTGTTTTACTATAAATTTTAAATTATTAATGGAGTTGAAACATCGGTTATAGAGTTATCTTCTAGAAATCCGTTTTTTATCAAAATTCATTCAGTAAATCTTTATTTTTGAGTTCACATACACGAACTATACATTTCAAGCTTCCAAAAGAAATAATTTGCAATTATTTTCTTCAATTATGAAATGTGTTATAATGAAAGAAAGATGAAAAAATTCTTAAAAAATTTGCGAAAAGAGCCTAAACCACGCCTCCCATCTGTCCTCTCTTCATTTACCAATACGAGTATAAGTTCTTGAAGGGGGGATCTTTTGGGGGTTAGGAGAAAAGCCTCTTTACTTTCTTTGTATAGTTGAGGGGTTAAATAGCCTTGGGGTCTTCTATTGTGGTTGAAAATAGTTTTTATTTCATTCACTTTCTTTAAAATGAGTTAGGATGGAAGTCTTTCTTTCGAATTTTCTTATGTTTTTTATTATTATTTTTTCTTCTTAATTTTGGCAATAAAAACTTATCAAAACATTTTAGGATAAATATATTTGATTAGTTAATAATAATAATCATAATTATAATAATATATATATATATATATTAAGCAACTACAAAAAAATTTTGTAATTACCCCCATAGACAGAGCTAACAATCATTATGAAAATCTTCTGTAAAAAATTCTTTGTAGATTTTTTAAATACGGAGTTGAAAAATAGTAAAAATTTTAAACTTCGTAATTTAAATAATAATATTGTCATTAAAATTTTTTTAGCTTTGTATAAGAGGTTAAAAATTAAAATTAGCAATATACAATTTCCTTACTTAAATATCAGTCCTAAATTTCATAAAATTACTATAAATTTCAGAACAGTCACATGTGGGTCTAATACTTACCTAATTAAACTTGGCACCTTTTTCTTTAACTACTTAACTAAAATTATTAACAATATTATTAAAGAAAGTTTTTCTTGGATTATCACTATCTAATTGATGAAATACCGGAAGGGTCTAATTTTTCATTTCTCTTAGCTAATTTATTTTTGCACTAAAAAAAATTGTACTACTCTTAATATTAAATTTGTTTTTAGATTTATTGATAATTTAATTATCTTCAATTTTCATGAATATACTTTTTTATTAAATAATATTTACCCCTAGAAATTAACCTCGCTTCGTAATCATGATGATAATTTTAATTTTTTGGATTTGGGTATTATAAAAGAAGAAAATATCTGCTTTGTTGGTCTATTCGATAAAAGAAATTATTTTTATTTTAAGGCAAATAAACTAATTACTTGGAATTCTAATATTCTTAAAAACATCTATTTAAATACCATTTTTAATCAAATAAATAGAATTTATGTAGTAATGTTTAGTTATCCAAGAAACAAATAGACAAAATTTGATAAAAAACAATGGTTACCCATATAAAGTAATTAAATTCTATATAAAAACATTAAGTTAACTGTATGTTATTGTTAATAAGTTTACTAAAAAACTTCTTCGTTAATTTATAAAATTTTTACCGTGTGCAAATCCTTGGCGGAAATTATGTGCATAACAGGCAATTCATATTTCCTTCTCTCTCTCTTTTCTGTTTTATTTATTTTTTTCTTAAATAAAAGTTAATTTTCTGAAATTATTAATTGGCAACTTCTTTAAATTATCCAGTATAATATTACCTTGCACACACACATCTATTTTCAGGCCCTTCCTTGGTAACTAACAAATCAAATGCACTTCAGTAAGAACGCACTATGAAACAAAAACCCTCTATTTACGCTTTTACCTCAATTTGCGCTTCTGTTTTCATATTTTATAATCTGGTAATCATGTTACGAAAATATTTTTAATCATTCTTGATAAAATTTCCCATTCATGGAAGTTTATTTAAATTTGCAACTCGCTTTATAGATTTCGTTTTCCGTTTTGTTCTGTTTCGCTTTACATTTTATTGTCTGTTTTTGCGTGATACTTTTACCTAATGGGTTGTATTCTTTTTGTTTCAAAAAATTTTTCGAGTCCTCCTCACACTATTGTATTAATATATTTTGCTTTGCTATATTGATTCAATATTAGAAAACATTTATTTCTACGGATATAATGGTGTGAGCTGATGAAAAAATTATATCTTTTATTTTCCGGAATTTTATTATTATTTTTTCTTTTATTTTTCATTTTGACTGTCTAAATAAATTTGAATTTTCATGTTGTTCTTCCACATTACATCAACCGATATGTGATTTATATTTTAATTTCTTCACTAGCAAATGCTAACTATTTCTAAGCATCATATAATGTTGCTCAGATTTTTATGTTCATATATATAGATTGCTAGTTTTAAAAAAGAATATTATATTTTCCCATTTCGTAAATTTTCCTAACTGTTCAATAATAATGTGTTTTTCTGAAAATACGTTTCATTTTCTTTACAGTGCTAACAGAGTTAAATGAACATATTTTATTTTAGTATTTGCAAATCTAATTTTTATTACTGTGCAGCGTCATGTATATTCTTGAAAAGGAAATTTTTTTTCATTGTATGATTTGTTTTAATTATTCACGTTTTATTTTCCCATTTTCAAATCTCTGCCACTATTTAGCATTATGTGTTTATTCGAAAAGATACTTTTTGACTGTGCCAATAAATTTTATTATCCTTGTAGTACTTTCACATTTGCAAATTCTAATTATTTTTTAGTATTATGGTTTTCTGAAGAAATGTTGCTTTCACAGTGTCTACTGATTTATAGTTCATATGTTAAATGTATATTTGCCAGTTTTTCTTATTTTTTAGCATCATATGTATTTTCCAAAAAACGTTATTTTAGTAGCAGCAATACTAGGTTTAACATATTATTTTTATAGTTGCAACTTTTCGCAGCTGTTATGCTTTATGTTTAATTGTAAAAAAGGTTTTTTTCACGGTGCGACGGGATATAAATAAATTTTCTCGCTATATTTTCACTATTGTTGCAAATTAATTTTCTGTAATGCATGTATGTTGTATTTATTCTTGTCCAAAATTATACTTTAGTTTTTTATTTTAGTATAATTTTCTCCTTTTATTATGTTTTCAGTCTGAATTATTCGCAGTTAATGAATCAGGATCGCTAGTCTGTAAAAATAAGTAGAACCCGAGATACAGTGGCAGCTAAAAAATTAGTAGTTCGTAAAGTTAACTCAAATTCCTTTTTCGCAAGTATTTAAATTTTTTTAAATGTTTCAATCTATGTCATACTTTTAAAAGTATATAATTATAACTTTTTATTAAAAATGCAGTAATACACATTTAAAGGCGTGTTTAAAATGAGTTATTTCGTTGAAATGAATAATACGTGTGGATTACGTTAGATATTTATACTATAATTATCTGTCATCATTAATACTTTTATTTTTAGTATTTTATTACAAAATAGGTTTTATCTTTAAAAAAAAAAAAAAAAACGCGTATATTTTGTTGAGAAACTCCTTTTTATATCTTGCGGGAAATTTCGATAGATATTTAAAAATTACGGTAAAATGTTCACTTTAAGAAAATAAATGTTTATTTCAACTTTTAACCACTTCAAAATGCCCATAATTAATTACCATTGTATTATTTACTATGCCAAATGTTACCTTTAATTACCTTTTTGATATTACATTCCTTTTTTCCATCCATGATAAAATAAGAGTTTTGCTCTTGTTCTTAGCCCTTATTTTGTCACCATTTGTAAACATAATGAAATATTGTACATTTCTTGTGACTCAAGTTATACTGTTTGTAATGCACATACACATGTAAACTATTTATATTTGCTCTATTTTGTATTTTTGTTATTTATATTTTTTTCCACCTTTTTATGTTTTTATCTTGATTATACAGAAGTAAAAGATCATGATTGTTATAAATAAAGATTTTGTATGCTTTTAATTCGAGAATATTTTTAATTGCATGCTTTGCCCACAAAAATGGAATATTTTGTAATAGTATTACACAGTCATTTTCTCTATTTTTGATTTATTATTTATTTTTGTGTGTGCGAAGTTCTGACATATGTCTACAAACTTATCTGCATTATAAATAAGTTTATATTTCATTACGTAAATAAGAAATACATCAAAAAAGTAGTTCGAGAGCATTTTTTTCTCTAAATGTAGACCCCAAAAAAGACACACTAGTGACCATTTTTTGTTTGAAATATAATGTTTCTTAGCTTTTATATGTATCTGTATGAACAGGTGCGTGTTCATAGATACATAATTAAAATGAAAGTAGAGAATTCAAGATTTGAACAAAATTTTAAAACTGTAGAGAGAGTACGATAACAAATAAAAATTTTTAAAAAAAGTTAATTCGCTGATTATCAAACTACACACTAACAGATGTTTCATCTGAATTTCATCTTTCTAAAGCTGAAGTAATATGGAACATGTGGTGAAAATTCACTTTAAAAAAGGAGAGAAAATGAACAAAAATAAATAATACAAACATTCAAAAATAAATAATACTCAAACAGAAAATTTAACAATTCAAATAGAGATTGAAATGTATGGAACTGAAAACAAATATAAAATTATTGAAACGGAAAAAAATATAAAATTACTTTTGTGTAAAAATAATATTTTTCATTTTCCTTTGCTTTAACACACATACACACACCCATATTCACATGTACGTATGTGTCTTAAACTATTAAAAATGAAAGGAGTAAAATTCTCAGACAAATGCAAAACATAAACTTCAGCAAAATTACAAAGCAATAGAAATAAATTATAAAATTTATTGAGAAATTATTATCCTTATTTACAGAAAATTAAAACTTCCCGGATGGTGAATATAAGATTGAAAAAGATACATCAAAACAAAAATTTTCTTTGATGCCACTTTTAAAGCGTTTGATTTTTCTTTTATCATATTTTATAATTAATTATTTTTTTTTTTTATTTTTATAACTTTTTATTATATTAGTATAAGTTTTAATCATTTTTTTAATTCTGTATTATGACTTTATAAATTGCCTACGTTTTTAGAAATTATATTTTTCTCAGAATTTTTATAACTATATTTCTTCATATATTTACAGCTCAATATACTTGCAGTTCTAGCGCCGATTATTAAAACTAAGTTACTTTAATTAATTATATTAATTCCACACACATAAATAAAAATTTATATTCTTCTTGGTGTTCTAATTTGAAACGAATTAATTGTAAGATATAAGTTAATCCCCATTATCTTGTAAACACCTATTAAATATTTACATGCAAATAAATAGCTAGGATGTTTTTCCTGGATATTTCACAACGAAACTAAGAAAAGGTTTAAAAATAAAAGACCGCGAACCCAGAATCACTTTTCGAAACTAATGCTTACATTGTCCAGTTTTGCTGGGGGAAGGATGGCATAGTGTAACTGACCCTCTATCATATATCACTGTCACTGAACCAATTCACTCCTCCCCTCAAAGCGACGCCCCCATAGCAAAGAATATATAAGTGAGAAGAAGACCAGCTCTTATAGGCCCCCATGTAAACTTGTTCCGGAGGCAACGTCCATCAAGGAGTGGAAGTATTGCTAGGAAAACAACCTGCCTCCTAACAGAGGGTCCCTCCGTCCTTACCCCGTAAGCAACCCCATTCCCCTCGGCTCCCAACAAACAACTTTTTCCTTGTCTCTCCCCTCCCCACTCATGTAAACTGCTAATGAAAAGTGACTCAAAACTTGTCTGCTTTTGTTCTTTACAGACTTATATGGCTTTGAAAAAGGTTTACTTATTAAACAAGGAAAATATTTACTTGTGACGAAATCATTAAAAAATAAATATGATTTATTATTTTAACATAGGTATATAATTTAAATAGATATCGGTCACTTAAAGATCTCACTTTAAACAGTCACTTTAAAAATGGCGAAAAATTTGTTGTTAAACAAGTTTAGAGACGCTATGATAGATGAAAGATGTGCGCATGCGTCGGCTCAAAAACCTTTGGCGCTTTTCTTGTCATACAGAGGGACCTTGCTGGTCCCCTACTACGTATCGGAGAAGCTAGACTTCTTCTCACATTATATATTCTTTGCCCATAGTGCGAGACTTACAACTGATTTTGCCAATTCAGGTTTTTTATCTGGGTACTGCGTCCTCTTAAGATTTTGCCATCGTGATGTATCGTCACGATAGCATCGCGATATTTCGGTACATTAATGTTTTACATTTAGTACTGTGTAAATTCGCAATTAGTAAGTTGCATATTTTTTTTAAAATAAACGTTGCATTTTTTATCATCATTTCTCAATATTTAGAGACGTGGATGTCTGCAAAATAGCTGTTACAAAACATTAAACGTCTGGATTAATTTTATTAAAAAATCAACAGGATTTGCACACACACAATTAAAAGAAAACCCTTCCATAACTAAGAGATTCAACAACACTTCTCAATTACATTCGGATTCATCGTTTCATCAAAACGATGAGTTTAGATGTAAAAAAAAACGGGGAAAGATAACGATCATCGCCAGAGCTATCACTGCACACTTATGGAGGAAAATGCTCTTTGTGCGAGTTTGCAGACGTCGGTGTACAATCGGAAACAATGCTCAACATCGCGCATGTAGACATCAATGGCAACGATACGTCGGGAATTATCGTACATATCTCAGTAGATTACAATTTCCAATGCTTCGAAAAATTGCCAATCCAAACATCGTATTGGCAATGATTGCATAAAATCGATATTTTCCGAGGCATCGATTTATCGCCCAGTCCTACCTTGCATACACTGAAATTTCTTTCCAGGTGCCCCCCCCCCCCCACAATCTCACCACACTTACCTTTTTTCTACATTAATTCTTTTATTTCTCAAAAAAGCGTTATCTACACTTTATATAGTTTTGTAAACGTGAATAATTTTATTAAAAGATGATTTTAACATACCTTAGTGCTGCAAGGATTCTGTTTTTGTGAATTAGGTTTCAAAAGGCTTCTGATTTCTTAATTCTACGTTTATTAGTGATATTCGTTGTATTAGAAAAGGAAAAAATGTAAAGCATTCCTGTAGAGGTCACAATTTTGTGATGGTAAAAATTTGTTGTGCACCTTTACTTTGCTAACAAGTGGGTGCCCATTGATCTGGGTGAACTTCCATCATCCACCTTCAAGTGAGATTAAACCTCAATCTTTTAGAATGACAGTTGAACCCCCTAACTATGAAGTCATCATAGCTTTCAGTAAAAAATATTAAAATAAAATTAAGATAGTTCATTTCTTTTTTAAAAAAATTTCATCCATATCTGAAAATTATTTTGAATTCTTATATTTTCTTGTTAAAATTTGAGTGAAAACAGCGTTTTTTAAAAGATACTTATTTTCGATTTTTGTTTTTTAAAAGCCCTCAATGGTGCTTTTTTTATTGGGTGTTTTTAAAAAGTGCTTAATTTTCCCTTTTCAAAAATGAGATTTCTTTTCCGTGTCGATTTTCACCACGTACAAAAGCGTGGTTTTCACATTGTTCTATTCAACGTTTTCACTAATCATTCAAACACAATGCATTCCGTAGCGTATGAAAGCGCGAATCATTTTACATGTTTGATAAAATGCTTGCGGGTCCACATGTGCGTATACTGAGCTGGATTCAGTGGGAATTATTCTTACAATATCGTGTGCAACTCCACTGTATTTTGCAAGAGATTCTCAAATTCAGGTTTCACTTTCCTCCCTCTGAAATCGAACCAAAAAATCGCTCTATCTTTTTATGGTGGCTAATGTAATCAAGAAAAAGAGTTCTTTGTCTGAAACTAGTTATTTTATTATGATCATGTAAAGTAAAGTCTTTCAAAATTATTTTGCATTTTGTTAATGTATATAGTGCTTAAAAATATTTTTCAAGTACCTAAAAGGTGCTTATTTTTTGTTGAAAGATTTGGCTACGCACCCTGAAAAATCAATGGTTGTTTTTATTTTATAGTTTTCTGTGGAACTGGTTTAAATGCCAAATGTCTTCGCCTGGGACCTGGATCAGCTAAATGTGTCTGCCAACCTGGATATTTTGGTTACAAATGTCTCCAGCAGGTATGAAATCTGAAATTGCATCTGTGGCGTAACTACCACTATGATTATTAAACATAAAATCACTAGTATAAAAGACGTGTCAACTAGTTTTTTGATATAACATATTTAAATTTTAAAATTTTTTTACAAGAATTGTGTTTACGAAGAAATAAAAATAATTTATTAATGAACCAATCACAAAAAATAACGTAACATTTTAATACCATGTTTTATTGGAACGCTATTTTGAAGAATTGATTCTATTTAACTTTTATTGTAAGAAAACATAACCTGTTTTATTTTAGTGATATTCTCTGTTAAATCAATCTTGATAGAAGAATAATGTAAAATTTTTATTAACATTTTTTTTAGAAATTAACAAAGACATATTATTTACTAGAAAAAAATTAGAGTATTCAAAAATGTTATCACGCTTTAAAGTAAAAATTTCTTGCAAATGAAAAAATCTATATTTTTAAAATTTTAAAGTTATCGGAAATTCGCTAGTGAAAAGAGAAATATGTGAAATTATTTCAAGAAGGTAAAATGTACAAATGAAGGGATTTTTCTCCAATGACCTATGTCGCTTTTGTTTTATTCCTAGAAGCATTTATTGTAAAAAAATATTTATTAAATTACTTTTTTCTCCATGGGAAATCTTTACTTCGTGAAAAATTGATTCAATTCCTTAATATACATAAAAGTCCATAAATACTTCATTTATTACGGAAGTCATAGATACCTTGATACTCTTTCAATATTCGAATAATAAAGGCAATTAATAGATAATGCACATTTTCAAAAATATATTTTATTATTTACAAATATTATCAGTTAAATGTTTTGAGTAATTAAATACATAACATAAATAAAAAATAACATAATTAAAAAAATAATGTTAACAAACTAACATAATTAAAAAATATATATATAGTGAAAGATAATTAAAATTTTCTAATGCGATGTAGCACTACTTTGATTTTTTCTCACATTTTTAGCGAGATTTCTTTTTCTCTTTTTCCTTGAGTGCTGCTCACGAACTGGTGGACGCCCAGAGGGTATCCTCTTGCTGCCCCTGGTAACTCCTACTCTTCTACGGCTTATTGAAGAAGGTTGAACTTTAATTTTACCTCTGGAAGTTTTAGAAATGTGAGCATAAGCTGTACGTTGAAAGGAGTCCCATGCACTCCGAGTTTTAACTACATCGATCCTTTTCTTTAAAAGTGTTCTGGACGTGCCAAATGGCTTTGGCATCAATATTAATATTTTAAAATATTAAAATAATTCTCTAAGAATTTCCAATGTTAAATTCCTTTAGAATTTGCAGTAAATTATTAAAATCAGACAAACGAGTAAATAATCTTAATATTGTTTGTTTCAAGTTTCTCATTATCCGTAAATTAGAAAAATAGTCAAAGACATGAAAAAAATAGATCTTTCTCGTCTTGAAATATTTATAAAAGAAATTTTAAATTTGCTATCATAGAAATATTACTCATAATATTTGCTATCATAGGCTAATATTTGCTATCAAATACACTGGCTCATATAGGTTATCGGAAATTGAAAAATTACTGCATTTAACTAATATGCAATTTTAAACCAAAATATTCTTACTTTTATTCATCCAAACGGCATTTCAATCTCAGAAACTTTTAATTTAACACTAATAATGAAACTTCCTGTTGTCAAATATTAATAATAATTATTATTTTTAACAATTTTTTTAAACACAAATTTTTTATTCTCTAACTTTATGCTATCCTTCATATGAAAATATCAGAAAATTTATTTAAAAAAATTTTTTTTTTTAAATTGAGCTATTGGCAACAACAAAGGCTAGATGTATGTACTTAACATAAATAGATTATATGTTATCGAACTCACATTTTAAACATAGATCAATTAAATTAACTTTCACTTATGTGTCTAAACATTAAGAAAAGAAAAACTTTTAATTGCAATAAATCCTTTGTCTAAGCATTTAAATAGTTAAACAAAACTAATTGATAATTATAAGAAAACATTTTAGTTACCAATAAAACATAGCTCTACTTTATTTTTCTCTTCACTTTTAAACAGCAAAAGACATTTTCTCCATTGGTAAATGATGAAAAAAAAATTATTAATCTGATTGCGTAAACAGTTAATTCCCTAAAGTGGGACATTCTAAATTAATTCTTTTTAATAGTCATTAATAATTATTTACACAAAATTATAATAAAGAAAAGTTTGATTAGAAATTTAAAAGTTTTTGCTGCAAAAATCTATTTCTATTGACAAAATCCAAAAACATGACAAAATTCAAGTAATTTTTTTTTCTGTAGCAAAACGCATTTTTACTTAAAAGGGAACAATATTGATTTAATATTTATAAGATATAAAAAAAAAAAAAAACTCTCTAATCGCTAACACCAATGAGAGGAAAAAATTAATTATTTTTCTTTTCCACAAAAAGTTTAAAACATAAATTGTTGTTCTTTCATTATAAAGCATTTGCATAATATTCTCGTATTATGTAATACTTTATGACAAAGTTACTTATCTACCGTTCTACAATTATAAAATGAAATAATTATTAAATTCTACTTGCATTTTAAAATGTAATACTCAATTGTTCAATGAATTTTACATTTATTATTATAAAACTATATATAATGAACATTTCAACTAAAATATTTAGTACAAAATAGCTGCTAAAAATTTTCGTAAGCATTTATAAATCTATGCATTTATAAATCTATACATTTATAAATTTCAGCTTTTCGCATTATTGCTAAATAATCTCTACTTCGAAAATATATAAAGAATTTCATAATAACTGAAAATTAAATAAAATTTTTTAAAAAAATTGTAAATGGTTATGGAGCAGAACCATTAATTTTAATCAATGAATATAGAATTGGAAACAAAGTCTCTGCTAAACAATAAAAAAACGTAAATCGTATGCACGAATATGCAATAAGCATTTCTTGAAAGAAGATTATGAAGATTGATATAAGAAATCGTTTGCTTGGATTGCTGATTAAAATGACTTTAAAATTGTCCTACCTCTACCAAGTGCTCTCTTATCTAACGGAGTATTAATTGTTCCGTCAGCAGCATGGATGGAAGTGTGTCAGGAATTTGGAAACATTTTTCAAAGTGTGCATGGGACATCTAGCAGAAAATCAAAAAGTGTCCTCAAAGAACTTATAAATGAATTAGAGGGACGATATCCCGCAGTAAATAAAACAGCAATACGTTTATTTTGTCTTTCAGAACTTTTATAAGAATTCGCCATGCAAATTGAAACCGCCCAGTTACTTCAAAAAGAAAAGCAGACGAAAGAATTAAAAAAAGGATAAAGTCAAAGAAAATAAAAACTTAAATGAAAAGTATATATAATTAATAGTTAAAATTCTCCGAATTTTATAACGTAGTTTTTAATGTAGTTATTCTAAATATTTATGATTTTTTTAATTATATTCTTTTAAATTTAAACATCTATAAACAATTGTAAAATTTTTTATATTATTAGGAACCTAAATTATTATTTTGTTACTGTAATTAGCGTTAAAGGTTGTTGTTTCCTACCGATTAAGTATAAACAAATTGCCTTTAACTGCATATTTTAAAATCAGGATTCTAAATTTAACCCAACTTTACAAATTATTGTTATCGAACAGTATGTAACAAAAAAGTGTCGATATATGCATTAAACTTTTTTTATAGTAAAATAATAATAAAAATAATAGTTAAAAAATAAAAGTTTAATAATGAAAGTTAAAACTGAAAATTTTAAAATAAAGTATTTATCGCGTCATTTACGACAACTAGTGAAATATTTTTATTAGTTTAAAATGGTATTTAATTTAATATTTTGGCCAAGAAAATTTTTTTAAACTATGTTTTTCGAAGGAAATAATGGATTAATTGTATATAGTTTGAAATCGAATATCAAGAAAAAGTCGAACTTATTTTTACAGAGAGAATGATGCAAAGTTTTCATAATATCTTTGCTTGCAATCTCCGAGATCTGTGTGCAGCGTGACGTCATGAGGAGGGAAATCATAGATTCAGTTCTGGTTGGTTGGTTGGCTCTAATGCCACTTGCCACACGGGCAAGCCTGCTTAGTGAAACCCAGCAAATTTAAGGCAGAGTGTGCGGTTCTTGTTTTTCAGTGGCGCCATCTATGGTCAAGAATTCGACTTCTGTCACATCATACGTCACACCTGTCTATAAGGCGGACCCATTCATGCATCCATTCTTTCATCCACAGATCGTAATTTTGACCTGAATTAGAGAACGATCGGTCTCCAATCCAGTACCCCCAGAGGTATTGATTTGTTATGGGAACATGGAGGACTTAGTGATTCGATAGAATTTTAACGTGCATCAGTCACCAACTACACGGGGAGTCTTCGGCCGGCATGGTTCGAACTCTCGGACATGGGCACAGCGCCCTACCGACCAGGCTATCCCGGCCCTCTCTTCAGTTCTAAGAGAGGAATGAACTAGCCCTTGTATTCTCTTTAGCCCTGGTTTACTACTGTGTTTATATGAATTTGTCTAAAATTTCTATCATATTCACGGCTCAATTTATCTTCTTACCTTTTATATATATTAAGTATATATAGTCCTCAGTGGGTTGATTAAAATGAGTACCAAGCATGCTTGGGAGCTAAACACTGGGGATTCCACGTTGGGCCGAGCACTAAACCGGAACATTTGCTCTTGCACCTCAGAGCCCAAAAGTCAAGAAAACTGAGATGAGCACACAGTAGACCTTGGCGCTCTATGGGCTGTCGCGCCACTGAATTTAGAGTTTATATATAGTCCATTATCTATACATAATAATAAATGCGGCTGTGTGTGTGTGTCTGTAATCACAATATATCGCCTCAGAAGCCTCGCCCAGGCATGAAACTCGGCACATAATTGTGTTTTGACATAATGAAGAAGTATTTTTTTTCTTCTTCAAAAATTTGGATTAGTTTTTTAGTTATCAGTCATTTTGTAAGAAAATCTATGCTTTTTCGTCTTCAAAGAGCCATATTCAAAAAACTATTAAAAAATGCATATACTTTTCTCCACTCTTATAAATGTATGCTAATGCGAACCTTACAATTGAAATATTAATTTTCGACAACTTAAACCAATAATATACGAAGGAATTAATAATTTAATTGTAAGGTTCACATTAGTTTACATTTATCAAAGTGGAGAAAAGTTTAACTTTTGTATTAAAAATGTGGCAACATATTCGATACGTAAATAGAACACTTCGCTTTGATATATTTGTCGCTGTTCATAATTGTTATAATAAGTTTTTCTTCTTCTTTCCACGCTCTATTTTTTTTTTTTTTTTCTTAAGCGAAGACTATAATTTTTGTAGCGATATAGAAATAGAAATTGATACCATAAAAAATTAATTCGTTTTCGCGTTCTTTTCAGGTATTTAGCATTTTATTTATTTTTTTTCTTAAGCGTTGTAGCTATATAATATATAAAATAGGAATTTAATTATTTTTGAAGGAACGATCACACTTACCTTGTATCTCTTTGGTTTTTCTATTCTTTATTTTAACAGTTTTTATTAAATGTAATTAGTTATTTTCAGAAAGTTTCAGTTTGCAGGTAAGAACTTAGATTTTAATATTGAAGTTTCATGATTTGCTTTCATAGTAATTGTTGTTCTAAAGTATTCGTTGACTTCTTAAAAACCCGATTACTGACATGGCAGAACCGCCTTCCAAAAAACTTTGTATTTTGTCAAAGAAAAAGATATTAGGAGATTCTCAAAGAAGAAGAAGGGCCCAAGAAACGTCTGTGGAACGTCAAAGAAGGATGGAACATGACCGAATTTCGACAAGCAATTCTAGCGCCCAAGAAGTATCAGAAAAACGTCAAAGAAGATTAGAAGAGGATCGTGTCTCAACTAGCAGTGCTAGGGCCCGAGAAACACCTGAGGAACGTCAAAGAAGATTGGAAGAGGATCGTGTCTCAACTAGCAGAGTTAGGGCCCGAGAAACACCTAAGGTACGTCAAAGAAGATTAGAAGAGGTTCGTGTCTCAATTAGCAGTGCTAGGGTCCGAGAAACACCTGAGAAACGTCAAAGAAGATTGGAAGAGGATCGTGTCTCTACTAGCAGTGCTAGGGCCCAAGAAACATCTGAAGAACGCTGAAGAAGATTAGAAAATAATCGTGTCTTAACCAGAAATGCAAGGACCCGAGAAACATCGCAGGAACGTCGAAGAAGGCTAGAAGAAAATCGTGCTTCAACATCCCAAGCTCGATTGCATTTGTGGCAAGACAAGGAAAAACTCTGGCGGACAGCTGGCCGCCTTAAGCGGCTAGTTGATAATATTACAAATAAAATTTTAATTATGATTTGGCTACTAATTCAATAATTGTTATATTAATGAATGTGTTTTATTCATTTTCATTACTAGGCTCTTTAATTAAACTCCAGTTTTATGGCACTTTAATTAATTAACGAAACTTTTCTCCTTCTAGCTGAGATTTTTTATCAGAAAGGTTTTGTTTTAAGCTTTGGAAAACAGCGCCACCCTCTTCATGAGGTGAATTCACCCAGCGATTCATTAACCAATGGGCGGCGACCACTAACAGCGTAATTTCAAAAGCTAGGGTGATGAAAAATAATTTCTTTAGTAGACTTTCAGCTACAACATCTTTTGCAGGGGTCTGGTTGGTTGGGCTTTGGGCCCATGTCCGAGAGGTCGTGGGTTCGATCCCCGCCGGCCGAATACTCCCTGTGTAGTAAATAGTGACTGATGCGCATTAAATCTGTTGGGGTCACAAAGTCCTCCAAGTTCCCATCACAAATCAATACTTCTGGAGGTACTAATCCAGGAGCTCCCTTGTTTTCTGGAGTGGGATCAAAATTACAAGGATACGGAGTTGCACATTGGTAGTCGTAAACCCAGAATTTGGTCGGCTGTTCAACAACGGTTATAAAAATAAAATTAAAAATTTTAAAAAAAACTATCTTTTGCGAGTTGTGATGGCTCAGGGGATAGAGCGTTCGCCTTCCAATGAGGTGAACCGGATTCGAATCCCAGCGATGGCTGGTAGATAGGAATTCCGCACCCGATTTGCACTGACTACAGTGCTGATGTAAAATATCCTCAGTGGTAGACGGTTCATGTGTTAAAGTCCCCTTGCAATCGCTGTGGGAGGTTTTCAGAGCTTTTCTCTTCATGTAATACAAATTCAGGTTACTTCCATTAAAAAGTCCTCCACGAAGGCAAATTTCTCGCAATACTTGATCCAGGAGTTCCCTTGCCTTCTGGGTTGGGTTCAAAATCACAAGGCTACGGAATTGAACCTGTAGTCGTAAACCCAAAAAATTGGGTCGACCTTTTCAACGACGGTTATAAAAAAACTATCTTTTGCCCCAGGATTCAGCTGGCGAATTTTTTTTATAATCTTGATAACGCTATATGTGCAAATTTTTTTGCTAGCATGTTAAAGGTATTTAATTAAGGAGTTTTCAATAATTAACGTAATTAACTATAATACTTCCATTTATCATTTTAGTCTGAATCAATATTACTATTCAATTCTTTTTCAGATTAAATAATTTAGTTTTTTCCTAAAATCAGTCTTAATTTATTTTTTTCCACTTCAATCTGACTCTATGCAGTCAAAATGTCAATAATTAAATACAATTACTATTCATATATTTCTTTTTTTTTTATTAAATCAAAACATGATATTTATTTTTATTGTATTTTCAAGAACAATGAACAATTTTAATTTTTACTTTTTGCCATTATCAATGATTATTTAACAATACGTTAGTTAAGATGCTATATCAAAAATATTTTTAAATTTATAATAATTTTTTTTTATTAATTTTAAATAGTCTATACTTTTTGAATTTAAAAAAGATCCTTTTATAAAAGTAGGTTAACGAAATGTGTTGTTGTTTTAGACAATACAGCTATTTATTTCTTTCAAGGAATCAGTGGTTTCTTATGAGACTGCTTTGTTTGTTTTATTAAAATATATATATGAGAAGAACAAGTAGAAATCTTTTAACTGCATAAATTGCTCCCAAGTCAAAGCTCTTGATTGTCCTATCAAATCATTTTGATAATTTATATTGGTTTCGGTGCGATTCATGATGGTCCAACATCATTTGATGGTCACCATCATCCAACATTTTCCATTATGCATTCATGGTTTTTGATATGCCAGCAAACTTCCATCATTCCTTGATAGAAAATGCTACTTTAATACTATATGTTTAACCATCAAGAGAAGTTTGATTCTCATGGAACAACAATCCATGATGGTTCATGTTGGTTAAATGGGAATTCTTGTTGGTTCTCAGGAATATACCATCAAAACAATTTGGGTTTTTTTATGTTGGCCCATCAAGAAACAGTCTGAATTCCTACATTGGGATGATGGTTGTTCAGGATCATTCCAACATTTGATTTCTAAGAAACTATGATGAAAACTTCTGATGGTTTTACATGAACAAATCATCAAAACAAGTTACTGTTCTTATGTTGGACCATCATAAATCAGTCCGAGGGGTGATGGTTACTTATTTTTGTTACCATCAAAAATATAATGGTTCATGATAGAATTATTGAAAGTTACCATCAAGATTATGTTGGTCCATCAATGGAAAACCATACAAAATTATAACATGGGCTTCCAATAATGAATAACTTATCTTTGGGTCCTTTTGAATGCCTTATTTTATTTATTTTTGCTATTTTTAAAGCAGTGAAATAGAGAGCTACTTTAATAAACCCTTATACAAAACTTTAAATCTTAAAGTTTTGCAAAATTTTTATTTTCTTTATGGGGTTTTGGCAACCTGCAACTCTCAAATAATTCATATTCACTCTCAACCTTCTAGTTAAAAATTGATATAAAAATTTAAATCTTGTTCTTTTTATAAAAATATATTTTAAAAATTTTTTAGCCAAATCATTTAAAAAAAAAACAAGTTTATTAACGTACCAGTATTTTATATGCAAGTAAAAAGTTACACCTTACAATTCAAAATAATAGAATATTATTTACGACGAACTCTTAGTTTTATTGCATCTAGCAAAAATAACGTGCACATGATTGCAAAAAAAAAAATGTTTACTTTGTAAGTTTATATATGAAATTTACTTTTGCAGTTAATGCAATTGATTTTCTCATAGTTTTTTAAAATTCTGATATTACGACACACAAAATTTGAATCGCGCAATTGAGTAATAACTTCTCGGTTTGCGTTGATACCATCGTAAATCCATGCCGTCTTTCGATCGTTTTATCGGTTATTATTGTGAAAAATTTTGTCAAATTTTTTTTTTTTAAGTTTTATATTTTTTATGCATTATTACTATAACGCGCAAGCGCAAAATTCATTTCGTGCATTTATTAGTAGTTTCATTGCTGATATCTACCTGACTTTTTTTTTTAAATCCCGTTATTTTCATACGAAATTATTAAGAAACGAGAAATTCGAATCACACATTTGAGTAGATATCTATGTTGCATTTCAATTGTTTTTTTTTTTTTGTTTTTTTTTTAATATTTACTTATTGTTAATTCTTCCCAAAAAAAAGAAATTTTATAATTTTTTATTCCAGCAATATTTTTCATATACAAACTAAACTGTACTTGTCCCACAGTGAAGTAATCGTAAGACACAATTCCCGGTAGATTTATTTTTATCAAAATTATGAGGGTTGTTTTTTAAGTAAGGGACATTTGAAAATAAGAACAAAACCAAAGAAAAATTTCAAGAAGCAAATTTATTTTCAGATTCTATATACGTTTCTGTTTTTTGAGCATAGTTACCAAATTTGTTTAAATATTTATCATACCTTACAACTAGATTTAGAATACTCTCTTCATACAAACTTGCCACCTGCTCCGTTAACTAAAAGGTCACGGCAGTTTTCATGTATTCGTCATCATTCTAGTGATTTCCGCCAAAATGATGTTTGAAATATCGGAAAAAATGAAAATCACTCAGTGCAAGGTCAAGGCCGAGGGAGGGGTGGTCCAGAACTTCCCAACCAATAAAGCTGGTTGCGGAGAGAGTAGTAAAATTCCCTATCATCCTGGCAGGGAAATCTGCCAGTGAATATCTGTAGGTTTTTTGCCGACTAAAAACGCATCACTGACCGTATCTCGTGCGTGACGGGCGATATGTTAAATTTGAACATTTTAGAGATACAGAACTCACTTTACAGTTTACCTACACATCTGCAACTAAGCACAGTTCTTCCTAAGGAATGCCGGGGCATGACACAAGCACTCGTTGCGACGCACGCGCCACCTATTAGTGTACACACAACAAAACGGCCCTTAATTAAAAAAAACAACCCTAGTAATTGCTGTATATTAATTAATTGTTGTCTATTTTTTCTAGGGCATATTTCCAAGCACTGTGTTTGTCAGTAGTCTTGCCATACCTACAGTTGTTTTAAGTGTCACATTATGGTTTATTCAAGGAAGAGATCCATATAGAATGCGTACTACAATGGTTGTAAATTAGTTATCATTCAATTGTGTATTGTAATTAAAAGATATTTATAATTTTGAATTGAAAAGATGTTTTGATATGGTGACTTAGAACATACGGACTTAATTATTTGTTTAACACAATATATTTCATTTAATTTACAGATAAAACTTTAATTTATGACCCTGCACTAACCCTAATGTACAGAACGCAAAATCAAAAAGATATCACATCAAATAACTTTTGTTCTAGTATTCGGAATTTCACGAACTAAGTACCGACCATAATGTTTCAAAAGGGGCGTCTTCAAATATGTTAAATTATTTGGTGAATACTATTAATTAAATTACAATATACAAAAACATAATTCATATAAGGGCGTCGTTGGTGAGGTGGACGGGGGTATTCGCCCCCCCCCCCAACATTTCAGACAAAGAAAATATTTGTGAAAGAGAAAAAATAAATCTTTTTGCAAATATTTAGCAGACATATGAATTTTTTTTTCTGGTGTGTGAAATTGAAAGTGCTGTTGTGACTGTATTTTAATTTCGTCCCCCTCAAAAATTGGATCCCTCAACTCTCGCTTTCAGAAACTTTTTATCCTGATAATTGAATAATCGATGCAATTTATGCTCTCGAGATTTACCCATTTCAAAATAAATTTTACTAAATAGGGAAACTAACTTATTCAAAGGACACTTGAAGTCAATATGATCACTGATTGGAATGAAGTGATTCAGAACACGGACTCAAATCATGCGATTCGAACCAGGGATTCTTGTAGTTATTCGAATATAGCGATTTTAATTACTGATACGAATCAAGTGATTCAGATCAGTAATTAGAATGAATTGACTGAAATCATTTTTAAAATCACCACATTTTATCATTTAGATCAGTTTTCAAATCAAGCGATTCAGATCAATGATTCGTATCGAGTGATTTGATTCCATTATTAGAATGTAGTGACTGAAATTACTTTTCAAATCAAGTCATTCAGATCAGTTGTTCGAATCAAGTGATTCAAATCATGCGACTGGATCAGCGATCCGAATCAAGTGATTCGGATCACTGATTCAAATCACTTAGGCATTCAAGTCAAGCAATTCAGACCAGTGATTCGGATCACTGAATCGAATCAAGTGATTCAGATCACTTACTCAAATCATATGGTTCGGACCAGTGATTCGAATAAAGACTGAAATCACTGAATGATTCAGATCTCAATTCATGTCCTGGGGATTACTGATTCGAATAAAATTACTAACATAACATCCTGTGGACCAGGAAGAGTTGCTGTCAGTTTAATATTTATCACAGGATGCGCTTCTGATTGAACGACCTATTCATCCTGTTAACCAGATTTTTTTTAATCTTGGAGACTCTCACAAATTGTTTGATTGCAAGAAAATTTTTTTTACAGTGTCTTTATCACAAAAATTGCAGTTGATTGAAATTGGTAACAAAGAAGCAGCGTAATACAAATGTTGTTCAGACTAACCCAATGCCGCGTTGCTATGATGCTGTAAACATTTTCCATGTTCAGCAGACCGCAATCAAATGTTTGAGCTCAACACTACAGGTGAGTTATGAACCATGTGTAGAATATGAAAAGCACATCATCATAAATCGGGTTGGGAAAAATAATCTGGAGCCTGAGACAAAAGACTTTTCTCTCGAGAGCATGGAAATTTTTCTAAATCAGTTTTTTTGTCTTGCCCTTGTGTATCATTCAAATTCAAAGCGTTCTCAGAAACCTTCAGACCGTCCCAGTGAATCTCGGAGCATCACAAATCCCATGGAGCAGTCCAATGAATTTTGGAGCAACGAAATGAATTTCATCACAACATCACGGAGTATCCCAATGGAGTTTGGAACAATGCTAATAGTTTTCAAAATATCCCATGGATTCAGGTGCAGTCCAAAGAAGCATTACAATTCAAATGTTGTTCAGAGCAACCCAATACAGTTCAGCACATGATTGTGAAGCGTGATCAGATGAGACGTTTTCACTCGACCACAATCAAATGATTCACCTCACATATTCTGTGAATTGTATCTTGCGAACTATGTGCAGAATTTGAAGAGCACATTGTGGTGGCAAGTGATATTAGTAAGTCACAATGGCATGTGTGTATATAGTGAATTTTACTTTGTTTCATTAGTTGTAATTTAAGGCGATATCATCCAAATTATGTGAATTTTATTTAAAACTACAAATTAATTTATATTTATCAATTTTAATTGATTTTTATGTTAACTAATTGAAATATGTGATTTATATATAAAAAATAATTTTTTTTTACAATTTTAACCGTCCACTATGTAGATATATAAATTCTCTTGTTTATTGGCTATACAGATTATGTGCTGTGATTGTATTAGCACCATGTATATGTATAAAAATTAATTCTCAAGCCTATTTTCTAACATCGTAACTTAGTTACTGGTGAGGGAGTAATGTGGTGGCAAGAAGCAGTGGTGTGCCAACTTCTTTTTGACTGGGGGGGGCGAGCCAATGCTAAGTCAGAAACTTTGTCCGATCTAGTATTTTAAAATAAGTTGTATTATTTTAATATTGTAATTTATCTAATTGTAAATATTTATAATTATTTCCGTTGTTTATGACGACTATTACATTCACACCAACAAATTAGTTAACAAAAAATGATTTATCGATCGGAAATAAATTTTAAAAAATTGCACTAAAATTTAAAAAATGTAATTAATTAATTTTGTAATTTTACTCCTTTAAATTTATTAATGCTGAGCAAGACATTTTTATAGATACATATTAACCCTTTAATGGGTCAATTATTTCTAGTAAAGGTAAAGTAAAGTATTTTTGGAATTGAAAGTGATATAAGAATAGTAATTGATATAAGAAAAAATGACCCATTTAGATTATAAAAATTAATCTAAATTTTAATGTTATTATTACTATTTTTGGTGGTATGTATATTTATCACGACCTATTAGAAACTTAATGAGTTTTACTTTTAGTTATTTATAAAATAAATTTTATAAAAACTACAAACTTCAGAAGGAATTATGTATTTTATAATTTATATACGTTTTCTTAAACGTATATAAGGGTTAACGTAAGGGTTAATCATAATGACATAAAATGCTTTTTCGCTTCTCAAAAACATATTGAATCCAGAGTAATTTGTGATTTACATTTTGATTCTGGCTTAGATTTTAATTTAATCATGAATATAAGTTTTTAGTAAACAAAAAAGTAGAATGAACTTTATCGTATTAATTTAATTTTAATGATAAAGCACAAGGTATAAAAAAATTACAGCAAATGAAGGACGTAAAAGAGATTGATTTCTCAAATTGAATCTTATTTTAAAATTACTTTGAATTTTAACAAATCTTCTGATTTTTCTGGTTTATTCCAAGGTAAAAATTGTAAATATATTAAAAGAAAAAGAAAATATACAATTTAAAACGTATAAATATGCAGTAATTCAATGAAGTAGAATAAACTTTATCATATTAATTAAATCTTCATGGTAAAGGAAAAGGGCTGAAAAAATTATAACAAATGAAGAAATTTTCATTAATTAATTATAAAATTGTAACCAAAATTTTATTGCATATTTGAGGTTATATGGCTGTTATTTTTTTTAATCTGAACAATGTAATATAATTTTTCGAATTATAGCTATTCGAAACAAAATTGGATAGCGAAAAATACTAATTAAAATTTTAAAAATCTTTTGAAAAACCTAATAATATTGGGAAATTATGTTATATATTTTTAAAATATTTAAAAAAAATTCAAGTATAAATTTAATGAAATATATTTAAAGAATTTAAATTATTCTAACAAAATATAGAGAAAACAATTGAAAAAAATATCATTAATATAAACAACGTAAAAGCTAAAATCCGATAAAAATGAAATCTAAAAAAATATTTACAATTAAAAAAAAAAAATCTTTAAAATTTGTTGTACTTTTAAAATTTAGTACATAGTTTTTATGAAGACTTATTATTTCATTAATTAGAATTAAGAGTTACGTGTTATAAAATTAATCACAAAAATGAACAAAAAGTCCCATTTAGCTTAAAAATATTTCAAAAATAACAAGGACTAAGGAATAAAAATTATTATAAGAAAAAATGAAAATCCGAAGAAATAAATGTTATTAAAAATAACTAACAAAAAATCAAAGTAAACTACGAAATTTGAAAATTAAAATGTGAGGAAAATGCATTTCAATTATACCTGACTAAATATAAAAAGTAAATAAAGTGAGACAAAAATCGTATTTACTACGACAAGTATACTGACAAAAAATGCATTAAACTATGTCTGACGCACAAAAAAAGGAATGAATTAAAAGATTACTGAGCAACCTTAGAATCGTCAGCCCTGTTAATAACTGAAAATTATAAATCGCAAACATGAAAAGGCTCTGACTAAATTGTTGGGACAATTTTTTTTCCTTCCAGATTGCGGCTCTTGACTCTTAATATTGTCTACTCTTACACTGCTCTAATTATTTCGCATACTGAAAGTTAGGCTCTCGAACCATTCAAGTTGAGTCCTGTGAAAATCCGATTGTTTGATCTAAGAATGTTCGCTTTATTTATTTGCGCTCAATACATTGTTTGATTTTGCTATAAAATAGAAAGCTTTAACCTCTTGCTCGTTCACGTACATAAATAAGGCGAATCGTGATTATTTGAAGTACCTGCACTGCACAGAATCACAAATTAAAAGTGCGTGAGCGAGCGAGATATTACGCGAAAGAGCTAAACCTCTCTACTAACGTTTATGCTTGAAAGAAATAATAATTTGTGTTTGGCACGGTTTAGCCGCTTCTGTACATGTTCCGTAAATTTTCACATTTAACTGACCAATTAGAATATGAAAATTCTTTTATCTTTGTTTTTATCACTTTTTGTAAAAAAATGTGATGCAAAAGAAAAACTAACTATAAATTACTACTAAATGGATATTCAATTATTTCAATAACATTTTATATAATTGAACAATGTTTTAAACTTTTTTTTAAGAATTGGGTGTCAATATCGGCTATGAATTTTTGTTTGCTTCTTCAAAATGAACTATTGTTACAGTTATTAATTTTAGTTAAGATTCCTCAAAATTGTCAGGAAATCGCATGAACAATTGGAACTTAAGGCGAGGATTTTCATTTTGAGCGTTCCAGGAAAGTAATTACTAGAACAGAAATTTATACTAAATGTATTTGTTACAAAATCGAGGATGGCTCCTGATTTCTAGTTTGCCTAGAGACTTCTTTTTTCTCTTTCAGTCGAAATCTTAAAGAAATTATCAAATTTTTTTCTTTGATGCATATTTCTATCATACTGATGCATGATCTTTGATGCATACTTCTTCATTTTTGTATATTTTAGCTTTCCGAAATTATTTTTTAGAAATAACTTTTTTTTGTACATAAATTTTAAAATTCTAAAAAACTTACTGAAATTAACTTTTAACTGGATTAAATATTATAGTTTTATTATTTTACGTAAACTAAATGAAAAACAAATAAGTTATAGAACTTATAAAATTGGATATGATGAATTTAAAAACTGGTGATAAAAACAACATGAGACGTATGTTATTTATTTTAATTGATGATAAAAACAACAAACACATAAACAATAATCTTAACACCAAAAGAGTTCTATTGATATTGTCTATCAAAGAAAAAAAATTTAAAAGAAGCTATTAAGGATATAGTCCATCAAATAAAACAAATATATTTTGATTCAGATAATTATTATTATACGGCATACAGAAAGCCAGATATGAAGGAATTAATAAGTCAGAAACTGAAAATTGTATTTCGAAGGTTTTATAACATATAAAAAAAAAAAGGATTTTATATAAAACTAACACTTTGATAAAAGTATATCTCGGTCGATATATAATATGGTTACCATATGACGTATGAGATAAAATGATATAGCAAAATTATAAAAGAATAATAACATTTGGAGCTGATTTAATTCATGAAGTCATTACTTAATATTATTTTTTAACTTAATTTTTCAGACAATTTTAGTAAGTATCTGTATTGTTATATTGATTTTAAAGTTTTATAACTGGCGCATATATCCCTTGCTATGAAAGCTTCAAACTTAAAATTAAATAAATAATCATAAAGTCTTTAATAAATTATCACTAGTCAATAAGGTAATTATAATGCAAGTCATGAAGTTTCAGTTTTATAACAATTCTTGAATCTGTTTAATATATTGTTATAAAAAATAAAATCACTTATTGGTTTCAAATCGAAAATTTTCAACACGTGTTATAAAAATTGGATAAAATTTTAGGGTTTTATGTATCACATATGCTCTCCTTTTAAAAAGTCACTATTAAAAAAATATTCCGCAGTTATATCTTGGACATCGAGGTAAAAATAAAGTTGCGTTACTCCAGTGTGTACGGGGTCCTAAAAATATGGCTATATTTTAAAAAAGAATCATTTTAGAATATTTTGCCTATTATATATATATATATTATATAATATATTCACGTCGTCATGCAACTATATATGACAAACAATCATGACACAGGACTATTTATTCATTTGAAATTCCAAAGCAAATTAGTATATAAAGAAAAACGTCATACAACTTCTTTCCTAAGTAAAAAAACTAAAAACTTTTTTTAATGACTTATTATTTTGACAATGAATATTATTTGCTTTCGGATTTTTAAAGAGAAGAATAAAATTTTTTAAAAAAATGTGGAAAAGTAAAATTTAGGCAGTTTTATGTGTAGGGTTTTTCTCATCTTGTTCCAGTTTCATTTATCTGGATTTAAATCAAAATTGGAAGCGGAAAATAAAAATATTCAATTGGTAAAGAGAAATATTCACATAAGAAATTTTAAGTTACAATAGTGTTGATCGGATTAATTTTTTATCCTCTATCAACAGCATTTATTATTTCAACATTAAAATTTTCAAAAATTAATAATCATATATAATGGTTATCATATAAGAAAAAATAAAATGGTAAATTTAAAAATTAGAAAAAGGAAAAAAAACACCCTCCAGAGCTGATATAATGCATTCTCTATCATGTTATTTTCCTGTTTTAGGAATAAACAGTTTTTCGGTCATTTTCATTTATTTATATTAAATATATTAAACTACAATATATATTACTTTTGTGTAATAAAAGCAAAAGATTCGAAATTAATTTCAATAAAATAAGGACAAAGATAATCTTAAAGAACCGATATTAAAATGTATCTCTTAAAAGTCAAAAGAATGATCGAAAATACAAAATCAAATTTTTTATTTCAACGTACTTTATTTATTATTTTTTATTGACTGATTTTAAAAAAAAAAATTAAAGGTTGATTTTTATTTATGAATCAAAATAAACTTGTTTAAAAGCAAAAAGAATTCAAAATATTATTTTACAATTAAAAAATAAACAAATTCATAATATAAATTAATAGCAAAATCCATACACAATAAACAGTAAACGGTATAATCATGACCTAATCCGCTATATAAATGAATTTGTTTTACGATTATAATAAAAACATTAATAATACATTAATAAAGGAAATTGTTGAATATCGAGGGATTCTTTTAAACCAATTTTCATCAGTGGAGGATGCCTTTTATTACTCTTTCCAGGGAAGGGTAAAAGAGATGAAATTATTTTAGTTTTCTAAACATTTCTATATATTTTATATGCAATGCGTTTTTTGAGAAGTATTTCGTTTTTAAAATTGTTTTTATTTCGTTTAATTACGCATATAGAAAGTTACCATTTGTAAAAAAATGTCTTTTTAAGAAGAAAAAAATAACTTTTTTTTTTCTAAAATTACCAATTTTAGAAGAAGAAAAAGACATTATTCACCCTTTAATAAAATTTCAGAGGAAAATAAAATTTTTGATTTCAAAAATTGCTTTAAAGTAGAAATAAATGGTATTTGTTTCTAAAATTACCAATTTAACTTAACTTTATTTTCACGAATGGCTAAATTTCAGAAGGGGCGAAGCACATTATTCGTCCCCTCAATTTAAATTCACTATTAAATAAAGTTTTTTATTTCGAAAATAACTTAAAAGTAGAAAAAATGGTTCTTTTTTTCTAAAGTTATCAATTCAACTTGACATTATTTTCACAAATGGTTAAATTTCAGAAGGAGCGAAGCATATTATTCGACGCCCTTCAATTAAAATTCAGAGAAAAATGAAGTTTTATATTTTGAAAATAGCTTCAAAGTAGAAAAAAATAGGACTTTTTAAAAAATTACCAATTTAATTTGGCTTCTTTCTCATGAATGTCTAAATTTCATAAGGGGCTAAGCACACTATTGGCCCCTTCAGTTAAATTTCAGAATAAATAGTGTTTTCTTTTTTCAAAAAAGCGACAATTTTAAAGTTGAAGAATAAAATTACTTTTTAAATTACAATTTTAAAGTTTTATATTTTTTCTAAAATTACCCATTTAACTTAACTTTATTTTCACGAATGGCATATTATTCGCCCCCCAATTAAATTAATTTCATTTCTTCGCCCCTTCAATTTAGATGAAAAAAAAATTTTTTTTCCTCCAAGTTCACTAATTTAATTTGACTTCATTTTTGTGAAAATCTAAATTTAAGAAGGGGCGAAACGCATTATTCGCCCCCTCAATTAAATTAAATTATTAATTCGCCCCCTCAATTTAGTTCGAAAAAAAAAGGCTTTTTTTCCCTCTAAGTTTACTAATTTAAATTGACTTCATTTTTGCGAATGTGTAAATTTCAGAAGGGGCGAAACACATTATTCGTCCCCTCAATTAAATTAAATTAATTCATTAATTCGCCCCCTCAATTTAGTTCGAAAAAAAAAGGCTTTTTTTCCCTCTAAGTTTACTAATTTAAATTGACTTCCTTTTTGCGAATGTCTAAATTTCAGAAGGGGCGAAACGCATTTATTCGCCCTTTTATTAAATATTAGAGAAAAATAAAGTTTTCCTTTTGAAAAATAGCTTCAAAGTTGAAAAAAAGAGCCTACCTCTTATTTTAATTTCAGAGGAAAATATCTTCAAAGTTCAATTAAAAATGTTTTTTTTTTTCTAAAATTTTACTTTTTTACTATTTATTGATTGGAATTACTTGATTTTATTTTCTCGAATGATTAAATTTCAGGAGGGGCGAAACATATTGTTTGCCCCCTCACTAAAATTTCAGAGGGGGCGACTGCCCCCTCTGCCCCCCCGGCTGGCACGCCACTGGCAAGAAGCCAATAGATGGCAGCATCACGAGCCTGCAGAAGGCCTTGTATGCAGCACTGATAGTTACAACATTTCAAAACTAAATTTAAATTATTTTCTTTGTCACAATAATTGTAATTTGTTTATTTATTAATTTTATGTTTATTTATTAATTTAATGTTTATTTATATTATTCGTAATTTATCTTATTGACTGTACAACTTTCTATTATTAACTGTAACCACTGTAAATTAATAATTGATAAAAATAAGCTTTTGAAAAAAGCACGCATGTTGTTACTGAATTATGTAAGATCTAATGAATCATAATGTTTAAAATTAAATAACTGAAACCTTCAATAAATGTGCTAATGGAGTCAGAATAAGTGTATTTATTTATTGTCAATGAAAGACAAGAACAACATCATCATGAATCTTACTGGGGAAAATATTCTGGAGACTGAAGATCTTCATATTCATAACAATACAAAAAAAAAAAAAAAAAAAAAAAAAAAAAAACTTTTTTTTTCACTGTATTGTGTTGTGAGTTACTTTGTCTTCTGCTCCAGAATATTTTCTGAGCTCCAACCAAATTCTTTTCTGTTACTCTTGTTGTGTCTCTGAAATATTCGGTGCATCATCATTCCAATGGATCTTGGCGCATAACAAATCCCAGTGAAACTTGAAAAGCATCACCATCCGAATGGATCTCAGAAAATCATAAGTCCCATGGGGCACCACAAACCCCACTCCAAAGATCTCAGAGAATCACAATGTATTCAAAGTATCCCAATGGGTTTTCAGAGCATGACCATCCCAATGAATTTTCAAAGCATCACAAAACCCATGGATTTGGGAGCAACGCAATTTTATGAGCAATATTATCCACATAGAGTATCCGAATGAATTTTGGAGCACCCCATGGTTTTTAGAGCATATTCATAATATATATTCAAAAAAATATATATTATGAGTCATATTCATATAATTTTTTTACAGTGTTGGTTAATGAGTTACTTTTGTCTCAGGGTCCAGGGAATTTTTCGGAGCTCCAATCAAAATTTTTTTCTGCTCCTGTTGTTGTGTCACTGAAGCCTTCGGACCATGGAAACATTCGTTGAAAAATTCAAAGCATTTACATCCCAGTGGATTTCTGAGCATCCCAATAGATTTTTTCAGCATTCCAATAAAATCCCATTGGATTACAGGGCATCGCATCCTACCGTGTTGCCTCTTCGGAGATTGGAAGATAACTGAGAGTGTTTGCATCATGGGGAGGAGGCGAATTTATTTATTTATTTATTTATTTTTTTTTTTTTTTGGACGTTGCTGTCTGTCATGAACATCTTTCGTCTCAGCCCCTAGAAAATTTTTCTGGGCTCTAACGAACATTCTAGTCTTGTCCTTGTGTGACTGAAACATTCAAAGCATTCTCATAGCATCCCACTGGATCTCGGAGCATTCCCATAGATTCAAGAGCATCGCAAAACCCAATGGATCTCGGAGTGTCACAAACCTAATCGAGCAGTTCAACGGAATTCAGAGCATCCCAATAAATTTCAAAGAAACAGGTAGCATCCCCATGAATCTCGGAACATCACAAACCCCATAGCTCTTGGAGCATTACAAAGCTCAATGGATCTTGGAGCATCGCAAACCATGGATCTCGGAGCATTCCAATGGATTTCACAACATCTCTATTTGAATGGATTTCAGCGTATAACCATCCCAATGGATCTGGGAATAGTCCAATCGATTTCGAAGCAATGCTGTCCTCATGGATTCTGACTCATCGCAAATACTTATAGTTTTCAGAGCAACGCTATGGGAATCCATGGGATGCTCCATAGCGTTGATCTGAAAACTATTGGCATTTGCGATGTTCCAGAATCCATGAGGATAGCATTGCTCCCAAATCTATTGGACTGTTCCGAGATCGATTGGGTTGGTGATAGGCTGAAATCCATTCGAAAAGCATTTCTCTGAAGTTCAATGGGATGCTTCGAGACCCATCGTTTGTGATGCTCCAAGATCCATTGGAGTTTATGATACTTCAAGATCCTTAGGATTTGTGATGCTCCGATATCCATGGGGATGCTCTGAATGTTTCTGAGAATGCTCTGAAAATTATTTGTATGCTCCGAAATTCATTGGGATCTATCAAAGTTCATTGTGATGCTGAAAAGGTTGCTCTGAAAACTACTGGTACAGTGTTGCTTAGAGATCCATTAGGCTGCTCCATGGGTTTTTGCGATGCGCTTGAATCCGTTGGAATAGCGTTACTCTGAAATACAATGTGATACTCCAAGAGGTGCATGGGGTTTGCGTTGCCCCACTGGGATGTTGATGATCCGAATGTTTCAGTGACACTACGACAGAACCAGAATAAAATTTTTTGTTTGGCTGGAGCTCAGAAAAGTCTTCTGGACCGCAAGACAAAAGCAACTTACAACACAGCACTGTAATTTTTGTTTTGTTGCAATGTTAGTTGATTAAGGTGTTTTGTCTCAAATTCCAGAATATTTTCCCCAGCCCAATTCAGGATGATATGCTTTTCAAAATATGTGCATGGTTCACAAGATTCGACTCACGGGTTGTGTGAGCTCAAACATTGCAGACGATTGAAAACGTTTCAGCTGAGCACGTTACACAATCAAGCCAATGCTGCATTGCGTTGCTCTGAACAACATTCATATTGCAATGCTTCTAAATCCATGAGATATGCGATGCTTCTTAGGGATGCTCTAAAACCTATTAGGATTTACGTTGCTATAAAAAACCAAGGGGTGCTCCAAAATCCATTGGGAGGCTTCATGAGGATAACATTGCTCTGAAATAAATTTCATTGCTCCGATATCCACGGGTTTTGTGGTCCTCTGAAAACCGGGATGGTGATTATCTGAAAATTCATTAAGATACTTTGAAACCATTGGAATAGCGTTGCTTTGAAATCCATTGATTTGTGATGTTCTGAGATCCACGGGATTTGTGATGCTCCAAGGGGTTTTTGAGGCTCCATGGGATTCATCATTCTCCGATATCCATTGAGGTGGGGATGATTCAAAATCCATTGGGATTTGTGATGCTTCGAGATCCATTGGGTTGATGATACTCCGAATGTTTTAGGACTAGAAATAAAATTTTGGTTGGATCTCAGAAAAAGTTTCTGGATTCCGAGACAAAAGAATGCAACATTGCTCTGAGGTTCCATTGGGATTTATGATGCTCAGAGATTCTATTGGGATTTGCGATGCTCCGAGATCCATGGGGTTTGCGATGCTTTAAAAATGTTACTTAATAAAACATTCAAAAAAAAAAAAAAAAAAACATTTGGGTCCAGAAAATTTTTTGGGAGCCAAGTAAGTCACAACACTATAATGTAAATTTTTTTTGTAATGTTGACTTATAAAAAGGGTTGAGTTTTGCTGACTTCACTTCCAGAAATTTTTTGGAGCTCTTATAACTTGTGAATTCAAGATTGTAAAATTGATGGTGTTTCCATATAAGGGAGGATGTTCCATATGGCTTGTCGAGTGATCTCTCTGTGACAGAGAGATTTGATAAGCCATGGTTGAATGCTGTGCATGACTCATTCTTTGTAAGAACCGTTAGTCTCCCCGTTGTTTGGAAGAATTTCCTGAAAGGGATGCAACACTAGGTCATATGGTGTAGTTCCATTTCATCCCGCTGATGTGTTTCAAACCCGATGATGGAAACGAATTTCTGCCCGAGTGGTCTCTCTGTGTCAGAGGAGCTATATAATTTCATTTGACATTTTTAATCAGAGACAATGTCCGATACCTTCACATTCTACATTTTCTACCAACTCGAACTCGAGTACTTGATAGAAACAACTCTGTCCTGATACCAGATACCAGATGAAGTTAAATTATTATCTGATCCAGATGTTGTTGATCTGAATTGTGATATGCCTCTGGTGAAGGAGTTGGATCGTGAATGATATTGATTCCTTTATTAAATGCGAACTAGTTGGTTGTAAAATCCAAAAGGCACTGGATGTGGACACTGATTCCACTGGACTTGGTTTCTCCGGTACAATACCTATCCAATGTGTCGCAATCGATTGCTTAGAGAAAAAGTCAAACAAAAAAATTGGGGGGTCCCCCTAATCAGGCACCCATCCCATTTTTTTAAAGCCACTGGAGCTTCCAATATTGAATTATCTTGTTTTTGGCACTTATGAAGACGAGTTGAAACGAATTGAATACGCTACAAAAAGTTATGTGAGTTGAAAAAGAAAAACATTCAAATATGGACATTAGAGTTTTGAATACCAGATGCACTCGTCGTGCTGGCAAGGATAAAAAAGGAAATAATTCAATATTTCCACAGCGAGTGTTTTAAACAAAATGGTCTCCCTTATCCCAATGGATCTTGGGGTGGCAAAAACCACAAAGCTAGGAGCAACCTAATGAATTTTAGAGCAACGATATTCGAATGGATTTCAGCTTACCCCATCCCATGGATCTCGGAGCAGTCCAATTGATTTCGGAGCAACGTTATCCTTATAGATTCCGGAGCATCGCAAATACCAATAGTTTTCAGAACAACGCTAAAAAGTCGCGGTAAAAATTGCTTTTGAAAAAAGCGTGTGTTTGCATATGCATATTATATTCAGTGAAAATGCGCCCTAAGCTTTTATATAAATTCGTGTTTTGCTACTTTTATTTAAAAGAAATGAATAATCGGAAACGTACGTAGTGTTTTTAATTGTTTACATTGCTTCGTATGGTATTGTCAGCGAGGTATTGTACACCGAGAAGAATACCGTGAATACTAATTTTGTCGCATATATTTCGAATATAAGTTAAAGGTTTCTTGTTATTTTTTTTATCGAGGAAATTATTAGTATCTGAACTTTTTCTTCGCTCCTGTCAGCCAGTTTTATTATTTAATTTTGTTTTTCATAATGCTTATTTTATTTAGTTTTTGTACACATTCTCTGAAATTCTCTATGCAAACAATTTTTCTTTTGAAATCTACAATTACATTTGAACTTTTATTTTTTTATGTAGTTCTTACCTTCTGTATTAGTCTGCTTAGAACTAAGATATTTTTATTAATAGTTCTCTGCAGCGGCGCTAATACAGGAAAAAATTTCTGTGTACGGTTTTATTTTATAACCAGTGTTGAACAGCCTACCCATTTCTGAGTTTACGACTATCAATGATGAACTCTGTTGCTTTCTTATAATGAACCCAACCCAGAACACAAGGGAACTCTTGGATCAAGCATTGGGACAAACTAGCCTTGACATTTTGATTGAACTAACCCTCATTTGCGTTGCAAGGAAAGGAAAACCACGAAAACTTCCTACGATTAGTCCTTGGAAAGGGGTTACTCACATATGATCTGTCTACCTGTGAGGATATTGTATGTCATCACTAAAGTGAGGACAAGCCTGGAGTAGAATTCATATCAACCAGCTGCTGCTAGCATTTAAACCTGGATCACCTCATTTGGAGACGAATACTTGATCAATGAAATTAATAGATTTTATATCCATAATTTTTTAACTAGAGGGATCTTGGGGGGGGGGGGATATGTTGTGGTTTTCCCGTAGGATGGCCATGAATTATAATTTTCAAGTTTCTCCCCTTTGGTGATTTATATATATATATTGCAGTTTATTCTGCAAAATAATAATGTTTTACAGTCACAATGCTTTCAACAGGAAATACAAAGGATCCTAATGGCCTTTTGGGTTAAGAAAAATTTATACAATTAGCTTAAAATCTTTAGACTTTTGGACCTTACCGATAAATTTCATTTCTATATTCTAAAAAAAGTTTAATAAAAATTCACTTTTTCTAGGAAAATAACATGGCTATGTGGTCCACTTTCGTAAGGAATATTTTATTTGATTATAAGTTAAAGGAAATCATAGTAATATTTAAGTTAATAGAGCGAGATTTTTAACATTTCTTCTCATGTTCCTCTGTTTTCTAGACCTAGTGTTTCGTTTGATAGAAAGAATCAATTTTAGCAATTTTTTTCTGCTATTGAAATAAATTCTTAATTAAAATGTTCTCTTAAATTATCTGCTAAAATGAATTCTTACATTTTTAGCCATTTTTGCTCCTTTCACATATTGAAAGCCAAATTGGTAGCCGTTTGTAATGATGTATAATAAGAGTGATTAAAATATAAAATTCCAACTACGTGACCAATATTAAGAGTTAAATTTTTTAAAGTTTCCTAATTAAAATTTTTATCAATATAAAATACAATCCTTGTAAGCTAATATAAGCAATTTAAAAACAACAAAATTAAGGATTTTCAACCAGGAATAGGAAATTTACAAGTTAAAAGTTTTTCAGCAAGAAATCATAAAACAATAAACTCCAATATCTAGTTTTTTTTAAATCTCTTTTTCACTAACCTGTACACGGTTGTGATTTTCAAAATGATCCAAGCGACATTTAAATGTATAAATGACGAGCGATGCATAGGTTCATAGTAGTGATGTAACGAATAGTGATGGGGCCGAATACCAAATATTCAACCAAATTTTAGGCCGAATACCGAATATTCGGTGGCTGAATACTTACTTTTTAAAAATTTCTCTTTTGATTGTAATTTTGTAATTAAAGTAATTTTGAAATTTTAAATTAAAAATGAAATAAATATTAACAAAATTTTAACAACTTTATTTATTTTTTGTAATTATTTAAATATCTTGATGCCAATAACAAGGCAATATGGCTTTTATAAATCTAAATAATTAATAATAGCATATTTTAGTTATAGGTTCCCTGGTTGTGACACCTTACGCAACCAATACAGGAAGAAAAAAAAAAAAAAAACAATTGGCTGCAATTTTTTCTAAACTGAAACCCTTAACTTCTGGCTCATTAGGAAATTATGAATTATTAAATTTCAGTTTCATAAAATATTTATTTTATTTTAGATGGATTATAATGACAAAAGCCACAATTTAGATTATAATAATGACAAAACTCGGATTGAGCATAATGACAAAAGTCGAACTGATTATAATGACAAAAATCGTAGTCTGGAAAGAGGATCCGATAGATCAAGATCTGAAAAAAGGCGAAGGTCTGTTTTTTATTATTCTATCTTCAATATTATCTGCATTATTTTATCCTTTCTGTGTTTTTTTAGGTGATAAAAATAAACTATAAAAATTGTTTTCTCAATCTGAATTTCAAAATTGTATAAATCTCATCATTGTTATTTTTTTATATTTAATTTTTTAAAAATAAAAATCCCATTGTAACTGTTAGGTTAAAAAATTAAGTTTTTTTTCAAATTATAAAGAAAATTTGCAAAGCACAAACTGTTTCTTAGCTACTGAATCTTTTGATTAATTTTACTTTTGCACTTCAGGAAAAAAAAAGTTTAAAAAAAAAAAAAATTCTTAAAAATCAATTGTATTTCAGAAAAGAAAATCTTATACTCATACCTGGAGATTTAAAATTACCAAGAAACCTAAACAAATTTGCGATACAAAAGTTTGACATTATCTATTAACTATGTTAGAAACTAACTATATTATCTGAACTATTAAGTATTTTGTTAATGTGACTTTTTTTACATTATAATGCTGATGTAAATTTTAGGTCTGATGCCATTATTTATTCGTAATTTATATTACGAGTTACGCAGATACTATGGTTTCTCAGGTTTACTTCCTTATTCTATTAAAATTATATTTAAACATATAATTGTTTTGCTTGATTACTGTACTTGTGATTGGTCTGAATTATTTATTATAAATTCGTGTGTATCAAAGATAATAACAACTTTGAATTACCAAAGAGTGATTTTACTCATTTATCAACGAAGAATTAGTTAAAGAGTAATGTGGTACTATTTAAAGAGTACCGTATTTTTCGGCAGTAGCGCCGCGGCGCTATCGAAAAAAAAATTTGTTTTTTTCCTACATGCAGCGCTTCCGACGAAATAATTTTTAGCAGCAAAAAAATTTCTCAGGTAAATTTATTTAAGATTAAATAATTTTCTGAGAGAAAGACTATTAAAAAAAATTAATAACGAAGTTGATGAAATATTTGTCCGTATCGCGATCTGCTGCAGAACAATTACCAATTCTTAGCAAACTTTCGGCAACAGCCTGCAAGAAAATAAATAAACGAAATAATAATTTTAAAAAAACATCGCGTAAGGAGAAAATTTAAAAGGTAAGCATCTTGTATCCACCCCCAGCTTAAAGAAAAATCAAAAGCTAGAAATCTACTTAGCGCCTTGGCAATTGTAATTGGAGCGGACAGAAAAGGAAGTAATAGGACCCCAAATCCGGCACTCACAGGACCGCCGAACTTCGGATCTCTTTCGGAAATTCCAATATGACGCTCAAATATTACTATAATTCAATTACACTGTCAATTTTATGAAAAACCAATAAAATTAGTCAAGTTTCGATCGTAGATTATGATGGGGTGAATTTAAAACTGGCCCATCTTAAGAAATTTTATTAATCAAAATAATCATCTATATAATATAATCAAGAAGAAATAATTCAAGAAGTAATCCGAATCCTCCGATGAAGAAGAAATAATCTGGGTGATCTTCTTCTTCGGAGCGAGATCATAGTTCTCGTTTTTTTCTTTTAGATAAAATTTTTTTTTAACAAAATAGGCTCACCTCACAAGAAAAAAAAAAAGGCTAACAAGGAATTACAAAAAAAAGTAACAATTTATGCTAATGAACTAACAATAACAGCAAAAAACAAGCTAAAAACTAATAACTATAAAAATAAAAAAAATAAAAATAGTAAAAACAACTAACAACAAGAAAAAAAAACAAGCTAACTGTAAACAAAAAAAAAAAATATAAAAAAAATTAACAGTTAATAACTAATAAAAAAGCCGCAAAGTAAATGAATAAAATAAAAAACCGCAAAAGGGATAGAATTCATTTTGTACTCCACGTGGTAGTTTCAATGTCAACTGGGTGTGGCCAATTTATGGTCAAACAGAAGAGGGAAATGTGGGGACAAACCAGTAAAGCACAAGCACAGCTGTCAAGATTGATTCATCAGTTTCTTCCAACTTGCATTTCCTTATTTTGTTCCTTGGAAATGAAGGTGTTTTTACTTTTCACTTTATTTGAAACTGCTTTAGAAACAGATGTTTCATTTGACACAGATTTATTATATATTTTTTTCAAGCTTTTTTATTTTTAAAGGATAAAATAAAGTTACTTACTTCAACAAAATAAAATTCCAAATAAAAAGAGAATATAGCTGATTTTTTTGTCTCATCAATATATATTTCTTAAAAAAAAAGAAAAAAAAAAAATTAGATCAGATTAAAGATTGTGAAAGTGAAACTCATTTCCCCTTCCCTCATTCTTTCTTCAGAATTTTTTTGGGGCGCTCTTAGTTATTTCTTATTCTTGTTATTATTAGTTATTTCGTTATTATTAGTTTCGTTATTATTAGTTTTTCCTTAGTTTGTTAACTGTAATAAATTTTAAAATCTTTTTTTAATACATTTTTAATTTTATTTTTCTTATTACATTGTTTTACGGATTTCTGTAATCAGTCCAGCATTAATTCAGCTGCTGAGCATATAAATATTTTTTTGCTGTTCAAGATCAAGATGTAGTTAATTTACGTCGCACTAGAGCTGCACAATGGGCTATTGGCGACGGTCTGGGAAACATCCCTGAGGATGATCCGAAGACATGCCATCACAATTTTGATCCTCTGCAGAGGGGATGGCACCCCTGCTTCGGTAGCCCAACGACCTGCACGCGAAGTCGAGCACTTTACGGTAGAACAGTTTAACGAGGACCAATACCGCACACCCTCGGTCCCTACGCAGACTGATCCGAGTGGTCACCCACCCGCACACTGACCGCAACCAGTGATGCTTGACTTCGGTGATCTGCTGGGAACCGTGTCTTAACGATCAGTCCACTGCGGGACATTTTTTTGCTGTTAATTATTTGCTATTCTGTTTTTTGGCGTGGTGCCAACTGGTAAGAACAACTTTATTTTATATCGTTTTTTTTGTTTTCTTTTGCTGAAGGAGAAAAATTTTTCATGTCAACTCTTTGACAATGCAGTTTAGGATATTCTCTCCCCACCCCCAAAATAATTTAGAAATTACATTATTTGATGTTTTAAAAAATAAATTGTTGTACTTGTGTGGTGCCAACAGATAAGAACAATTTTATTTTATATCGTTTTGTTGCTTTTTTTATTTTTTTATTTATTTTTTTTGCTGAAAAATAAATTTTTCATTATAATTTAGAAATTAAAACCTTACTTTATGAAATGTATAAAAAAAAATTATTTTTTATTATACAGATATTCTAAATGGTAATTTAAAGATCTCTTGCATAAGGATGCTGATAAGCGCGGTGTAGCGCCATTGCGGCGCTTACTATAACTTTTTTTTTTAAAATTTCATTTTCATCGATGTGCGGCGCTTTTGCCGAAAAATACTGTATACCATTTTTCAAATTCATTGATCCAAACAAAAAAAAATTTTATATGTATACATTTGGACAAATATATATATGAGACAGGGGTGTACAGCCAGGGTGTACAGGGGTGTACAGCCAAGAAGTTAATTTGACAACACAAATGGAGGTCAGAGTAATCAGAGAACTTACTAGTGGCCAAAGGATCGAAAGCGGTATCGAGACAAATGCAATTGTATTGACCGACAAGTTACCCAATTGAAAGGTTCATGGTCAATATCTCGTTTCTTATTAGAAAGATAAACATGGCTAAGTAAAAAAAAAAATAATAATTATGCGCAACAATACACTTTGGATCAATATAATTGATATAACCTTAATGAACATGGTATACATAAAAAAAGGCATGACCAAAACCGGTCAAATAAAAGGAATAAACAGACGAGTTACTCACCCCTCATAATCATGCCTTTAAGCCATCTTGCTGGAGGAAAAAAAAAAAAGACACACCACTATGTCTCAGGAAGAGACCAGGGGTCTGTCCAGACATTTTGTGAAAGGTCCGTTTTTGGTAAAATTGTGAAAAAAATTACTCGTAATTTGTGAATATAAACTAAACGTTAAGTCACATTCTTTCAACCAGGGTCCGCTTTTGTGAATTTGTGCAAATAGGGTCAGTTATTGCAAAAAAAACTTTTTCAGGGACGTTTTAAACTGTAAAGACATACAAGATTATGTTCAACACTGTAAAATTATAATTTAAAAAATTAAATTTTAAAAAATAAACAGCAATTACAGCTACTAAATTACCGATGCAACATACAAATATTTGGTATTTAGCCTATACTGCTGAACGCAGAATATTCATTTCGGATGAATAAAGGAAGAAACATCTGCCGAAGACAAAATTTAGTTCGTTTACATCTGTCATTCTCCCCCCATCCCTTCCCTGGAAGGGTTTTTTCGATTAACAAAACAATAATGAAGATAAACAAATTTGGGAAGGGTCCGATTAAAAGATTAATTATTTTGTGAAGGGTCCGTTTTTAAGTTAAAATATTTTGTGAAGGGTCCGTTTTTATGAAAATATATTTTGTGAAGGGTCCGTTAACGGACCCAAATTTCTTCTAAACAGACCCCTGGAGACAAAAGAAAGTTCTGAAAACTTTAGATGTATTGACATTCGTTTATTCTTTTCATTCTTTACTCATGGCGATGCACCAGCAGGAGAGGGGAGGGAAAATCAACTTCCACTTCTTCTGTCGGAGGGACGTAGCTTTTTACTGCCACCACAACTGATCCGCACACAAACAAAAGTCTAGGCTTGCTTCACAACGACTTTGAATTTTAAACCGCAGCGACATCCCGAAAAACAGCGTGCAAGGGAAAAAGACGAAGTTTAGCCCACTTCAGAAGATTTCTTTTCTGAATACGGCAAACGATTCAGGAAAACTGTTCACAACCATATAGATAGCTGGCAACGGTAGGTTTTCTTCTCGATTTCGTAGATAGAAAAGTTGAATGATGACCGTTTACGGCCAAAATATCAAGTTTCTTCGTTACCACAGGTCAACGAGGCGACAGCCAATTAATTATCTACAAAGAGACATAAAAGTTTGGCTTATTTCAACGACAGCTCATTCTTTGCATTTTAAGAATCTTGGGATTTATTAAAGATGAAGGCAAAACATGTTTGCTCTTAAAGTGCTCTTTCCTCTCATCAGAAGAAGGTAAAAAAATTAATCTTGTTTCCAAAATTAAGACGAGGAAAGAAAAAATAACGAATATTTTTCCACAGCTACATCCTCCAACCGTTTCGGAGCAAGTTACCAAGAGAAATGATCATGGCGTCTCTTCAGCGCTGGAAAATATGAGTTGTGAAGGAGGAAGAAAGGACGACTGTGATTGGATGGGAAATCACAGGATAGGTACGCCAAAACCAATCAGGGTGATCAGTATACATACACCATACCAAATAAGGTATCGAAAAGGAAGATGTCTCGTTCGAAGGCGTGACTACACCATTTCTAGGAACCTCAGAATCTGGATTGAGGCAGTTTTGCACACCACGTGCGAGACGAAGGTTGATTGAATGACACGGGAACGTGCCCGAAGCAGTCATAAAAATGAAGGGGAACAGTGGCCTTGACAAGGACAGTGGGATCATTCGACCTTGATTCACAAAAAAAAGGTGAAAAGATGCAACAAATGTGTTGCTATTGAGAAAGAAAAAGAAGTAGCATTTACGTCTCTCTTTAAAGAGCTTGGGTGAAATTAAATAAAGAATAAATTTAGAAAAGGAAAACAAAAAAAAATTTTACGATGAAAGATTAAATTAATACAATTAAAAATTTCGTCACACATCATTGTAACAATTATCATTGAAAATTTATCTACAATTTTGTCTTTTAAATCCCTAATTTATTTTGGTTTATATAAAATTTCTTTAAATGTTTTTGGCTTAAAATAATTTTTGGTTATAATGCAAAAAGTTAATTTCTAATGTATCACACTTTTCAATTCCTTATTTTCTTTGCAATTGTTGACTGGTTTTACACAAAGCTTATGGCAAACGCAAATATAATTAACTTTCTGTTTAATAATTATAAAACGGATAGATACGTAATGAAAGATGTTTATCATAAATTATTGCATGATAAAATATCATGCACTTCTGATTTCTGATAGCTGAAAGTTTGCACCTCTGAACAGTTATTCTGAAATTTTAGAGTTCTTGGTAAATATCTTATTCTTTATTTAATAACTTTGTTGCTTCTTAATAAAGTTTCTCATAAAAGTTGTATCAATGATACAATTTTAAAACACAGAGCTCATTCTAGGCAGGGTAAACAGGGCGCCCTTTTTGTCAAAAGAATCCACCCTGTTGCCCCTGAAGTAAATTAGTGCCCTGATGTAATAGACTCCATACCCTTTTTGCCCTTTTTTTCCTCAACCCTTCTTCATTTTTTCCCCAAACTCTACAATGGATTTCTTAAACTTTTGCTATTTTCAACTCTTTTTATTTAGTTTGTCATTGCTGTCAATACAGATTTATATGGGAAAGGAAAAATAGCCATCACACCCCCTTGTTGCACTTGTCTTTGAAAGTTTGCAGTTACTCCCACTATCATTAAATCATAATTATTAATCATTTTAATTATTAAATCATAACTACAGACACTTAAAAACATACATTTATTATTTTATTAATATATGCATGCATTTTAAATAAATTACTAAGCAATTAGCTCATTAACTCGATTTATATGTTAATTTATTAATAAAAATTAGTAATTAATATGATTGCTTTGCTACTTTTAGTAAAGTGAAAAAAAAAAAATTGTCTTTTACTAATTGACAAAGTTTTTTAATAGAATGTGTAGAGCCCATAGAAAGAAATTATTGCCTTTTTAGAATAATAATGCCCTTTTTTTAAACTTTTGCACCCTGCCCTTTTTTCTGCCTAGAATGAGCTCTGAAAACATACAGCACTACAAACATTATCAATTCTTTATGTTGAATAATTACAGAGTACCAGCATTTTTATATATGAAATAATATCAGTTTTATTATTGTTTCTCAATGACCAGTTTACACTTTAATATTCAATATAAAATATTTAGCTTGTTACTATAGTTTTGCTTTTAATAACAGATCATACACTTATTTGTTTTATTCATATAATTGTTTTTTAAAAAAGAGATTTTTAAATTAATATTTGTTATTTAGATCAAGATCTCACAGTCCTCGTCGTCATAAGCGTTCTCGAAGTAGAGAAAGAAGGTATCGTATATTACATAACTTTTTTTTTTTACATTTAATTGAAATTTAGCATTTTTAGATTTCATGTGGAAGTTAATTTTTATACTCTTTTTATTAAGAAAAATTTACTTTGCTTTTGAAGCCTGACAAATTATTAAATAACCAATAGAATTTGTTCATAGGTCACGATCAAGAAGCAGAGATCGCCACAGGCATAAAGAAAGAGAACGAGATAAAGAGAGAAGAGACAAAAAGAAAGACAAATCCAAGGATAAGTCTAGGCAAAAAGATCGCAAAGATAAAAATAAGTAAAGTGCTTTTTAAATGTATTGTGTAATAGTATCATTTTATATGTTAATTATACATAAACACTTGTCTTAGAGGTAGTATCTAATTTGCGATTAAATATGTTCTAAATAAATGTAGTTATTACAGAACTTATAAATTTAAAAATGTTTTTTTGTTTGATTGATTGCAAATCTTTATCAATTTTTGAATTTTTAGAAAGTGTCTTATGTATTTGTTTCTGGACATTGATCAGGGTGGGGTTATTTACTATTTTAAAATAATTACTAATGATTGGGTTAGACTTAGTCTTAGAGGTTGGGCAGCTCTAACGAGCAGGGCACATCGACCAGAGATCTATTGTACCCAAACCCTAAATCATGATTAGCATGAAAGCCCTATAGCTGAAATAAAGTTCAGCAAGCACCTTACAGGAACATCTTGCAGTTCCCAGGCATTGGCGCAATGCTGCCCTTAATGCTCAAATCTTTGAGCAGAGTAGACCTCACAATCACAGAGTATGTGTCGTGATGTCTCTTCTTCAAGATGACAACCTCGACAAAGAGAATTGGATTCTATTTCCATTATGTAAAGGTGTCTTCTGAGGATGCAGTGTCCAGTAAGAAGACCGATGATCTTCCTTAAACTGTTTCTATTAAGCTTTAAAAGCTCTTTTTGATGTACACTAGGACAGTCACGATTTAGCTCCTTAGCTTGTCTCTGACTGTCAGCAGCGCGCATTGCTGATGGGCAATTTTGCCATAGAGCTTGAATGTGGATGCCCTAAATGAGGTGGGAGAAATTCCCAGTGCAGGTTTAGGGCCCCAGAAAATTGCATTAGAGCCGGCCCGTGCCGCTTCATCAGCTAGCTAATTTCCACCGATACCCATATGTCCAGGTACCCAATGCAGGGATACCCTGTTATGAGTGGATAGGTCACAGAGGACCGAGAAGCATTCCCACACTAACAAAGAGGTGAATTTACACCTTGACGGTGATAGGAGAGCAGCCTGACTGTCTGAGCAGATGCGGTTAGTCGTATTTCGATATCCCTTGTCTAAGCATATCTTGCAGCACAAGATAATGGCATAGACCTCAGCCTGAAAAACAGTGGCATAGTTTCCCAGGGGAAAGTGAAGTTTAGTACCATCATTGGAGCAATAAATTCCTGCTCCTGATTTGGCACCAATCTTTGAAATATCAGTGTACCATATTCGACATTTGCCTTTAAGCCACCGAGGAGAATTAAACCATTCATCTCTAGTAGGAAAATGTATCTTGAAAGGCTTGTGAAAAGCATATCTTAGTGACATATAGTCACTAGGCATAATAAACGAGGGTATATCCATCACTTGTGAAACAAGATGTCCCTATGACAAGTGTTTGGAATACTCTTTGCATAGGCCAAGGTACATAAGACGCTTTATGCCTTTCTGAGCTTCAACTTCAATGCGTAAGTTCAATGGAAGAAGCCCAAGTAAGCTCTCTAGTGCAGCTGTGGGAGTGGTCCTAAGACAGCCTGACAGGGCTACACGGCCCATTCTCTGTAGTCTATTAAGATTAGACCTTGCAGAGCTCAATCTAGTCCTTGACCAACAGACGATTGCGCCATAAGTGATGATAGGACTAATAATCATTGAGTATATCCAGTAAACTGTTTTGGGGGCAAATCCCCAGGTTCTACCAATAGCATTTCTGCAAGACCAGAAAATCTTACTGGCCCTGTTGGTACAATATTCAAGATGATAACCCCAATTTAGTTTGGAGTCAAAATAAACCCCCGGAAACTTGACTTTCTCCGTGAGTTCCAATTTATGGTCCAGGTAGTATACATTACCTAGATCAAGACGCCTTTTTCGCGTGAAGGCTACATAGCTTATCTTGGATGGATTGACAGATAAGCCTGAGTCAGAGCACCATCTAGGTACTTCTAGAAGTGCATTATTCATGATATCAAAGATTGTTTTACCATGTTTTCCTCTGACAACAATAACACCGTCATCAGCGTACCCGATACAGGAAATGCCAAGATCGGTTAACCGAACTAACAAGGAGTCCATTACCATACACCATAGGATAGAGGACAAAACCCCGTTCTGGGGGCACCCTGCGGTTGCATGCGCTTTCATGCTTGCACCCAAAAAAGAGGAACAAACATACCTAGAGGATAGCAAATTAGCTATCCACCTGGTAATTATTGAGTTAATGCTCAGTTTCTAAGTGCATTCACGATAGTCTCAAGAGGGGCTTTATCAAATGCACTTTTAATATCAATGAATACCGTAAGAGATTGGGTTACCAATTAGAAGTAGTTAACTCAACAGTATTTTCTTTCTAGTGTTAGTTAAATTTCAGATATAATATTTTTGATAGAATGCCAGCAAATGTTTCACTATTTCAATACATTATATTTCGTATGACAGAATTATAAAAGGTTTTTAAAATCTTTATGAAAATTGAATTTTCCTTTCTTCATTATTTTTTTCGGATTCAGTTCTCAATTTATAATAGACCTTTATTTCAAATTTAAATTTCTTTAAATTTTGAGACAAGCTCTTTAGAACAGATAGTCAGCAATACTGGCTAAACCCTTTGTGAGTCCTGGCCTCCTTCAAAAGTCTTTACCAATCCACTTTCTTCTGAGAAATTGGTTTCCTATTTTTATTTTTTTATTTTGAGCGTGACAAAATGTTTGCCTGTGAATTTCTCTTTCTTAGGGCATTCTTCAGCAGAAAGGGATGGCAAAGACCTGTTACTTCTGCATTCATTTTTATTTTCAAAGATAGACAAACTTATTTGTTTTAAAAGTTAGTTCAAGGCAATTAATTATTTTAGAAATTTGAGTGTTGAATCATCATATATTTTAATAGGCACTTTGGCATAATATTGGCATCCAATTGAACATTTAATTTTAATATTACTATAGAAAGTTTTCCTTTACTGTAAAAAAAATTGTGAAAGAAAAACATGGCTTTGTGTTTATCATACCTGTTTGGGCATCATTAATATTTGTGTGCACTCTTATTTTGCTTTATAATACAAATTTTCATTATATTTCATGAAAAATGCACTTAGTAAAGATTTTTTTTTTTTTTATAGGATCTTACACAAAATAAATTTATTTAGCAGAAATGTTTCTTACTAAATTTCTTTGCATGAATAATGGATAGTAATTGATAGCCCATGAAACATTTTCAGAAACTGGTGCTTTTAAAAAACTGAACTTCTATCAACACTTAACGTAGTTAATATATATATTTTTTCTAGCATTAAAGAAGAAGATGAAGATGGTAAAAATGATAAAGTTAAGAAAGAGCCTCTTTCCCTTGAAGAACTTATGGCAAAAAAGCAAGCTGAGGAAATGGCAAGGAGCAAGGTATCTTAAGATAAATTTTTCATTTCACGAAGGAGAAAAAAGTATATAATATATAAATATTATTTTAAGTTATCAGAAGTATTCACATTTAAGAATATTTTATTAATAGAATATGGCATCAATAAATTTCAGAAGAATATATAAAATAAGGGATATATAAAGTTATGTTTTCTAGATTTCCTTTGAATATTTCTTTAGCACTAGAACGACCAACAATTTTACATAGCTAGAATGACAAAATCAAAAATTTCAGTTCATTAAAAAAAAAATTTTTTTTTTTTTTTAGTCTGATTTTTGTAACTTAAAACATCAGTTTCAAAAATTAGTTAAAGTGTTTATACTTTCAAACCATATCTGTCATCATCTTACTACAGGCTATTGCTAGAGTGAAGTTTATTATGGTGTTTTTTTTTTTCTATCCAAACAGATTGTTCATGTTAAAGCCAAGAGGAATTAAGCGATTCCACATTCTCTGGCCAAATTATTAGACACACTATAAGATTCTCCTGCATCTTTTCTTTCATGACTAATTTTGTCCCCTGACTCAGTTTTTTCTTTATGCGTCGTGCGCTAGCTTCAGAAACCTTCATTCTTCATGATATTTTGCGGTTTGAAAATATTTTAGCATTCACGAGGGCCTTTACTTCAGCTTTTTTACATGGTAAAAAAGCTGAACATGGAGGAAAGCTCTTTCACCATGAGAAAGATCGCCTTTCTTTTTACCTATGATGAGAATGTTCCAATTGATTACTTAAACACAGCGCACAAAGCCACAGAAACACGTCCGTAACTGATGCACGCGAGAATGTGACTGAAACCTGTTTGCACTTGTTTATGTTCCTTTATCAATGGGTTAACATTGCTATGCAATTCATTAAAAATAAATACAAATAAGAAGTATATAAAAAATCCCCTGAATTAAAACCGATTGCATGTATGTCTAAGTATAAAAGTATTGCCTATAAACATGTAATTATTAAAAACTTACAGTGCGTCTAATAATTTGGCGAGGGACTGTATTATATATCTTTTCCTTAGCCTATATTTTTCAATTTTTAGCCTGTATTTCTAACAAAAGAACAGCGAGCAGCTGAGGCCTTAAAAAGGAGGCAAAAAGAGGTGGAGGAACAAAGGAAGAGAATGGATGAGGAAAGAAAAATTCGAATGCAGTTTATGGAAGAGGCCAAACATTCTCAAGGTATTACCAAGTCTATAATTTAGCCTTTTTAATTAATCAAAGTTTTTCTGTTTTTTTGCCCATCCGCCCATCCTGGCAAACTTTTTGCACAACTTCAGCCAAGGATGAGAATCCTCCACTCTTTTATGATTTCTGTTATTATATGATCAAGAAATTTGTATACAGGAAAGCCTCCTGACGTGGACGCTCCTGCAAAACTGACGCCCCTCAATACAAACTTATTTCTGATTTCCCGTGAATTTTCTATGAATAAACCATTATGTACATTCTCTGCAAAGCGGACACGGACAGTCATTTTTGCCCTGAAACGTTATTTTCTATCTCTTCAAATCAGAGACTATTTTTTCTAAATTTGAAAAAAAAAAAAAAAAAAAAATACTCTTTCTACAAGAAACAAAACTATGCAACTTTTCATCATTTTTAAAGCATGTAAATTTTTTCCCTTGTCCTTAACCAAAAATATTAAGCTATTTCTCTACTAAAGAATCAATCTTTCTCTTGTCACCTTGCCTAATCTTTCCAAAGAAAGGAGAGAAAGGAAAATGCTCTTTTGACTGTGGCATCTTTTGATCTGTTCATCTGGACGACATCGGTTTTCAGACCCCACAATGAATGGCGTCTTAACCTCCTGAAATAACGTCTTAAATGCTTCTTCCCTTCTGAAAATTTCTTTCACTTCTTATCAATTTCAAGACGGTATTGTATTTAATACAGCTGGGGTAAAAAAAGAGAACAAAAATAAAATATTTTAGGCATTCACATAAATAAAACATTTAACCAGACACTTGATAGCTGATTAATTGTGAATATGGGTAATTCTCACAAAATATGACAATTCGGACCAAAAAATTTCTTCAAATTTAAAGTCGTCAAAATAATCAATTTTTTTTTTTTTTTGCATACTTCTTTAGTTACACTTATTAATACCTTACAGACAGCAGTGTAGTTTATTGACATTTGCTCGGGAAAAAAAATAAAATAGAAATTCACCAAATCTTGAATTCCAGGAAAATGACATATCAGCTTAGAAGTTTAAAAAACAGTCATTTTGACTTAATAGTAAGTAACTCAACTTAAGCCTTTATGTTAGAGGGACCATAAATTGCTCAAATTAATTCTTTTTATCCACTGTAGAAAAAATCAAAACATTTTTTGTTGCTGTATAAAATTGTGGATAATAATTTAAATAAATAAATAACTTTGATTACATCCAAGCATATTACAATCATACATAAACTTGGTATTGGGTTAATATTTGCTTTCCCTCCTTACAGTATTAGCAGTTAAAAAAATTTCTGGTGGCACCTCAATGTCCTGGCATTCATAAGCCAGGAAAATGACAGCCAGAATAATGACAAATTCGCCATTTTATAGCATATAACTTTACTTTAATTAAATATTTTGGCCTAAGACGTTTATATTCTGTAGAAAACAACAGGATTTCTTAAAATAACTCAGATAGATCTATGTAGTTTATGTTATTAATGGTTTCAAGAAGCCAGGAAAAATGACAACACAAAAACCTACTCACTTTGAAAAATTTTTTAAAATAGTTTTTGAACCAGAAAATTGGTTCTTTATTCATGCAACAAGACATGTTCATATAGGAGGTTATCTAATCAATCTATTAACATAAGATATTGACTGCTGGCTCTATCTATTTTGGCTATAAACCACTACAGGGGTAGAAATTTTTTTAAAAAATTACTGGTCCATAGGACCAGTAACTAAAACATTTTACTAGTCCGCACAAAACTTTACTGGTCCGTCTGCACGTTCCTATTAGCTGCAAATAAAAAAAAAAAATTAAAATTTTTGATGGAAAAAATCATGATTTTTTTTTTTTTAAAATCATAAATTTTTGATTTGAATCGCATTTTTTTATGATCTTTCATTCTCTAAGTGTCAGAAGTCTGCAGTTTGTATAGACTTGCCTTTTTGTATGTAAATGCAAAGAAGATAATAGAATAAGATATGAATTTTAGAATATTATAATTAAGTTATTAAATTCCATTAATGTTAGCATTAATATAATTCAATCGGTATTTCTATTGCTTTTTTTTTTAAAGAATAACAAGTGAATATAAGTTTGAAAATAGAAACAATTTTCAATTTATGGTATTTTTTTTATCCAAATAAATTTACTTGAACCAAATTATAAACATGTAATAATCAATTTTAAAAATGTCTATATCGCTTGAATTAAAAATATAAAGCGAATTAATAAAAAAGTAAATCTACGATAGATCAAAATAATATTGAATGCACCAAATCACACGTGGCCCCGTTTATCTTTCTCCTCTCCGATGCTGCTAACGCATGCCCAAAACACGGAAGAAAGAAAACCTCTGACGATCGGGAACAAAGAGAGAGCCCGAAATAACGAATCATCAGGCCATGTCGCCGATTGACGATGACGTCAAGAACCAACCCCGCTACCTCCCCTATTTCTCTCCTTCAGTGACTCTCCATGTGACGCATGCGCGAAACAAGATTTAACGTCGCCTTCCTCAGGATCGCGCGCTAGCTTTATTTAAATTTTTTTTTACGGAGATCTCGCACGCTAGCTTTTTTTTTTTTTTTTAACGGAGATCGACTGCGACAGATGGTGGTCCAGCGGACCACTGTTTATTATTTTATGCTGGTCCGACTCCGATTTTAGTGGTCACGGACCAACGGACCACCGTTAATTTCGAGCCCTGCACTAAATAAAAGTAGCCAGGAAAATGACAGATTTTCTTGGGACAAACAAATTATTGACAGAACAAATTAATTTAAACGAAGTTTTTGTAAATAATACCCTCTGCATATATTCTAGAAATGCTTACACCGGTTGAGATAAAAAAATTTAGATATTGAAAAATTTATAGGAAGTTTTGAAGCTAGTTATTATTGGAAACATTGTTTGGGACATGCCAGGAAAATGACATTTTGAAGTTCAATATAATTTTTTAACTATACAAAACAGTCAATGCTAGTGCAAAGTTATTTTAAAATGCTAACAGCAATACTATTCATTAATTTTTTTAGAAAAAAAGTTCTTTTAGTATTAGATCTTGGAGCAAGGGACAATGAATTGTCATATTTCATGAGAATCACCCATATATCAACTTCGTAGGTCCATTACAGGCAAGCATTGCTTTCTTTTTTTTCTGTAAATCACGGAAGGTTTACTTTCAAGGAGGTGTTAACCAGATTTCTTATCAAGTGATAGGTAGGTGTTAGGGAGTGTTAACCTTATAGTTGAAACCGACTGAGGACTAAAAGCTCTTATTCGGTATGATATCACTATCTTGAATATCTGTGTTAATCGGAAAATTTATCAGTAGCTACAACTGGAATTATGTATTTATATCAAACTTTTTAATGTATTCTTTTTGTACAGAATTTTTTTTTTAATAAATATATTTGTAGAGAGTTATTGTAGATTATTTAATTATTTCTATATCATTGAAAATATTCTAAAAACAATTTACAATGTTAAATTTCGTTATTAGGGTACCCTTCCTGTTAATGGTTGACTCTCGTAAAGGAACAATTCTTTGATTCAAAGAGTGTCCTCTTAAGGTTTCACTGTATTTTTGTATTTGTTTTTGCATTTTGTAATTATTGCAGCATTTCATTACAACTGGAAAAAATCTCTTATTTTTTATTTTCTCTAGTATCCCATAAAAAGATTACTATTGCCAAACAAATCACTCTTGGTTTCAGAACATGCAGAACTCTTTTATATGACACGGATATTATATGAAGCCGTCATGATTAGAACGAGTCATAAAGTGATTATTCAAAAGCAGAATTCGAAATTTCGTGAAATTCAATAGTATTATGTATATATAAAAAAGGGTTAGAGTTCCTTTGCCGTCGGGCTAACTGTGGGAGGTTCTCGTGGTCTTCCATGTTACACAAATGCGGGTTAGTTCCATCAAAAAGTCCTCCACAAAGGCAAATTTCTCAAAATACTTGATCCAGGAGTTCCCTTGTCTTGGATTGGGTACAAAATAATAAGGCTACGGAGTTGAACATTAGTAGTCGCAAACCCGAAAATTGGGTCGGCTGTTCAACGATGGTTATAAAATAGAACAGAGAGAGAGAGAGAAAGAAAGTTACATCCATGCCTACAATGGGATTCGTGGCTTCTTTCTTTCTTTCCAGAGGTCTTACTTATGGTCTTCAACTTGTAAAAGTTAACAGTGTTTTATAAAGTGAAGTTTTCAAAAAAGTTTTTTTTTCACTTTCAAATTATTATTTTTTGTAGTTTAAAATAAAGTGAACATTAAGATATAAATATAACTTTTTTTATTACAGAAAATGATAAGGAGCGGGAACGCCGAGAAAGAAGAGAAAAACGTGAAGCGGAAGAAGCATTAGCATCAGCTGCTGCAGCTGCAACAGCTAATGAATCTGATAGAGATAAAGTCAGAGAATTGAAAGACAAAGAAAAAGAATTAGAAGCTATCCGCGTTAGTATACTTCATTGTGATTTATTTTTAGCAGATAACATATTTTATTGTTGATGATTTACTTTTTAATGTGTTAACCCTCGCACGCTTAAGCTTTCCATTAACATGAAAGGCAAAGTGGAGTTCATATGCTTCTTTATGAAAATGTTGTTTTCAACTGTTATTTTCCATGTGTTTTCATTAAAATAGCATGGGTACTCATAATTAATGGTGCTTAAAAGGGCTTTTTTCTTTGGAGTTTTTTAAAAAGTACTTGATTTTCCTTTTATGAAAATGAGATTTTCTTTCTTTACCGTGTCAATTTTCTCCACGTATTATGCAAAACATGGTTTTCACATTATTCTATTCAACATTTTCACAATTCATTCAGACACAATGCATTTTGGCGTACCGTCGTTCTGTAGCGTATGAAAGTGCCAATCATTTTACATGTTTGATAAAATACTTGCTGGTCCGCATGTGCGTATACTGAGCTGGAATCAGTGGGAATTATTCTTGCACTATCATGTGCAACTCGCCACATTTTGCAAGACATTCTCAATTTCAGCCTTTATTTTCCTCCTTTTGATATCGAACCCAAAAATCTCTCGATCATTTTATAATGGCAAATATAATCAATACAAGTTTTTTTTTGTCAGAAACTTGTTTTTAGCATGATCATTTAAAGTCTTTGAAAATTATTTTGCATTTTGTTAATTCAGTTAATGCTTAAAAAGTACATAAAAGATGCTTATTTTTAAATATAGTAAAATATTATATATAGTAAATATAGTAATATGTATATTTATATAGGATTAAATATTAGGATTAATAATAATAGGATTAATGGTACTAAGAGCAGTACTAGTTTGTTCATCATCAGTATGATAATGATTCATTTGACAATCATTTACTACATTTAACCAGAGCACTCATTCCAATATATATAAAAAGTCAGGGTTCCCATGGTCCTTAAAAGTCCTTAATAACTGCTTAATTTTTATTTTAAAAAATAAGGGCCCTTAAAAGTGCTTAATTTTGGTACAAGGTTTTTAAAAGTGTTTAATTTTTCAGCACTACTTGATAGGAATAATTTTTTCAGTCTTACAAAAATATTTTTAAAAAAAAGTTGTTCTTTTAACACGTAGAATGAAACCATACATTAAGGGTAAGAGCATTTTAGAAATACAAAAAGGAATCTGTGTGTGAGAGTGAGGTACAGGCAAGAGGAAAAAAGCATGTCCTTTCATTAATCTATTGGTTCTTTCGTTAATTCATTCTTCCTTTTGCCTAGAATGATATTCTACGAGGAGAGTGAAATATTCTAAAAGAAAATAATACACTGGGGACAAGGGAGATACTGCACATGCAAAAGATCGTACTTTTTTGGGGGAGGGGGGCAGTTCTAAGGTACCTAAGAATACCCACACTGAACTTCAAAAACAACAGAATTCAAGAAATTCAGTTCTACTGGTAACACATGTGCTTATAGGAACGAAGTAAACCTCTAAGAAAAGAAGTATCAGAAAAATTTTTTGAACTCCAATCCATAACAAAATTATTTCTAAAAATCTTGAATTAAATAAATTTGTATAACATTTCAATGTGTAATAAGTAACTGTAAATTTATAGAAACCAATAACATTTTTATGAAATTCATGCTTGTACTAAAAATTAAACAGATCTGTTATAAACAGAATTTTAAGCATCCCAGCTCACCTAGGTTTATCATAAAAAACCTGGGGCTTATCGGGGTTTAGATTAAAACCCGGTTTTTTCCAAAAAATACTTTAAATTTTTATTCCCGACTAATAAATAAGAATGCATGATTTGCTTCTAGCAAGAAAGTTAAATATTTGGTAACTATTTATAACTTGTTTTGTTGCATTGCAAATCTTAGATTGTTACGCTATTACTTTTGTTTCATAAGGGTAAGCAGATTGTTACATAAAAATTTAAATCTACTCAATTAAAATCAGAAAACTTTTGTGACTAATGTCTATTAGAATAAAATTCAAACTTAGATTTTAATAATCATTTTATTCAGCTAACATTGCAACTTAATATACTTATTATTATTTTTAAAAATTTCTATTAAACTTTTGGTTGTTTTAAAATTAGTTTTGCTTATTAATATTATGTGCAGTTAATTCAAGTTTATAATAATAATAATAGCTAATAATAACAGTTGTTGCTGGAAATGATTTTATGTAAAGCTCATCATAAAAGTAATTATAACACACTTGCTGTTTAGTTATAATTTCAGAGTGATTAAGTTAAATACCATTTTCATTATGTTCTTCATAGTTTTTTTTTCCATATTTTTTTACAAAACGTTGCCTGATAAGGCGATATTACAGGATTACTCTATAATAAAAGAATACCACTTTCTGTCTTAAATTGTAAATTTGTGATAAAAATAAAACATGAAATCATAATAATAGTAGAGAATAATATTAAGAATGATAAAGGAAAATTACAAATAAATATCTATAAATGATGAAAAAATAAATAATTTATCAGCATTTGTTAATTAAGGAACTTTATAAAGTTTTTGGCCATAGGAATGTGTTGATTCCTTTGAATGTGGAGCGTGTCTGGCAACGAAATATAAAAACTTGATTTAATAATTTTTTCAATCTTTTTCCTAAATTTATTTATTTACTCTTTTTTTTAAATGTATGAAAAAAATTGCAAATCTTAATTTCTGCACTTAATTTTACAATTCAATTGCAATGAAATCTTTAAAAATGGAATACGGATTAATTTCATAGGTGTCGTTCGTTAATCCTCAATAATCTGAAAATATTAAAAAAAAGAAGAAGAAAGAAACAACCCGGTTTTGCAAGACTTTCCTGGTCCTACTTCGGCGAACTCTGTTATTTAATACAATTATATCAGTACTTACATTATAATGAAATAGTTTTATTATTTTTTTTATTTATTGATTTTTTTAAGATTGATAATTAATTGGCTCTATCACTGGTGGTATATGTATATGATAAACAATCATATCCTTTCTTAAGGTCCTTAATTTTTTCAAAAAATAGTCCTTAAAAGTTCTTAACTTTTGCTTTGTTAAAAGAGTAGGAACCCTGAAAGTAGACTACTAAGTTTTTATTTCAAAAATTTTACTGTTGAACAAGCAGGTTGAAATTTATTGAAAAACCAAAACCATTCTTTTTAATAGGCTATAAATTCTTAGTTTAATAGTTGCTTTAGTCGGATTAAATATAGTAAATGGTACTAAGAGCAGTACTAGCTTGTTCATGATCACTTTTATTCTTATTCAAAAATCTTTCTATATTACTTTTTTTTTTCTTTTGCCAACCAAGTCGCACAATATCAACGTGTTTAGCAAATATATTAAATTAATTTCAATGTACTTTTTTCATAAAACTTTATCATAGCTGTATTTTGTGCAATTATTGGCAAAACCTAAACAAAAATTGAATTTAATCCCCAGTATCCACGATTGTTTTTTTTAAATTTTTTTTTTAAAACTTGTGTGATGTAAGCTAAACAAATTATTAAATCAGTCTCATTATTTATTAAAAGCATTTCATGAAATGTTAAATTTGTCTTACTCCTATCCAAAAACTTCATTAAACACTACTCTCATATTTTGATATTAGTGTTAATTATGAACTTGAAAATTTAGAAATAAGAATATCAATTAAGTTCTTTATTATTTCAATAATGCTCCCATGGTCAAAAGGACAGGGAAAACCTGGAATTGTCAGAGAATTTATTTTAACTCCAAAAATCTGGGAATAGTGAGGGAAAGTTTTTTTTTTTTTTACAACAACCTGAAATATTTCTATATCATACCTGGAAAATAATCAGCCTGTAAAATTGTGAGTAACAGTCATCAGTTATTGAAATTTGAGTTAAATGATTCTAACATCTATTACAATTATTTGGTGTTAAAATTTCACATTTTAGTCAAACTGAAAGGTTTCCATATTCATTTAATGATATATTTTTTTTACACAGAAAATCTTATATTTTGTATTACAAATAAAAGAATCAAAGTTTTCTAATGAAAATATGGTCTTGATTTTCTTTGAAATTTACCTGGAATATCTGGAAAAGTCAGGGAATTTTTTTCCTTCTGAAATTGAGTGGGAACCCTGCATCTGCGATTAGGAATAAGGAAAAATGACTGCTTCCTTTATAGCTAGTCCCGCAGTGGACTGATCGTTAAGACACGGTTCCCAGCAGATCACCGAAGTCAAGCATCACTGGCTGCGGTCAGTGTGCGTAGGGACCGAGGGTGTGCGGTATTGGTCCTCGTTAAACTGTTCTACCGTAAAGTGCTCGACTTCGCGTGCAGGTCGTTGGGCTACCGAAGCAGGGGTGCCATCCCCTCTGCAGAGGATCAAAATTGTGATGGCATGTCTTCGGATCATCCTCAGGGATGTTTCCCAGACCGTCGCCAATAGCCCATTGTGCAGCTCTAGTGCGACGTAAATTTACTACATCCACATCCTTTATAGCTATAAAATAATTCAAGAAAAGAGATTTCCATGTAGCCACCACAGTTTATGCGAATCGTAAATAAGGATGTGCGAATTGAAACATTTTAAATTTGTTTTTTTTTTAATTTCATTGTAAAATTTTTCAATTTGGATGTCAGTATATTTTATTGCTTCTCAGAACAATGCAGAGTCTAACTAAGGCAGGGGCATACAGGGCAGTTGCCCCGGTCCTCTACATCAGAGGGGAGCCCCCAAATCGAATAGAAAGTTTATTTTACGTTTCCTTCTTTAATTAAGTTTTTTTAAAATGTAGTGTTAATCCAATTCTAATATCCAGTTAATTGTTTTTTTTTGATGTTGTGTTTCCCTAAGCAAAGCATAAATACACAATAGAAAATTTTATAAAAAATAACAATGTAAAATAAGGAAAAATATAATAATGACAACCGAAGCTGAGGTCGTCAGGGGGCGTCCAAAGGTTTTGCAACAAGTCCAGGAAGAGAGAAAAAGATAATACAAAATACAAAAGTAAGATACATAAACTAATTACAAAAAAAAAATATTTTTTCCCTTACAAAATACAACAGTAAAATACATAAACTAATTACAAAAGGAAAAATAAATGTTTTAAATTTTGTATTTAGTTTACGTATTTTACTTTTGTATTCTCTTTTTCTCTCTTCCTGGACTTCTTGTAAACCCTTTGGAGTACAGAGAGAGCAAATTTTAGAAAATTTCGATAAAAAAGGTTTTGTATTTTTACGACTTCGGGGGCTGGTACCCACTGACAACGTCTGCTTCGGTTGTCATTATTATATTTTTCATTAATTTCATTGTTATCTTTTTAAAAATTTTCTATTGGTTTCAATTTTCTTGTGGAATTTCTGCTGCATTGTGCAGCTTTCCTTTGAAATTGTACTTTTTAATTGTTTTTATTTACATGATTTCTCTTTTTATTACTGCATTGCACATTTATTACACATTAATACTTACTGAAAGGAACAAAGTTAATCTGAGATGTTTTTTAATATATTTTTTTCAGGAAAGGTATTTAGGTTTGATAAAAAAGAAGAGACGTGTTCGACGTTTGAATGACAGAAAATTTGTGTTTGATTGGGATGCCTCAGAAGATACTGCTGTAGATTACAACCCTATTTATAAAGAAAGACATACTGTACAGTTCTTTGGGAGAGGCCATGTTGCCGGAATAGATTTGAAAGTAATGCATATATTCATCAGTCAATATTTTAAATCTGTCTTTTTCTTCTTTAGGCTGCATTTTACTTTATTGGAAAGCAATGTTTTGTTTATTTATTGCCACATTTCTCTTGTTTATGTATAAAAATTTTCAATTCTCATGTTTTTACTTATAAACAGGGGACTGAAACGGGCCTCTACTTTTTTTTGTGAGCTAGAACATGGTTCCAGAATTTTAATGATCATATTACTAATTTTTATTTAATAATTTAAACTTTTTTTTATTAAAAAGTGTTTTTTTTTTAGTATACATAATTTGCAGATAATACTAACAAATTGAATGCTAATACACTAAATTTGAAAACAATTTTGTTATATTAGGAAATTAAATCAATTGCAGTCATCTGTATATCCTTACATTTCAATTTTAACTGCAATTAGGATTTTTTCTCCATTTTAGTTGTTTATTGGTATAGTAGTTGATAGAGAGGAGATCAATAATTCAGCTTGGAAACTTTTAAATATTTTAAAGCCGCGTAAATTTTATTAATAAATAATTCGCAAATCTATAATTTTGAAATTAATTTTTACGAAAGAAAAAGTAAAAATAAATGTGCAAATAAAAATATTTCTTTTTTTTCTTTTTTTCTTTCTGTAAAAGAAATTAAAAATTGTAGAGGGTACAACAGTGCTGTAACTTCATCCCTTTGGGAAACTGGGACAGTGGAGCTCTCTTAGTTTAAATGTTAATTATTCATTGTTTTTAAGAAAGCTAAAATATTGATTAATTAAAAATTATCAATAAATTTAGTATTTAATATTTTTTATTACATTATATCATTTAATAATATAATAATTATTGTGTGGGTAATTTTTTGAAGAGTGTACTTAGTAATACAAGAGATTCATTTTTTTTGGCATTTGATTATCAGGACATTTTTTAAAAATATTGTTGAAATATATAAAGAATTTTTATGACTCTAAGAACAGGGTGTGTAGCATTTTTTAAAAGTGCTTAAAGGTGCTTTTTTCATTGGAAGTTTTTAAAGGGTACTTAATTTTCCCCTTTCGAAAATGATATATTTTTTCTTTACCGTGTCGATTTTCACCATGTATTATGCAAAAGAGTGGTTTTCAAATTTTTCTAGTCAATGTTTTCATAATTCATTCAGACACAATGTTTTTCGGCGTACCGTCGTTCCGTAGCGTATGAAAGCGCCAATCATTTTACATCTTAGATGAAATATATCTATACATCGAAATATATCTATACAGTGAAACCTGCCAAGTTGACCACCCTTGTAAGTTGGGCACCTGCATAAGTTGACCTCAATTATCAAGAACGGAATTTTTCCTATATAATATAAAGAAGCAAAATCTTTTTAACTTGACCACCTGTCTATCTTGTATGTTGACCACTGAAATAAGTCAATTTTGTCTAGGAGTACTATGAAATTCTATTCTAAAACCCTCATAAGTTGAGCAGGAAAAAAATTCAGAAAATGTTCTGTCCTTTTGCAATGTATGTAAAAATTAGTGTAAAAAGCTAATCTAAACCCTTTTGTGAGTTGACCATCTGGGGAAACTGTAGGGGGGGGCAGCTTTTGACCATTTCTTTCATTCATTCATTCATTCATGTAAGTGTAGTAATAACAGAATAAATTTTAAAGTGTTCAAATAATTTTGTTTTGTTAAAGTTTTCAAATTGCATGTCTTCGTGTTCTGATATTTTAAGAAATTATTTTTATTAAACACCTCACATGCATAACTAACAAAATAATTTTTTAAAAAAGTTAGTTAAATATTAGAATTATGTATATGTCACAAATTGAAATTCATTCAGGTTTAAACAAATTTCTTAAGATATTCATTTGGTTATTTGCTAAATAAAATTTTTAAGTCAAGTAAAAAAAAAAAAAATTAAATATATAGCAACATGATATAGGAAATGTAAAAGTAAACAATGACCCGCCCCCTCTATAAGTTGACCACTTGTCTAAGTTGACCACTAAAACAATGCACCACAAGTGGTCAACTTACACAAGTTGTACTATATCGAAATATATAATACATCTTTGCTGATCTGCATGTGCGTATACTGAGCTGGATTCAGTAGGAATTATTCTTGCACTATCATGTGCAACTCTGCTGCATTTTGCAAGAGATTTTTAATTTCAGGCTTCATTTTCCGCCCTCTGAAATCTAACAGAAAAATCTCTCTTTCTTAATATGGTGGCTAATGTAATCAAGAAAAGAGTTCTTTGTCAGAAATTAGTTCTTTGTTATTTTATCATAATCATGTAAAGTCTTTAAAAATTATTTCGCATTTTGTTACTGTATATAGTGCTTAAAATTTTTTTAGTACTTAAAAGGTGCTTCTTTTTTGTTGAAAGATTTGGTTATGCACTCTGCAATTATTACAGGCCTTTTGATAAATTGAGGCAGATTTTGTAGCCTAAAATTTGTTTTATATGAAAAAAAATTTTTAAATAAAATTTCAGGCCAAGAGCAAAGAATATTTTACTTGAGATTTTCTTTCTCTTTTTAATTGTTTTTAAAGTCATTAATGCAGGGATGTAATTCTTCCGCATATTCGCGGAATTCCGCTTTTTTTCAGATTTTTCCATTTTTCCCGCTAATTTCTGCGGAATTTTTTTTTGCACAAGTTAAAAAATATTTTATGAGGAAATTAACTTTCCATGGAGTGAAAGTATTGAAATCCTCATTCCTCCCTCTGAAGTTTCTCTAAAAATCATTTCCTAGGGATAAAACTGGTTGACCTCTATGAGATTTTTCTGCTTTTTTTGCTTTTGTCTCTCGAATTTCAGCTTTTTTATCAAAGACTCCGATTCTCTCAATATTTTTTTTTTTTTTTAATAAATATTCCATTTCTTTGTGAAAATTCAGTCATTGAAATAAAATAATTATATTTATTTACGATTTTCAAAGATAAACAGAAAATTCAAACTACGTCCTTGCTGCTAACCCTTCGGCCTTTTTACTTATTATAACTATTTTCTCCGATTTTACACACAGAAAATAAGATTTTCCGTATTTTTATCCGTTCGCCGGATAGCTCGTATTTTCATAATTCAGACGTCACTGCTTCCTGTTTTCTAGCGTGAGAGCAAACGAAAAAAAAAATTAAAAAATAGAGGTGGATTTGTTGTGAAAATATTTATTTGCTCATTCAATTAATCTTGTAAATTTTTATTTAGTATGTCTAAACAAAAAAATTACAAACATGCCTTTTAGAAATCCCATGTCCAAACTTTGCGAATATCTCGATTCTTATTCACGCGATTTTAATATCAATCATCGATTTTTGTATTTACCTGATTTAAGAGTTGCGTATTGTGATTCTTATTTACGCTATTTAAATATCGTACATTATGATTTTTATTTACGAGATTTAAAAATCCGATATCACGTTTTGTATTTATGCATTTTTAAAATTGCGATTTTATTATCAAACTTCTATTTTCGTATTTATCTGATTTAAAAGTTGAACATTGCGATTCTTATTCAGGTGATATAAATATCGTACATTGCGATTCTTATTTACGAGATTTAAAAATATAATATCGCGTTTTGTATTTACGCACTTTAAAAACCCTATGTAGTGATTGGTAATCATGCGAGCTTAAAATCCAATGTCGTAATTCGTTTTTGTGGTTGTAATATCAAACATCGATTTTTGTATTTATATGTGCTTTAAAAATTAGACATTGGGATTCATATTCACGCGACTTAAAAATTATGCATCGTGATTCGTACTTACATGATCTAAAAATGACACATCATGATTTATATTTTCGCATTTTTTAAATTCGATATAGAGTTTCATATTCACGTCATTTAAAAGCCCCATATCAAGATTCATATTCTCTCAATTTAAAATCATGCATGTGATTCTTATTCATATATTTATACAATTTTAAAATTAACCATTGGGATTTATAATCACATGGTTTACAAGTTTAAAATCGCACTTTTTTTGTCAAATTTTAGGATAAATATATATATATAAAAGTTCAAAATGAAGATAAAACAAAGGAAAATGACAGACTAATGAAAAAAGGGGGAAAAAGAAAATTAATAATAAAAAAAAAAAAAAAACATTTTTCTTCGTTTTTTTTTTTTGTATTTATTTATTATGCTATATATATATATATATATATATATATATATATATATATATATATATATATATATATATATATATATATATATATATATATATATATATATATATATATATATATATATATATATATATATATATATATTGGATTTCCTCTTTTTTACTTTTTGACTACTCTGATCCCTTTTAATGCCTGATGATATATATTTTCAAAGTTATACATTCAAAGGAATCTGAAATATAAATTATTTTCTGTATTAAAATTTAATTATTTAAATTTATTATCACTTGTAAAATGTGGGTGACAAAAAGACACTGTATCTTGATGCACATATGTATGAGAACTCGACATTAAAGTGTTCCAGTTTTCTTAAGACTCTTTATGTTTAATTTGATCTAAAACAAAATATTAATTTTAAATCAGTTTTTAAGTACTACCTTCAATGCTTTTTATATTCTTTTTATCAAAATAATTTTAAGGTATTTAACTTTAGCGAACTTAAGCATACAGTAATAATAACCACAGAAAAACTTGAGGAAACAATTACTACAAAATTTCAATTAAATCAACTAAAATAAATAAAGAAATAAAATAAAAGAAAGAAATAAAGATGATTTAACTAATTATCGTTTTAAATACATTCCAATATTAAATAAAAATTTATTATTTCATAAATTTTGAATAAGAAAATAACAATGCCTACTGAAGCTACAGCAATTTAAATGGAATAATTTGATTTTTAAATAATAATTTCTTTTATGAAGTCTATAAAAAAAATGGATTTCTTTAAAAAAAAAAACAGTTATTCAAATTTTTTTGAAATTCCAGATATCAAGATTTGACTGTATTTTATTTGGAAATTGCTCTATGGTTTTAAATTATGAAATTTTTTTAAAAATTTAGTCTCAGAAGAAAGAACAGTCTAAATTCTATGGAGAACTTTTAGAATTAAGAAGAACTCACGCAGAAAAGGAACAGGAAATGTAAATTCTTTTTATTTATTTTATATTTATTTATTGACAAATGTTATATTGACATTGTTTTGGGTCACAATTATACTTTATATCATTTATATTGATATCATTTATTTTAAAATTTTGTTATAAATTTATTTTGTTTAAATTAAAACAAAATAATTTCTATATTAACATTGTTAAGATAATGTTTTTTTTAAAGAATTTTTTTGAAAAGTAAAAAATTTTAGTTTTCTTTTCAACAGAAATTTATACGTAAAATTTGAATCATGCATTTAAGTAATCACTTTTTGGCACTCTCAATTTACGCCAATAATATCGTAAAACGATCTAATGTTTTGATTGAATTTTCGGTAGTTATTAATATTGACTTTCACGTGGTTTTTAAATATCCCGATATATTTCAAACAATATGGAAAATTCTAATCCTGCATTTAAGTATTCACTCTTTAAGTCAATGATTCTATCAATTTTTTGGCAGTTATTGCTATTGATTTCTACATAGTTTTTAAATCCGATATTTTTTATACGAAACGAAACATGCATTTGAGTAACCTTTTGTGATGATTATTTAAAAAATGCAAAGAAGGAAATAGTTAGTGCGTAGTTAATACTTTATGGAGGTATTTAAATTTTTCACCTCATTATAGATAACAAGAAAATTGACTAGAACCTAAAATAGCTCCCTCCCCCTATCATGGTCAAACGAAATATCGTTCTGTCCATATTATTGATTTTCTGTCAATTTTATGTCCATTATGCTGAATGCAGTTTTCTGATTGTTAACTTTGTCATCTAGCTGCGAAAAATCCATATCCTTGTTGAGATTAGGGCGGAATTCAGCTGAATTTACGCAATTACGATGGCTCAAATAAGCCAATCAGAAGCCTGTATTTTTGTAAACATATCGCATTTTGCGATATGTAAAAGTACAGGATTTTGATTGGACAAATTTGTCCATCGTAATTGCGAAAATTTAGCTGGATTCCACCCTAGGAAGTCATGGATTTACGAAATGTAGATTGTGTTCATACGATAGATTAATGAAAAAGCTAACCTAGAACTGACAGAATTTTACACTGTACTGATATTTTGTTTAAAGAAAGTTCATTAAAGAAGGAAACTTAAAATAAAATTTCTATTCAGTTTGGGGGCCCCCTCTGATGTCGGGGGCCTGGGGAAATTGCCCCTAATGCCCCTGCCTTAGTCAGGCTCTCATAGTAAGATGTCAAGAAGGGAGATAAGTGGACTTGTAGTCAACATATGACATATTTTAAAGCATATGGCAGGGATTCCTAAAAACAGCAGGCAAATACTTTTCGTTCTCTAAAGAGAGCAATGTGGTGTCCCACATTTTGCTTTATGAACATAAACTGTTAAGATTAAAAGAAGGAAGTAAAGTGAGTTTCATTATTCACATTTCTGTATTGATACCAGACAGAAATTGCTTCCATTTTGCCTTTTTCCATCTGTGGGGTGAGTAGTTATCAATAATGCCAACCTTCATTCTATCCAGGTACCTCAAGATAGAAACACGTCTTATATACTAGTGAATACTAGTAATCGTAGTGGTAGTTAGGCCATAATACTCCCCCGCAAGAATTTTATCAGGGATAGAATTCGATGAATGGATACCACTAGTGTGAAAGACTGCGAGATCTGTATTAAGTTCACCGGATTTTGAGCCCTTGTTGTGAGAGCTATTTTAAGTTCACTGAGTTTTGAAGGTTTGTTGTGAGAGCTGTATTAAGTTCACTGTTGTGTGTGGTCTCTCCTGTGTTATTAGAAGTCAAGTGTGTGCAGGATCCTGTTGTGTGTAAATGAGACTGAGAAGCCACAGCGTGAGGAGGACAATGTCACTGTCACAAATTGCAAGTCAACTTTTTCATGTGGACCATCCATCGAAGAAAGCATAACTGCCGAGGTAGGTGAGTTCATATCACGCCCGGGTCACCAATTTGGGGGGAATAGTTATCGACAGTGCCAATCTTCATCTATCTAAAAGTACCTCAAAATAGAATTGAGTTAACACGTCTTATATACTAGTTAATTTATGTTTAATAATCATAGTGGTAGTTACTCCTCACATGTAATGTTGATCTCTTAAGCATTTTTCTTAAAAAAAAACATGTTCATATATTGTTTAATTTTTCTGTTTTAGTGTTCGCTTAAAGAAAATAAAAAAGAAAGAAGATAAACAAAAATGGGATGATCGTCATTGGTCTCAAAAGTCTATTGAGGAAATGACGGAAAGAGACTGGAGAATCTTTAGGGAAGATTTCAACATTGCCATTAAAGGTGGACGTATACCAAATCCCATTAGAAATTGGAAGGAATCTGGTCTGACAAAACCTATTTTAGAGATTATCGAGCAGTTAGGATATAAGGTGTGCAACTTCGTTCACATTTATAAAACTTTGAAATTTGTTTAAAATGTTTGAATACATTGAATATAGCAGATTTTGGGCAATGTCACCAATTTTGAATGTTGTGTTTGCATACTTTAAAAATTTTAACTCAGTTAAAAAATTTAAAGCAGCTCTAATGATTTTTTTGAAAATAAGCTTTTGTGTCATTTAAACTCACTCCAATTAATAGACACTTTTAAAAATTAGAATTTTTTTTTTTTGAAAATTACCCCATGTTGTTACACCCATGCTATTTTTGATTAATCTTTGAAACTAACAAAAGTTGCTGAAAAGGGCAATAAGTGTTAATGATAGTGACTTATTTGAATGAAAATTTTTAGAACTGATAGATTTTTTTTTGAGTTGTATGCTTTGAGTCTCAAAATATGACACTTTTAAATGGAGAAATTATTCTTTTTTTTTTATATAAGTGATTTTTTGTTCTTGTTGATATTATATTAAAAAGTTCATTTTTTGAATACTCAATATCAAGTTCTATTTTCTGGACACTTTTGGACAATGAAAGTGATAAATCTCTTAAAATTTTTGTTTTTGTTTTAGATAACTTTATATGATTTAAATAAAAAAAAGTACCTAATTCTGTTCCTGATTTATTTTTACTTTCATTCTTCACATCAGAAGAAGAAAAAAAAATATTAAAGAGAAAGTTGAACTTATTGAAAGGAGTGTTTTTGATCGATTTTTTTTTCTTTTAAAATTTTTTTATTGATGACATTTATTTTATAACAACAAATGTTCTTTTTTGAATAAATTTCATCTAAGCGATGATAAAACGTTACTGAGCGAAAACAGATCTCATTTATTTATTTGCTCTGTGTAACACTTGTGTGTTTTTCGTATTAAAGAGGAGCAACAGTGTAAAAGTCTGTTAAAAAAGATTTTGATGAATTTTGCTATGATTGTGAAAATTTAACTTACTAATTTTTATTTTATTGTACATACATGTTTTAATTTTATCATGTTACAAATACAAATGTTTTTTATAAATTAGCACCTATATAATACAAGGTTAATAACTTATTTTTTGCTGTGCTCATAACTTGAAAAATATCATCCAAATTTGATTCAGGTTTGATTCTTTTAAAAACTACATAAATATAGTTTTAATTTCATGTGGGATTTTTAAAAAGAATTTTTTTTCTCACAAAAGGGTGGTGTTTTGAAAACAAAATTCAAGAAATGATTTAAAATAAGTAAAATTTTCATGGATTACTTAAAACCAGTCAAACCAATTAAAAATTTCCTACGTGCTACAAAAATTATATTTATTGTGAACATTGTAGTAAAGTTTGAAGTAAATCAATTGAAAATTGTTCTACAGGGTGCGTAGCATTTTTAAAAAGTGCTTAAAAGTGCTTTTTTTTATTCAGGGTTAGTAAAAAGTACTTAATTTTCTATCTTTTAAAAATATTTTTTTTTCATTGCTGTATCGATTGGCATTCTAAATTACAAAAAATGCATGATTTTCCCAATTTCTCTGCAATATTTATCAGAAACTAGTTATTTTATCATAATTATTTGAAAATGTTTTTGAATTTTATTGATTTTATGTTTATAAATTAAGGACTTTAAACGATAGGAAAAAATAATTTTTATTACTGCACAGATCCTAATCATGATTTTTTTTTTTTGAAAAGTGATTACAAAAATTTTTTGAGTGCTTAAAAAACACTTAAAAGGTGCTTATTTTTTGTTGAAAAATCTGGCTATGTACCCTATACTAGTTTGAGATATGGAAAGTCGGAAAAACATAGTTCTGAGTAAATGGGGTTTAAAGTTTTGCGAATATATAAAATTTTGCAACTAACTACAATGCATCAATACCAAGTCAACAAGATGCCTCTTTTCCATCATTTTCTGTAGTCTTAAGTTCTAGTCTTGCCCATTTTCTTCTCACTCATACAACACCTTATATGTTTTTAAAAAGTGCTTAAAGGTGCTTATTTTCGTTTTTTAAAAGCTCTTCTTTCATCGAGTGTTTTTAAAAAGTGCTTAATTTTCCCTTTTCGAAAATGAGATTTTTTTCTTTACCATGTCTTATGAAAAAGTCTGCTTTTCCCATTGTTCTATCTAAAGTCTTTGAAAATTATTTTGCATTTTGTTAATGTATGTAGTGCTTAAAAATATTTTTTGAGTGCTTAAAAAGTACTTGAAAGGTGCTTATTTTTTGTTGAAAGATTTGGCTGCGCACCCTGTTTAGAGTATCAGCAGGAATTCTATATGTATCTCCATTTTGAGCATATTCTTCAGCTGCTGAGCCTATATTTATTTCTAATTGTTCCAAAACTTTAACCTTTTGCAACCTTCATTAAAAATTATGACAGCTAAATAAGTTGCAATTTCAACTTTTTATATTGAAAGTACTAATAATTCTTTTATAATTTAAAAAAAAATTATTTCCATAAAATAGTTAAAATAATGGTATTTTGTTTTGTTGGAGTGAGCTTAATCCATTAATCAACTGAGCACCTCTGCTGCTACGCTTCACATATTAAGCTGTAGTATTTACATTTTTCGATATTTTGGTGCAATAATCTTAAAGGGATAAACTATCAACAAATGTAAAAAAATTTATATTTTTGTTTTGAAAGTTTTACTTTGTAGTTCCCCCTTGATGCCCCGTGGTAGTGCTTCATGCTGTCGTCCTTGGTTCTTTCCTCGGGCCGGGCAAGGTTGACTCAGCCTTTCATCTCTTCAGTCGGTCAATAAAATGACTACTAAGCATGCTTAGGAACTAAACACTGGCTGTTCCCCTTTGGGCTGATCACCCTAACGGAACATCGGCTCTTGCACCCCAGAGCCCAAAGGTCAAGAAAACTGAGATGGGCACAGTAGGCCTTGGCCCTCCATAAGCTGTTGTGCCACTGAGTTTAGTTTAGTTCCCCTTTAATTAGATTATGATATTTTCCCTCAACTTTTTGTCCACCAATTTATGAGATCCATTACCTTAACATCAACTATCTAATAGCTTTAAACACTATAACTTAAAATGAATGTCTGTATAAATAATTTAAAAAAAAAAATTGTATTTTATTTTAAATGTTCTGAGTGATTAGTGGTATCTTGTTTAATTTAAACTGGGACTTTTCATAGATTAATAATTGAACATTTTCTAAAAGAAATAATTGCATTAATTAGGCATTCACAAATAATAATTTGGTTTAAGTTATTTCTAGTGTTTCATCTTAAAATTTATTTTCAGAATTAAAGAGAGACTTACTTAAAGCTTTGTGTTTGTTCAATTACTTTTCCTTTCTGAAAGCTTTAATTTTATTGTATTTACAAAACATTTGTCACAGATACATGATAAATCATAATACATGATAAAGATACATACATAATACAGATACATGATAAATCATAATCATGATAATCAATAATTATAATCTTAACATTTTGTTCTTTGTATTTTTAGGATCCTACTCCTATTCAGAGACAAGCTATACCAATTGGTTTGCAAAATCGAGATATCATTGGTGTTGCTGAAACTGGTAGTGGTAAAACTCTAGCTTTCTTGATACCACTATTACTTTGGATAACTTCACTCCCTAAAATTGAAAGGTAAAATGATGTTCTATAAAATCATATATAAAAAGTATAATTCTGTCTTGGTAATATAATTCTGCCTTGGAAATAAACCCTCTAAAAAAGAGTATTAAGAGTAAGAGAAGGGGGGGGGATTGATTTCTTCCTCACCTTGCTTGATTGTTAAATTATGATGTAAGCCTCATTTATAGTAATAAGGCTTTACATATAAAAATATTTTATAACTATATAAAATGAATTCAATATCTATTACTATTAAGAATTATTAATCATAAATGGAAAATATTGCAGTCGTTTTCAAGGAGTACTCTTTATTGATATTGTTTTACAGTTTCTATATTTTATCGACTAATCTTTAAAAATTGCTGCTCTCAAAATATTTTAGACATTGAACAATAGCATGAAATTTACATAAATTTTACATTGCATGAAACATGAGATTGGTTCATTTAGTTGACAATCACTTCATCAACAAGCTATTTCACAGGGTTCCCACTGGTCAGGGAGAACAGGGAAAACCTGGAATTGTCAGGGAATTTTATTTCAACTCCAAAAATCAGGGAATAGTCAGGGAAAGTTGCTATTTTCTTACAAAAACCTGGAAAATTCCTTCATTATTCCTGGAAAAAACCTGTCTTAAAATTGTCAGTAACAATACTCAGTTATTGAGGTTCGAATTAAATAAATCTAACATCTATTACAATTATTTATTGTAAAAATTTTAAATTTTAGACATACTAAAATGCTTCCTTCCTTATATAATGATATTTATTTTACACAAAAAATCTTATTCTTGGCTTAACAAATGAAGGAATCCAAATTTTCCGATAAAAAATTTCGTAGTAAAGATAAAATATGGTATGGATTTTCATTGAAATTTACCTGGAAAAGTCAGGGAATTTTTTTCTGAAATTGAGTGGGAACCCTGTTTCATAGACTAGATAATTTCATCAACAGGCTATTTCATCGACTAGATAATTTCATCAACAGGGTCGTTTCGTTGACAGGCCATTTGTCGATAGGGGCATTTCATCGACAAGCCATTTACATACCTGCCAACTTTTAATCCTTTCGAGGATGATTTTCCCCAGTGGTAGTATTATTGAATTTAAATTACAAGTTTAGGCAGAAATATACACCGTCTTTTGGAAAAGTTTATGTGGACTACAGTGACAGTATTACATATTAGTATTTAAGCTTAATTTCTTTAAAAATAGTGGTGGTCAAAAAGGTTATAAATTAAGTTTATAAATGCAAAGAATACATTAGAAAGCATACATTTTACTACCACTTTAAGTATAGAAATAAAATTTTACGCCAAATGCATAAAAGTTGGCAGATATGCATTTAGTTGGCAGGATCATTTCATAAACCGACTCATTTTATGGACAGAATCATTTCGTCGAAGGGATAGTTTCATTGACAGGATCCTTTTATTGACAAAGTCATTTCGTAGACATTGTCATTTCGCCGATATGATCATTTCGTTCACAATGTCATGCATAATATTGGAACTATTTTTAGGGATTGTTTGCTTTTCCACGTAATTTAGTGTATTTTTACGCTAATTATTTTTATTATTAATTAGAAGAAAAAAATATTATATAATTTTTATAATAAAGCAAAAATCTTTTTCCTATGTTGCAATTGTCATAAAAAAAAGTATTTTTCTTAAAAACACTTATACCGCCCACTCCTTTAGCCGTACATCCAGTTAAAAAAACGAAACTTGTGTGTTCTAGTTGTATCTTCCAAGTATTTATTTCTCAGATAAATCGTTTAATTTTTAAAGTACGCTCATTATTATGGATTTGCATCGCAAAGGCAATTGCTATTACTACTGGAAATTATTCTTAACATAGCAAGTGGAATGAAGAGAGAAAATAACAAGGAAAAAAAATATAATTAATGAATTGTCAAACTATTGAATCTTAAACTAGAGAATGATATAATTTTGGAACTGGAAATTATATTTTAATTTCAAATAAATTGATAAGTAGTTGAGAAGCATTTAACCGAGAACAGTTGATTTATCAATATCTACTTTTCTATGTCTAAAATGTAATAGAGCAACACTTGTGCTCAGGGTGGGTAAGTATTGTCTTCAGATCCATTCTGACCCATTGTGAGGTTAACAATCAAATTATTTTTAATATAAAATCAAGTTAATGAAAAATGATATCGCAAGAATTAAAAGTAACAAAAGGATATTGAAAGACATTTTCAGGGGACAGGAAGTTATTGTTGGTCTAAACATTTTCAACATTTTTTAATTACACGTTAGCAAAATCATAAACTTCTGTGTAATACCCCCTTCAATGAAATAATCATAGGCCTTAAATAATTATCTATGCATTGGTAAACTTGATTTACATGGTATCTTGCAAGTAAATTAAAAAAAAATTTGTTTCGAAACATATGAGGGAGCGTTAACATAAGGTTAGTGTTAGACAATTGGAATATTTCTGATGTTTTATTAAACAAAATTCTTCGCTTTGACAAGAAGGAAAAACCCCGTTAAATTTTTATCTATAGTTACAAGGCAAAGTACAAAATTGTTAAATAGCAAAAAAGAAACTAGATTTTTATGGTGGAAAAGCAATTTCTTAATTTTTACTTCAATTAAAATTTTAAATTTTTTATTCAGTGTCTTTAACTAAAGGACAGGATGAATAAATATACATAGTCGAACATTCGAACTAATTAATCGAAACTTTGCCTTAGTTTCGTTACCACTATTAGAGTTTTCTAAGAACTGTAGGAGCACAAATACGATGTTTAGGTAATTACCGAGGCGTAGGTGTAGACTCCTACAATATTTAAAGTGCTACTCATCAGAACAAAAATGTTGAGAAACAGAAGCATAAAATCATTATAGCGTTGCAAGGTTGTTCATTCTTGCTCTTTATTAAAGTATTTTTTCTCTATGGATAATGAATTATCCATAATAACGAATAATAAGTCAGAATAATAATAAGTAATAATAATAATAAGTAAATGAATTAATTCCTTTTTATTTGCAGGATTTATATTAGACACATCTTACTTAACAGAAAATCAAACCTGGAATTTAAACATAAGAATAAGTAACTATTACTCTACAAAAAATGAAAGGAAAATCTTGCAATTAAAATATTGCTCATTTCTTGACTAGTTTAAGTGCTCAAATTTTAACTGGCTTTCTTTTACAGGTTGACAATTCAATTTTCAGATGCTTTCTGGCCACTATGGGTAGAATTTATCGCCAATCAAATTTTGATTATTTTCAGGCCTGAACAAGTCAGGGGATGCAAAACTAAAATGTATAAAATAAAAAATTTATATTTAAAATACCAAGTTTGTTCAGTTGACTAAAAATGAGAAAATAAATTTATCAAAAATTTTCCCTCATAACAAAAACAGCAAGGACAAAATTTCACAATGAGCTTCTATCAACATTTAAGATTCCAATTTTTTCGTTTTATTGGCAAAAATTAACATTTTTCTCTTTTAGTACGCTTATCAAACTCTATTTTTAAAAACATTTCAATTTCTTCTTACACTTTTGAAAAGGACCGATTAGTGCCATCCTTTAAAATATGTACTCTCATTGCAAGTTTTATTAATTTAAATAAATTTGTACTATCTGGCAAATAAAAAAAAACATAAAATTTTTATATTTATGTAAAAAAAACAAGTGGGCAAAACTTATTTTTAATTAAACATTGATGAAATGACCTTATTGACAAAATGACTCTATTGTTGAAATGACATGTCAACAAAACAAACCTGTCCACAAAATGACTGAGTGGCCTGTCCACGAAATGACACTTAGTGATGGATGAAGTGATCTGTCAATGAAGTTAAATATTTAGCATGAAATTTACCTTGTTTCATAAATGTCTTTTTCCTTTTGTACTTTGGCTAGATGTTTTAACCCATTGACTTTGCATTCTAAACATTTTTCATGTTTGGTTTTCAAAAAGTACTGTAACCAAGTTGCTTGGTTGGTCAGGCTCATTTTTAGTTTCTGAAGACCAGTTTATAACCAAGGAAGGACGAGTTTGAAGTATGTTGCAAAACAATATTTGGCTTTGAACTTTGTCCAGGTTATTTCCTGTCAGCCAGTAAAGTATTTAAATTTCTATTCCTGTATGTTTTTAGAGCTTTTTTCTTAAAACCTTCAATACTTTCTAGTGTAAATAAACATTTAGGGACGTTCAAATATTATGTAAGCATACTTTTGAAAATTGCCAGCCGAAAGAAGCAAATGGTGAACCTCCTCTTCTGCTTACATCATATCACCCTTCCCTTCTAGTTTTTACTTTCACTTTTATTGTAGCAATCTAATTTTAGGATTAAAATGTAATAAAATATGTAACTTTGCATAAAACAAAACTTACTTTTCGTTTTATACCATTTTAAGTAGAATATTCGTTAGGATATTTTTGTTTTCAATATGCTTGAAACTCTTTGAAGAAATTTTTTCTTTTTCCCTAAATACTCCATATTTATTTTTTCTTAATAAATTTTTTTAATTTGCTTTTTAAGAAAATTTTCGAGAATGGGGGATTTTAATGTCTTATTTAAGCACAACTCTTCCCTTGTCAGCAAAAGCAAACAAATCACCCGTTAGATGCATACATAATATTTGAAAGACCCTTTTTTATAAACATGATTTTTTTAATAACTTTTCTTCATTATGCGTATACTAGTATGCACAAACATATCGATTAGGGTATTAAAGACCAATGAGTATCAAATTTGTTTCAATATTTTTGTGTGAAACAGGATAATGCAAGTCTTATTTAAGCACAACACGTGAAACAGGATTAAGCACGTGAAACAGGATAATGAATTTTCAACCTGTTTTGTGTTGTTTAAGTATTTCAAATGGTGATTTTCTATTTAATGAATTTTCTATATAACCAATTTTTTATCAGGATTTAGCAACTTAATAGTTAAATAGAGGTCGGACTAATTGCATTTTCTGTCAGAAGCTACTTCTATAACCTAGTTTCTCCTAAGTTTTGATATTTTGTGTCTTGTGCTGTATACACCATAAAATGTTTTCTTTATTTCAAGTTTTCTGTTTAAGTGTATAATGAATTAACTGATTTTAAATCTGTTTACAGAAATGAGGATATTGACCAGGGTCCTTATGCAATAATAATGGCACCTACACGTGAGTTGGCTCAGCAAATTGAAGAAGAAACAATCAAATTTGCGAAAACACTAGAAATTAGAACAGTAGCTGTGATCGGTGGTTTGTCCAGAGAAGAACAAGGATTTCGTTTGCGGCTGGGCTGTGAAGTAATACACATTTCTTTATACTATTTCAAGATAACATAATTACAACAATAATAAAAACATGATAATACACTTTATCTGTTTAGGCAACTAAACAGAAAGAAAAATGAAACTTTTTTTTTTTTTTTTTTTTTAATTTAAATTTTTTTTTTTTTTTTTTTTCACAAAAAAATATTCAAAATTTTTATGGAAACGACCTGGACAACAAGTGTCTTTAATCAGAATTTAAGATTCTGTATAGTTAAAAAAAAATATTCACAATTTTTATGTGAAAGAGGTGGACAACTATTCATGATTTAATTTCAACATTTGTGGGTTGTGATATTTCTAAAGCTTTGATACATGAACTATTTCAAAATTTTGTTTACTTAAACTTTTCTTTTTATTTTTCCTGTTCTTTTTATTTTTTTTATTAACTTCTTGGTCATTCTTTCTTTTTCCTTTTTTTCCTGTTCTTTTTACTTTTGTTATTAATTTCTTGGTCATTCTTTCTTTTTCCTATTTTTCCTGTTCCTTTTATTTTTGTTACCCCTCACATTTTTTTTTTCAAAATGTTTACTTTTACTGAAACATCTTAAACTTTTTTCAAAATGTTTACTTTTATTGAAACATCTTAAACTTTTATTTTTTCAAAATGTTTACTTTTCTTGAAACATCTTAAACTTTTATTTTTTTTTCACAATTTTTGACCTTAACATTATGAGAATTCTGTTGTCTAATGTGCAAGGATAAGTTGTCATTGTTAGAATTAGCAGAGATGATCAGTCTCTTACCAACTTGAGTAACAACTGGCCCGACACAATCAAAAAACAAACAAAAATCTTTGCAAGTCTGCAACCCTACTAAAGCCTATGATAAATCAGTATCAAGTATAAAAACTTAGCTGAATTAACAATTTCGCCTATCGTAATAAGGGGAAACTCACACAATTTGTTAAGTGTGAAATGTCCTTTTGTTTGGGTAACATTTAATTTTTCCCATTTTTAATAGGAATATTTAGTTTTGACCAAGTCCGAAAAAGAAAAAGCATTACAAATTTCTTTTAGTTTTGTTTTTTGTTTGAAAATCTGAAAAACTTTGAATTTTGTTTGCCGTCACAAATTTAATTGACGTTTGAAACACATTTATTTCCCTCAAAAACATTTTAAATGCACACGTAACAATATTATATTATATTTTTTAAAGAAAACAATATAAACATACGAAATGCACTTCAACCATTAATAAAATTCTATTGATTAAATTTCATAATAAAAAGTTTAGAGCACTTTCATATCCAATATCAATAAAATATTTAATCATAAGAATGAGAGAGAAAAATAAGAGGATAAAAAAAATATATATATCTACAGTACTTTCTTTCGGCCTTCATGACTTTTGTTTTTCGTTGAAGAGAAAGAAAAAAATATCATTGCACTTCATGAATATTCATGATTAAGATTCGCGCACATTCACTTTTGTTTTCTTTTTTCATTCGCCAAATTTTCCTCCGACTTTCATGAGAAAGGAACTTTTAATAAAGAAGCAAAAAGCTTCTCTAAATTTACGATAAATCGCGCACATTCACTTTTGTTTTCACAATTTGAGCACTACGGAATTGTAGGGTCATCGGTCATTTCCAGATTGGACACTGTAGGGTCATCTCGATCAACACTATGGGTTTCAGAGAGGCATGTGACGAGCTCGAGCCAACGTCAGCATTCTCACAGCGATGAAGGTACGGGTAGTTAAAGATCGAGTGGTGAAATCAGTCCTTCCTTCATTCTTTTTTCACTGCGGAATAGGCAACTTTTCGTTCTTCGTCCGGGATGGGCGATTCTCTTTTTCGTTCCCCAGGGAATGATGGATGAGGTTTTCGAATTTTTGTTTCCTCAAAAGGTTTTCGAAACACCGGTTTCCTCGACCAAGCAAAAATCCTGCAAGGCTTATAATAACAGGGCTTCATCCCTCTTATCAGTGGTGTATTTAGCTTTAATAATGCAGTCGTAAGCCATGATACACTCCAAAAAGCTTTATTAATGGTAGTAGGCTGGTATCGATAACAATTCACATCCACACTCCGCAAGGGAGGGGATGGACATTTCTTTGGACAATTCCAGAACAACTTATCAGGATCAGAATATAATGAAAAGGACATGCAAAAAGCATTGCTCTCGCTTTTATACTAAGACATTTTGTAGTAAAAAGGCACAGTCTTTGAAATACTTGTATCCTTACGCATTAAGGAAAATCATTTCATGCTTCCTTATATGGATTCTAAAAATAACTCAATCATATGTTTATCAGCCTTGAATTCCCAAAATAGAATCTCTCTACGTTTATTCTTTAACAAAGACATTTTATGAAAATGAAAGAGTTTTAATTCTTTTATTAATACAAAAGTATTATAATTTTTGTATTACATATATATATATACATACAGTGTTCCAAGAATTTGAATTGATAGCTAGTAAATATGTTAGCACCTTCCCCATTTCAATTCTTTTTTTCATCCAAATTTGAAATTTCGTTTAATACATCCATGCATAAAAATCAAATATTTAGAATGTTTATTACAAATGAATAAACAATGTTTATTACAAATGAATAAACAATGTTTATTACAAATGAATAAAATACTTACTATGACATAACAATATATAATAAATTTTTTAAAAAGAAACATCAAAATAATAAAAATCTATGTGTAATTCCAAAGTATTATGTTTTTCCAATGATATGTAATACTTACGGACGACCTACTATGACGCGATCACTAGACGTTTTTGATGTCTCTTCATTCCCAGCTGTATGCAGCACACTCTAGCATACAACCCTCAAGATTTCCTCACATTTTTACAAAATTGAGTTTCCAGTTCTTGACGTGCTCTGGTTGCAACAATTACATTGTAATACCACATAATTTATTGAAAATTTTATGGCAGTTGTTTATGGTTTTACAACAATCTTTTACGTCTTTTTTTACAAGTCTGATATTTTAAATGTTAATATGGCTTTTGAATTTAATATTTTATTATGTAATCTCTTTTTAATGATGTTTAGCGATGATTTTATCGTAAAACTACGTTGTTCTATCGATTTTCGGCTGTTATCACAATTATTTATTATTTTTCAGTATTGTTTTTATTAATTTTATAATATTTATTTATCGTTTTTAAAAAGCCGATTATTTTTAATGTAATATTATTGTGACATACAAGATTTTAACACCTGTCCTATCTAATTACTCTAAAAGTAAAAAAATAAAAATTATTTAATACTAGATATTTATTGATGCCAAAAGTTACATTCTAATTTCTAGCCCTGGTGCAAAGTCTTTCTTTTCTAAAAAAATATTATAAATGATTATAAATTGTAATTTTTTTCCCTTCATTTATACATATTGAAACCAACAAGCTTAATAAGCTTTAAAAAAATAGTCTTAAAATTTCTAAAAATTTTTTTTAGAATACTGTTTTGCAATGCTAATCATAAAAACAATAATCCATTCCATTATTTTCTTTTCACATACCATTATTTTAAATAATATTATTTGTAATCATTATAATTTATATTGTTTTATTTCTAGATAGTTATTGCTACTCCTGGTCGATTGATAGATGTTTTGGAAAATAGGTATTTAGTCCTCAACAGATGTACTTACATAGTTCTCGATGAGGTGAGATTTTTTTCCTATTGTATTTTAACTTTAATTTTATTTGTCTTAAATGTGTTAAATCACGCATTTCTCAATGGTATAAGCCAAGCCTCGATACCAGGCATTTTTCGATATCACTAAAATAATTCCCAATGCATTTGCAATTGTGAGAATAGAAAAAAAAATCTCTTTCTGCCAAATGATAAACTTCATTTCCCTTGATTTCACAAACTATTTTTGATCACCAAAATTTTTCTCTTTATTACTGAAATATTTAAAACGCTTTTTGAATTCCAATTTTTATGAATAAGTTTATTAGACTTTTCTCCAGAGAAAGAAATTGCCATGTTTAAAGTAAAGTTGTCTGCAACCTAAAAAAGTTGACATTTGCATGTGCATTGGTACCCATCCTACACTACACAAGAAATACACATGAGAATCACGATGGTTAATAAGTATTTTTATGGTCTAAGAAAATATCTTAAGTCAAGCCTAATAAAAAGAAAAACAAAAGTGTTACTCTATAAATGTCTTATACGATCAGTGCTTACATACGCATGTGAGACATGGACAGTGACCCGTGGAGATGAAAATATGATAGCTAGATTTGAGGGAAAAATACTGCGAAGCATTTTTGGTGGAATAAGTAAAAACGGTACCTGGTTTAGAAGATCAAACACTGAACTTTACAACACATATAAAGAACCTGATGTTATTAAATTTATCAAAATTCAAAGGATTAAATGGGCAGGCCACATTGTAAAAATGGAGGATAGCAGGACAACCAAAAAAGTTTTCAGTGCCAGGCCAACAGGTACAAGAAAAAGAGGACGGCCAAACCTAGGATTTTTAAACTGCCTTGAAAAGGACCTGCAGGTTTTAAAGATAATAAACTGGAGAACCTTGGCTAAGGGAAGAATGTCTTGGCATAGGCTTGTTAAGAAGGCCAAGGCCCATCCTGGGCTGTTGTGCCAATGAGAAGAAGAAGATTGATACCCATCCAATTCTCTAATTCGTTTATCAAATTTATAAATGTTTTAGTATTGTAATTTTTTTCCACTTAAATGTTATTCTTTTATAACAGGAATGTCAAAAGTGACTTCCATAACCTTTAATGTGTAACCCCTACAAACTTCTAGTTTACATCCTTTTTCAAATTTTCAAAATGTGATTATTTGGTTATGAAAGTTCTATTTCTGCAATGGGTTTAGAATTTCCAGTGAAATTTATTATTTATAAATTTGGAGAAATAGAAGAGAAGCAAAACAATTTTTAAGTCAATAAGATAGATGTAAAAAATAAAATTTCCAAAATTCTAGTAAAAGTTGCCATATTAATCTGATACTGTATTTTTAGTAAATTTTGTTTTCTAAATAATAATAATAGCAAAAGTTAAATTTTAGGATAAATGTAAATTGAAGTTGTAACTTTAGAAGAACAAAAAACGAAACTTAAAAAAATCCTTACTAACCTTTTTTTGTTTTGTTATGTGCCTATAAATTTACCATAATTTGCTTTGTAATCTAATAAGTATATTTGTTTAAATTTAATTACATTTATTATTTTTTGTTACCTTCAATGGAGAAAAAGATTAATTATACATTTCTAACCCATTCATGCTACTTTCAAACAGAATCTAAATATTCCCCACATTTTTTAATTACATCAATATGTTAATGTTGACCCCCAACAGTATATTTTGTAATTTTTGTACCCCACTGCCCAAAAATGGTTGAGGAAATTTGCTTTATAAATTTAATGAATTCTTATAATCACAAACTTAAAATCATTTACTATCATTTTATGCTTTATCTGTTTAAATATGTTTTCAAACATTTATTTATTTATTTATGGAAAGCATAGTTTTTTATTTTGAAATTGAATTAATTTTTTATAAAAATACTCATTTTAATATTAAATTTTCTTTTACACCATTTAGGCTGATCGTATGATTGATATGGGTTTTGAACCAGATGTCCAAAAAATTTTAGAATATATGCCAGTGACCAACCAAAAACCAGATACTGATGAAGCTGAAGATGAGAAGATACTATTGGCCAACTTTAATTCTAAAAATAAATTCCGTCAGGTATATTTCATATAGATCTAGAGAAATTTTAAAACTTTGTTCTTAGATAAAAATATCAAGTTTGATAATGATTTGCAATTTTTACTTCCTTGATCTAGCATTTGAATCTAATTATTATTATTAAAAAAGAATACAATTAACTAGTGTTATAATATATCTGGAGAATAAGAGAACCTTAACCCATAAGAACAAGGAAACATTCAAAAAATTTATTTTAAATCTTGAATTTTTAGAAAAATAATGGTGCTATTTAAGTGAAGTCGAAGTATGCTATTAAATTTTTCTTTCTGGAACTCCATTTTTGTGAATAAAAATTATTAATTTAATTGTTAAGTCTCATAATACTATTTAATGACCTAATAATGATGAACACATTTTATTAATACAGTCGAATCCCGCTATAGTGAACCGTCTGCGGACTTAGTAATGTGTCCACCATAAACGATGGTTCACTATACCTACATTTTTTGAAGACTGTATTTTGAAGACAGTTGAATGATTGAAAATTGGGTTTGCAATTTTATATAAGTTATTTAAAAAAATTATTAACTAAGTAACAGATAATAAAGCAAAAATTGATGAAAAAAGTACTTGCGTACCTTAAAATTAGTTTTAATTTCACTTTTTATGAAAAAAAGTTTTGAATTTTTAATTGAACACAATTTGATTTTAAATAGGGTTCATCAATTTTCTTATCTAAAATGTGCAGAGAATGCAAGATTTTTTGATCTACATTTTCTGTAGAAGAAAACATATTAAGGACATTTATGGCTTATTTAACTTCAGCTATAGATGGTGCTGAAAATTCATTTTCTTCTTCAATATTTTCTTCTAATAAGTCTTCTCTACCTTCGTTCGTTTGTTTTATTTCACTGAAAATGTCATCATTGGTAGGAGTTCCAGAAGTGCATACTTCATCATCGCAACATTCAAATTGCTCAATAACGTCCTTAGGAAAAATGTCCATTCCATGTTTTTTAGCCAGGTAAATTTTCTTCATCTTCTTCCTCCACATTGGAATCTTTTTCTTTTAAATCCTTTGAAAGACCTGCATGTCGGAAACAGTTATGGATTGTAGCTGATGTTACTTGCTTCCATGATTTTTCTAGCAACACTATTGCTTCTAGAAGAGAGATGTTTAAAGATGAAGGACTGAAAAAGTTATTTACAGAAATGAAATTTCAGTTCACTATAACCGAATTCTCAGCTGCTCACTATAAGCGTTAAAATCATTTACTATTCACTATAAGCGTTAAAAATAACATTATTTAAATAGGAGTACGGACGGGACCTCTAAAAAAGTTCACTACATCCAAGTGTTCACTGTAGCGGGGTTCAATTGTATTTAAAATGTATTATATTAATTTTAAAGTATTAATTTTCTTTTACTTATTGTAAATATTTTTCTGCAAAATTGCAATATTTTTCTGCCTTATTGCAAATATTCTTCTGTAGTGCCAAATATTTCGTGAGTAGTACCACTTGCGACCACTTTAGTTTAAAATATTCGATGATTTTTCCCCTGGATTTGATTTCTAATATTTAGCAACAAATATAGGACAAGTAATCGTTTTCACCACTTACTAGCCCTGTATTTGTTGCTATTGTGTCATGTAAAATCATTTCTAAATTCTTCCTTGAATCATTCAGTTCTTTCATACATTTGGTACTTATTTAAATTTTAAAATCATTTACTGTCTTAAATTTTATTTCAAAAAATTTTTTATTTCAAAATAAATTTTATTTTGCATAACTCTAAGGAAGAGACCCTTCCTGGCAAATTCTGTCCCCCTTAAATAAGTAATTTAACAGGGTGCATAGCGTTTTTAAAAAGTGCTTAAAGGTGCTTTTTTTCGATTTTTGTTTTTTAAAAGCCCTTAAAGGTGCTTTTTTCATTAGGTGTTTTTAAAAAGTGCTTAATTTTCCCTTTTTCTAAGTGAGATTTTTCCTTTACTATGTTGATTTTCGCTTCAAATTATGCAAAAAACACAGTTCACATTGTTCTATATAACGTTTTCATAATTAATTCAACCCCTATCTATTTCGGCGCATAGTCTGTACGTAGCGTATGAAAACGCCATTCATTTTACAATTCAAAATTTCATGATTTTTGACAATTGTCAAAAACAATGCCAAAGGTTTTTTTTGTTGGCCATGACGGTTAAAACAAGATAAAACCGTCGATTATCAAAAACTTTTTAACTCTGCCTAGTTATGATATTTTTTAAAGTGCTTAAAAAATTTTTTTGAATGCTTGAAAAGTGCTTAAAAGGTGCTTATTTTTTGTTGAATAATTTGACCACGCATCCTGTTTAAAGTTTAGAGAAATGTGAATTTTTAGGATCTAGGTTTTTCATTCAGGGAAGCTTAGCAGCATTTGAAGTTTCATTCTTTACCTGGTTTTACATGAACTCACATTTCTCTAAACTTTAAATTATTTATGTAGGTGAACCAGAATTTAACGTCAAAAGTTTATCCTGCCTTATAGCATCCCCTTAAGTAAAATAGTTAATAAAAAGTTTGTATTAAATAAAAATATTTTTCAGACAGTGATGTTTACAGCAACTATGCCACCGGCAGTAGAAAGATTAGCCAGATCATACTTACGAAGGCCTTCCATTGTCTATATTGGTTCTGCTGGAAAGCCTGTAGAAAGAGTAGAACAAATAGTATATGTAATCAGTGAAAATGTAAAAAGGTATGAATATTTCATTCCTGTTTTTAAGCAGTTATTTTAACCTCTTTTTTAAAACTACAACAATGAGGAATCTGTGTGATATCTTTTATTTTTATTTTTTAAAATGTAACTGCATGGGATTTTATGACTATAGACATGAATTTCAATCACATGGGTTTACTATTTATTTTGTAATTAATATTTAAAATTGCTCAAGTAGCCCTGCCCACTAAAATGCAGCCAGTTTTCCTATCTCCGCTGATGACATCAGTACCAATGTGTCTCCCATCACTTTCTAATATAGTGAAAGCATGTGTAGTATATAGATAAAAATTCTCTCTAATCAACTCTAAACACTTGCAACAAATATTATATTATACCACATTAAAATAGTGTTACGTCTCGGGATCTTTTAGGCTATTAGTTTGAAATAATTCAGTGCGAGCCAAAATTCTTTTAGGACTTTTTTATTAAAACTTAACAAAACGACATCCAACAAAAGACTGATGAGAAAAGTTATGAATTACTTAGCTACCCTTACAGATGCGCACACTGCGCCATCTATCGTAAGGTAAAAATTTTCTTTTAATGGAAGGAAGATGCAACATCCTCCAACCGCAAAAGGTTAAAGTTCAAAATTATCAAAAATTTTAAATAAAAGTTAAAGTATTAAGTTTAGAAATATGAAACAAAATTATTGCAAATACATAAAATATATATATCAAAAGGACAAAAAGTTTTAAAGTATATTAATACAAAATTGAAGATTACAGTTTAACAGGTTTGACTGTTGATTTTAGAGTTTTACTTACAATACCTGTTGTTTCTAAACGAAATAATCGTTGAAATGGTCAAACTATTTCACCATTTTGAGTTTTAACCTTCGCAACTCGGGAAACACCATCATGTCCTTTATAAATTTCAATTACTTTGGCTAGAGGCCAAAAAACACGTTTTTTATTATCTGAACTGATTAGAACCATATCTCCCACTTCAAGTGGGGTTTGATGAGAGTCTCTGGATTGCTTAAGGAGCGAAATTTATTCCTTATAGAAACGTGTTTTTAGTTTTTGTTTAACGGAGTGAAGATGTTTCGCACGTTTGCGAAGATTCTGCATATCATTCTGATCGAGATCATCGACACAGAATTCAGTCTCATCCTGTAAAAAGAGAGAAGGAGTTAATGGCACTAGATCTGATGGTTCTTCGGAGAGCTAAGTAAGAGGTCTACCATTAAGTAGAGCTTCATATTCACACACAACGGTGTACAGTTCTTCGTAGTTAAGACATGCTTTGCCTAAATTGCGTCTCAACAATTCCTTTAACATTCTTACCATCCTCTCCCCCCCCCTCACCAAGCAGCAGTAGGTGGGTTGAAATGCCGGGAGATTTTTCTCAAATCTGAGTGAGCAATGATGACATTTCAGTCTATACTTTTCAGTTCGTTGTTCGCACCAACAAAGTTTGCGCCATTATCTGACTAGATTGATTTTACTCGACCTCAACGTGAAATGAATTGTCTCAATGCGAGAAGTAAACTTTGTGTGGAGATGTCCGAAACAAGTTCGAAATGTACCGCACGGTACACAGCACACGTGAAGATAGCAATCCAAACTTTGTCACAATTTCGCAGAACCAAAGGACCGTCTAAATCAACTCCAGTTGTTTCGAACACTGCTGATATTCGCACACGTTCTTCTGGAAGAGGAACGAACATCGTCGTAGCAAATTTGGATTTAAATCTTTGGCAAATTACACATTTTGAAACAACTGATTGAACGGTTTTTCTTGATCGCAAAATCCAGTATTTTTCACAAAGGGTTGTGACAAGTGTTTGTACACCTACATGGCTGTAGATCCGATGAGTCTCTTCGATGAGTTTGAAAACTAGTTCATTCCTGTCTGGCAACAGGATAAGACGTCTAAAAAAATCATCATCATTAGTCGAGACAAGTTTTGTCTCCACTCTTAGAAGACCACTAGAGTCTTAGAGTCACTAGAATGATGAAATTGGGTGGTATCAGTCAAAGATTTTTCCCAAACGAGTCATTTTGTATGAAAAGGAGTATATCGAGCTCAGATTTGGTGAGCTCTTCTTCTTTTAAGTTTCCTTTCAAGAGGGATTCATTCTGTTTATTTACTACTGATTTAGCATTAAAGGTAAATCGTTTGACGTAGGCCAAAATTCGAACAATTGTAGAAAATTTCGAAATTCGCTTAGTCCATTCGAAAAAATTAGGTTCGGAATTACCTAAAGAAAGAGTCGTCGTAACTGTAGGTTTTTTTCTCCACGGTAGCAAGCTCTAAAGCGTCTGAGAAATCAGCATTGTGAGTGTATGGCCTAGAGTCTCAATTTTTTAACCATGTGGGACCCTCCCACCAACGAAGACTGAAAAGAGTTTGTGCGTTGCACCCACGAGAAGCGATGTCCGCTGCATTCACTTGAGATGGGATGTAACACCAATTTTCTTTAGATGAATTCAAGTGGATTTCTTGTATTCGGTTGTTCGCAAAGGTTTTCCATGTTCCGGGATTTTTGATCCAACAAGGAACCACTTTAGAGTCAGTCCAATAGAAAGTTTCGATATCAGAAATGTTTAATGAAATTTTAACTGTCTGAACAAGACGAGTACCTATCAGTGCTGCTAAAAGTTCTAATTTTGGAATAGACATTTCAGTTTTGATTTTGGTGATGGGATCCTTTTTTAGAGGAGCGACACATGATTTTGCCTGTACTAATTTAATTTGAACTTCTTTTTCGCATTCAATTCGTAAAAATACGTGCGCCGCGAAGGCTTTCCCACTAGCGTCGCTATACATGTGAATAGTAGTAGTTGATTTATTAATTAATCCCCCAAAATAACGCGGAATTTGAATTAATTAAAAAAATCCTAAGCTGGATAGCCAGTTTTTAAATTCCTCCACTATTTCAGATGGAAGTTTATGATCCCATCCCAGCCTATCATTTTTCCATGCTCTTTGCATTAGAAGTTTTGGAATGAGCGTCACGGGTGCGGCAAAACCGATTGGGTCAAATATTTTTTGCGCAAACGACAAAAGTTGCCGTTTCATACACTTGTTATGTACTTCAGTTGTGACGCTGCTAATATCACATGCTATTGTATCTGAATTGGGTTGCCATAAAAGACCGAGAACAGGAAAATATTTATGTTCTTTTAAATCTAGATTTGGTTTTTCACCCTGTGAGGAAGAAACCCAACCCGTTAGCTCAAACCTTGCTTGAGACATAATTTGACAAGCTGTCTTTGAAAATCGCTCTAGTTCCAATTTGTTTTCAACGCTTGTCACTACATTACAACATTTAACACACCAAATAAAAATTTTTTAGCGTATCAAAAGGAGAAAACTGATATAACTGATACAAAACCATAAAAAAATGTAAACTGTGTGCAGTCCTTTCATAATGTTGTTGCAAAGACTCTTTAACAGTACTTAATAACATTTTAATTTTATGAAATTGTTTTGCTTTTGATTAAGCTTCTCTGAAAGAATCATTCTTTATGATGAATTCAAATGTCTGTGAAATGCCTTTTAGATTGCTCCTTTTTTTAATCTTTGAAATGAAAGGATTTTTTCTTAGAGGAGTTCTTCCGTTTTACAAATATTTTCTTTTCATTAATCAACTTATTTTGTTCTGTTTAAACTTCTGTTTCTGCATCTGAAATATACGAGCATTTGAATATTACTTTATTGAAAATGAAATTTCAGAGTTAAAAAATAAATTTTGGTTTGCAAAGTTGTGGGGACGAAGGAATAAGTTATTAAGAATTAATAATAAGAAATGAAAGGGTCTTAGAATTATTTGCACCTCTTCTAAGAAAATTAAATTGAATAATAAAAATTGAATAATAAAATTGAATAATAAATTGAATAATAAAAATTGAATGATAACAGAATACAGAATTGAATAATAAAAATTAAGAATAAAAAAATGACATTTTTTGTGAAAATTATAAAAAAATATTTCTCTAAAAACTTTTAATTTAAAATCTTATACACTTTCATTTCCTCTCTGGTATAAAACCATTTTGTAAAAAATTTTTAAACAGTTCATACTTTAATGTACAGTCAGCAAAAAAAAAAAGATATCACCCTGAATAATTTTCGTTCTAATGATCGGATTTTCACGAACTAAGTGTCAATCTTAATGGTTCCTGGGGGTGACCTCAAATATGCTAATTAGTTAGTGCTAACTATTAATTAAGTTACGAAATCAGACACAAAAACGTACTTTCTCTGAATAAACATATATTTTTTTTTACATATTTGGATTCCTTATCTTCAAAATATAGGGGGTAACCGCAATCTGGGAAATGTGGTCCCCATAGTTTGGTCAGGAGAGCGATTCAAAGTTTGGACCCCTTCATGTTAATTTCACTTTTTGCGTTTTCAGTCATATTTTAAAAACTAATGAAGCAATTCAAAAAAATTTGCACCAACTCATAAAACGCATTTACCCAAAGATAATTTCATGAAAAAAATAATTTTTAATAATTATTAATTATTTTTTATTATTTAATTAAAGAGAGGATGAAAAAATTTTGAATTATAAGGTATGGATTTTTTTATACCATATTAATCTACATGCTTTTCAATTGAAAAATCTAAAGTTTCAACTGTTTTTATTTATTAGAAGATGAGAAAAATTAAAATTAATTATTTAAAAAAAAATAATTTGGCGACAATGAAAAAATGATTAAATGGGGCGATTAATATTAAAATGTGATAAACTTACGAAGAACTTGATTTAGCGCGCGTGTCGTAAAATTTCATTCATATTTTTTTCGCTAATAATCGTTTGCTAATCTTTTTATTTTTATTTTTTTAAAACTATAAAATACAATGTTTCTTTTTTAGTCCTCTAAAAATCTTTTTGAAATTAAGTAAAGAAATTTGAATAAAACATTTTATTGAATAAAAAACATTTAATTCAACGAATGTCGAGTTTTATAAAAGCATGCTTTTGATAGAATATGATTATACACCACATTGTGCTTATTTAATGTGATTATTTTTTAGTTTTTTTTTTCTTAATAACTGATACAATTACAATAATATACATACGTATGAATAGATTTGGAATAAAATATTTCTCAGTTTCTTGTATATATTTTTTATGAATATTAATAAAAATACGCAGTAAACATATTTAAGCATATCTCACATCATCGCAAATTTCTCAACATCTTATATATCGTGTTAATCTTAAAAGTAATTTTTTAATCACCTGTCCGGAAGTGTTTCGCAGAACTATTTTACCAACTATTTAATTAAATTTTAGCATTTTTAAAAATTTTATTCTTTACCCTACTACATTTATTATTTCTTCATTAATATACTAATCAATTTTTTTAGTACTTTAATTTATATTTTCTTTAAAGTAAAGTTCCTTTTTACATTATAGTCAAGTTTTTTTTAAAGAATTATTGTCTGCTAGCTAAGAATAAAGCCTTGTAAAGAAATTAAAAACACTCCGCTGTTTAAAATTATTTAATGCAAAACAGCTGATTATTTACTAAGCATACTATTTTTTTCGAAAAAAGAATATAAATCATTGATTGTCTTTTTTGTTTTGTTTCTTGTGACTTCAACATAAATTATCTAAAATAGTGTCCATGTTTTATAAGTCACTACAAAGAGTATAAAGATACCGAACATAAAAAGCTGTCAAATACGTAGCCAAAACTTTTAAGCGTCTTAAAATATCACAGTATCTTAAATGATTCTTTCTTTATGATTCCATGTAGATTTTTTTCCGGATAATATACTAAACTATTTTGTTTAATTTTTTACTTTAGCACGATTCCCAAGATATTATTGTAGTATAATTTGTTATCAGGAACAATGCCTTATTTTGTTTAGCAGGAAACACTAAAAATTGAAATTTGTAAGAAGTTTCCAAAGCCGTGCGAATTTTAGAATCATCTGATTTAAAAAAATGCAATAAAAAATACGTAAATTTCCGAACTTATTTTGATTAAAAAAAAAAAAATAAATAAATAAAAAACGTGGCAAGAAGGCTAACATACTTTTTACAGAACTGTGAAAACCAGTTTTTCCTATATTTCGTCAAAAGAGGATATGAATGATATTGCTCCAAGGGACCTACTCAATAATTTCGCTATTTCCAGAATGAAATCTGTTTGATCGAAACATACTTCCTTGAAAATTAAAACGGGGAAAAAATTAACTTTTATTATTTATCTAAGCTTATTCCATTCATTTATTTATAGCGGTATCAAGGTTAAGGATATGCGATGGAAGCCCCGTTTACTATCATACTATAAATGCGTTAAATCATGTTGCTTGAATAATTTATTTTAAGCATATTATTTCATAATTTTAAGCAAATAAGGGTGTAAAACTAAACTCCATCAAAATACTCCGAAAGTATACCCTAAAATATTTGTAGAATAAACTTTGGAATCTATATATACAAAATACCTTTTCAAACAATTTCGAGTTGGACGGAAACGCTAACTTGTTTAAAATAGTTGTCCTTGTAACTATTTAATTTTGATTTCTGGTGCTAGGGGACATTCCATTTTCACATTCGACTTTTGAAATTTCAATTGTAAACGGAATATTTTTATGTCCTTAAATTAAAATGTTAAGGCTTGCAGCAAAAAAAATTGTACTGCATTGATTTTTTTACAAAATGGCGAATTATTATTTTTTTAATCTAAGAACCTGTGCCTATAACTTAAGTAAAACTTATTTTAATATCGAGTGAAATAATTTAATATATTGTGTAACTAAATAGATAATCCCAAGACAGGGCCGGATTTGAACTTGGCGGGGCCCCAAGCTACTGAAAAAGATGGGGCCCTTGGAAGTTCAATTCTATTTATATACACCTGAGGAAAACAGTCATTATTTTTTATTGTTGAGCATTAATATAAAATTATGAAAAAAATTTCTCTACGTTACATTTTGCTTTGTTGCTCAAAATCTATAGACTTAGAAACATGAAATTATGAAGATTGTTGAAAATATGCAAGGAGTTAGAAAGAAATATAATAAAATACAATTTGATTATTAGTTTTATTCTTTTTATAACCGCCGTTGAAAAACTGACTCAATTGTGAGTTTACAACTACCCATGTTTAACTACGTAGCCATGTAATTTTGAACTCAATGCAGAAGACAGGGGAACTCCTGGATCAGAACCCAGAGGTATTGATTTGTTAAGAACTTACTGAACTTTGTGACCCAGACAGATTTAACATGCAACAGTCATCATTTTATACATGGGTATTCTTCGGCCGGCTGGATTCGAACTCCCATTTTCACGAACACGAGTCCATAGCCCTACTTACCAAGCTATTGCGGCCAAATTATTAGTTTATTGTATAACTGTCATTGAACAGTCCACCCAATTTCGAGTTTCGACTACTAATGTTCAACTCCGTAGCCTTGTAATTTTGAACCCAATCCAGCAAACAAGAAAACTCCAGGATCAAGTATTTGATGAAATTTTTGCCTTCGTGGACGACGTTTTGATAGAAACAATCCGCATTTGAGTTACATGGAGAGGAAAACCACAAAAGCCTCCCACGGTTAGTCTGACAGCAGGGACTCTAACCCATGATCCGTCTTCCACTGAGGATATTTTACGTCAGCACTGTGGTCGGTGCAAGCCGGGTGTAGAATTTATATCGACCAGCAGTCATCACTGGCATTCGAACTCGGTTCACCTCATTCGGAGGCGAATGCTTTATTCCTTAAGTACATCTTCACTGAGAAATAACTTTGCGGGAGGTACCAATTTTCCAATTTTATTGATTTGCTTAAATTTAGTCATCTTCAAAATGTAAATGGCAATCGTAATTTTTGTGTAGAAAAATGGAAATAAACCGTTTTTCCTCTTATCTGCACTGATTAATGAGAAGCAACCACGAGAGTTAGTGAGCAAAGTGAACAAGGGGCGGAGCTAGTTTTTTAAATAATTGTTAAATTATTAGTTTTTAACATGCATACTTTAAAAAATAAGAAAAACATTTTTCAATATAAGGAAATAAAAATAAAAAACTGTCATCAGCTGGAATAGAACCCACGATCTCACAGTTTCGTGTTAGATTTCATAATCTTCAGCCCCAAATATGTCATGCGAATTTTTTTTATTATTTTTTTTTTTAAATTTAATAAGTCATGTCATTTGGATACTTGACATTCTTGATTTGATCGAAAATTTCCGGATATGTTCTTTATGTAAAACTTTGAGGCACGTTTTTTTTCCTCTTCAATTTTGCGAAAAAATAATTTTTTTTAAAAATTTTTAGGTGTCAAAATAGAAGGCTCTCCGAAATTTTGAGAAAAAATATCTGTTTGCATGCGACAATACAGTACCTTTTATGAAATGTGAATCATGGTGCTGACCACACTGAGAATAGAAAGTATGGTCAAAACTATTAGAATATAGTAAAATTTACAGTATTTATGGGAACACCAAAATACAGGATAGTTTTTTTTCAATAGTGATCTGGTTATGACTTCTCATGAAATTAACATAATAAAAATATAGTTTTTTGCAATGTTGTTCGGTAATAAATGTGTTAAATTTTTTAATTTTATCTTGATACCTTAGGAAAGTAGTTCCAAACTGTGTTCTATAGAACTTTATGGTTTTAGAGCGAATTAGTACCTTTTATAACCGGGGATAAATACTTTTATAACTTCTAATTAGTTCTTTTATAACTTCTAATTAGTTCTTTTATAATCTCTGATTATATTTAGATCCAACATACAACATATAAATCATATCGTATATAATCTTTCTGTTTCCTTTATTAAATTATTTGAAATTCGAAGTAAAATACCAATTAAATAGAAATGGCATTTTTTAAATGAAAATATATTTCTAATAACAATATGTTTAATTTTGAACAAATTAGGAAAAGAATAAGCATTTATAAAATATTACATTAATATTTCATACCGCACTTTTCAAATCAATATAAAATAACTAAATTCTTTATAAAGAAAAATGCTTTCCAAATTATCATTTTTAGCGTTTATAACTAGTCTATTCAGTTAATTTAGAAATAAATTATAATTCGGCTTACCTTATTCATTTTAAGCTTTTGTATATACACCAAAAATAAATTCAAAAATAGACTAGATACAGCACAAGAACTGCAAATTTAACTGTCGGATATAAAACCTTATTTAAGATTGATAATGATAAAACAATGAAAAATCTTCGTTCCTCTAATTAAATATTTTAAAAATAGTCTTTTTTTGGGTTATTACGTTCACAATTACCTTAATAAACTTTAATCGTATTGTCGGGGTTCCGTCATTATTTAGGGTTCCGTAGAGGGAAGCATAAATAATAATTGGGAACCTCTGCCTTAGAGCATGGCATAATAATCACTAATTCGGTTAATTTTATTTTTGACTTTTGTATTTTTATTAAATGCAAAAGAGCTATAATTTTAAGTATTAATAAGAGCTATAATTTTAAAAACCAGAATTTTCGATAAACTGTTGCATTGTGAACAGAAAAATTACCAAATGAATGATTTAAATACCATATATTTTGCTTTTGTTACCAAAATTGTTTTTTTTTTTTTTCTGCGAGACGTGTCGCAAATTTTTCTCAGTGCGTTATTTTGTGTTCTAATACTTCCGCACTATTTATTTAGACATAAATACTAAAAATGGACCTTAGTTAGGACCTTGAATGTCAAATCCAATCATGGAAATAAGGCTATTTATTTTTTCACACTTTGACTTATACACTTATTTTAAATATTAATATTACACATAAATTATTTTTATAAAACAATGTAATTAAACTAAGTATACCAAATTCATTTAATTTTCTTCCGTATATCTAAATAAATATTTCAATGCTATGAATTTAGAAATTGTATAAGGAATTAGAAATTAATACCTTACTTTTTATTTACATAAAAAGTGTGTATAGCCAACAATTATTTTATATTTTTAAACACTTCGATTAGACTTTGAAAAACATCCGAAAATGTAAAAAATAAAAAAAAATTATAATGGGCCCCAGCTCCGAATAAAACTTTAAGAAAAGAAGAAAAAAAGTGGGATCTGGGGGCCCTTACCATCTCGGGGCCCCAAGCTACAGCTTATTTAGCTTATGTGTAAATCCGGCCTTGTCCCAAAAAATTGAATTGAAAATATAAAAGCTTCATTGATTTGAAAATTAATAGATGATGATAAAAATAGACATGTTTTGAGCACAATAATAAAAGTCACAAGGTATTCAAGCTTGACAAGTTTTGAGAATGGGTGAATATATTTGAACGCTCAAAACATGTCGACTTTTACTTCCCTCTTCATATTTTAGAAGCCAGTTGAGTTTTTATCATCAATTATACTGTTTTACATTTGGGTCTTGATCATTATTTTGATAAGGATTTTACACTCGTTAAAGTAAAAATATGCATTTTCATATTTTAACAGGATTTATGTGGTCTTTAAAAACATAAGAGCATCAATATTGTAAAAGTTATATTTAACTTGGTTTAAAATTAAAATTTTGAGACCAGATATTTTGAGTTAATGAAATTAAATATTTTATCTTTTAAGTTTTCGTGCCCCCATTTCAGTATCTTAAGGATGTTACAAGCTCTGTTTAAAAAGAGAGTATCATATCAGATATATATAAGAAAACAAAAATAATCATATTATCAGTATGTGGTGGTAAATGTAGCTTATCGTAATTGAAGAATATGCAGTGCGATATTTTATGGTGAATTTGCGAACGTAAGTTTCTAAATGTATCGAAGCATAAGGATGCTATTTGCTAATCATCTTTATCCAAAGAAAACCTTGTAATCTAAATATCTAGCAGAATGAAGCGATTTTTGAAACAATGAATCATACAATATGCAACATATTATTTCAATATCTTATTCTTAAACATAACATATTTCAATGCTTTTAAAATACCACTAAACTTTCAGCAATTCCTTGAGTTATAGGAAAAAGAAATATCGTAAATTATAGAAAAACTTGTGAATGTGCATTAGAATTACTATACAATCTAAATTTTATTATTCAAGCCCTTTTTTTTCTTCAAACTTTCTTGCCTAGAAGACTCGATTAAAGCTGTAAAAATGATTATCCCTAAAATTTTGTATATAGCCATAATAAGTTATGTTAATTTGATTTTAGTATGAAATCCTCGAATAAATATAGCAAAAACAACATAATCTAAATAATATCAGATAAAAAGTTCATGTATTTAAATTCTAAAAACTTAGAAAATCATAAATAATTTATAATCGATTCAAATTTTCTTTTTTAGGGAGATTAAAATTAAAAAAACTTTGCTTTTTGAACAGAAATCAGCTTAAAAATTGTCTATTGCCTAGAAACTTCGAGATATTTTCTATTATTTAATTAAACCTCTCTGAGTAATCACAGAACATTATTTCATTTTTTTTCCAGTCAGAGCTTGGTTGCTTAGCAACCTAGTAAAATTAAGCATTCTTCTTTTGAATTAGTCAATGGGTTATCTTAAAATATTCATTTGCGCTGGCGACTTTTTTTGGCGGTTTTCTGGACTATCGCCAAATATATATACCTTTGTTGCGACCCTATTTACCACCCATTTTTTTCAAAATTTTGTCTACCCCCCCTAATTCAAGTATCTGCAATCCAAATATGTAAAAAAAAATATATGTTTATTCAGAGAAAGTACGTTTTTGTGTCTGATTTCGTAACTTAATTAATAGTTAGCACTAACTAATTAGCATATTTGAGGTCACCCCCAGGAACCATTAAGATTGACACTTAGTTCGTGAAAATCCGATCATTAGAACGAAAATTATTCAGGGTGATATCTTTTTTTTTTTGCTGACTGTACATCAGTAAAACTAAACCGATATTAATAAAAAATTAACTACTTTAAAAGTTATTGAGAAAAGTACAAATTCAGAAGGTAGTTTTAAATCTTTTTTTTTTTGCATTTATAATTTTTCTTTATTTGTTAAGGACACTTAAAATTCCATTAACTACATATGGTTTGTGTTTATTTGTGCTTTTATTCAGTGTGTTTTAATTTTTTTATATGTGTTTCTCTTAGCGTAATATTGATTATTAATCGCGTAATGTTGTTTATTAATCGCGTAATGTTGATTATTAATCGCTTAATGTTGATTATTTCTATCACTTAATGTTAGAAATAATCAACATTACGCGATTATCCATCACATTCCTTATCAAAGCATATTTGTAAAATGCTTGTTGTTTTATGTAAGAGTTGAAATGTTTGTAAATAGAAATATAGTTTATAAATTTTCAGCAGTTTTAATCATATTTTTATAAAATGTTTTAATTGTTGAGCTATGTTAGTCATAAGTAATAAACTTAAATTATTTAGTCAAAGAGTGACATTTAATTTTAAAAAAATTACTCAAATTCACCTAATAAGTTTTTAGGCTGAAATACTTTACAACATCTAATATGTAATAAATTATCCAATTTCACTCAATATATTATATTCTAACTTACCACATGTAATATGTTTTACAGTACTATAATTAACTTACATGTATTATTTTCTTTTATGACATCTTATTTTTAGATATGTGTATACTGACTAATATACAGTGTATCCTCATTTAGGCGAATTTCAAAATTATGAATTTTTTGGTATTGTGGGGAAAAAATCTGAATTCCCTTCATATTTTGTGTAGTCCGAAAATAGAGACCTCCCCCTTTTTTTAGAAATATTTATTTCTTACTCTTCTTTGCTTTCACAAAATATTCTGTTCATTTTGATAATTCTCTAGACCAGGGGTCTCCAGAATACGACCCACGGGCCAAATCCGGTTCATTAGTGTCATCAATCCGGCCTGTGACAGATAAAGGTTTTTTGTTGCTGTTAGATAAAAGAATAAGAATAACGCGGCTTAATTTACTTGATAGGTAACTCTTATTGACAATTGCCAGCTTGTAAAAAATACTAATGAGATTTATGCAGTTGTGATTTTACACTGTAGTTGTGGACCAATTTTACTTGTACCAATTATTAAAAGAAATGTAAGGTTGGTTAACTTAGATCTGTAAACATCTTTATTTTGAAGAATGTTTTCTCACACAAGTAAGTAGTACCAAAATCAGCCCAAAAGCAAAGCTCTTATAAAATTCCAGCAAAGGTTGATATTTGTTCTTAATTAAATCAATAATTTATATTAGAAGTTCCAGGGGGAAAGAGGTTCGGTGGTGTCAAAGGGATTTTAAAACATTAAATTCATTGACAATGGCATCAAAATCTGAGAAACAAAGCACTTTTGTCTCAGTTGTGTGACTGAATAGTTTTAGAATATGTTTTACGTAATTGTGATTGTATTATTTCTTACTTTAATATTAGTGTATAAAACAGGGAGAAGCTGGCTTTCTTTCTCAAATTCACTTCATTAATCCGTTTTATCAAATCGACATATAACGCTAACTTAAACATTGGTATAATAAAAGGCTTCATATTACTGCCTTTCTATTAAAGGATTATGAAATGCCAGCACATTCTATTGAATAATATGATTTTCAACATAATGAATTTTTTAGTGTGCATCTTTGTATAATATTGATGTTTAACTGTATATTAGAGATGTGTTTGTATCAATGTGTCTGATATTTTTTATTTGGTAAAGTACCTTGTACTTTAAATGAATAAATGCATATTAAAATTAATGAGTATATATAATGTAAATCAATTTTCAAAAGGGAAAGTGTAATAATACTTCGTAAGTTTAAAAAAAAAAACATTTATAAAAACGAATTTGTTTTTTGTTTTTTATTATACATTTTACTTCTAAATGGCAACACCAAGCACTTTAACAAACAAAACCACACGTTGTGTCTTTTTTTTTTAAGTACTTGTAACTGATAATCAGCTGTGTATATCTATATTTTAGGAAAAAGTTATTGGAAATATTGGAACAAGGTGTGGAACCACCTGTCATTATTTTTGTCAACCAAAAGAAAGGTGCTGATGTATTGGCTAAAGGTCTTGAAAAAATGGGAGTAAGTCTTTTATTATTTTCTTTCAAATCTTCCAAATTTATTTATAACTGTTCTCAAAGTAAACAAATTCTGTGAATGAAATTGTATTATTAGATTTTAAAATGTGTTTTTAAGAGTAAAATTTGAATCACTAAAAACTATGTGATCTAAATTAATGTGCAGTTTTTCGTGAAATATATATATAAGACAGAATAAAGACAAAAAGGATAAAAAGTAGAGATTAATGAAGAAAATTTTAAAAAATAATAGTAAGTTTTATTTATAGTGTTTTAATTACAGTGAATGTTAATATTAATAGAAAGTTGTAATTTAGAGAAATTAAAGAGCATGATAGATAATATGATCAATAAAAGGTGCATTCTTTTCAAGTGCATGACAGGAATTTTAAAAATACCAATGCAATTTTTCTTTTTTTGGGACAAAGGTAACTTGCCTGGTGGTCAAACACACATTGCGTTATGAAAATAATTGGTTGAAACTGTGATACAATGTTTCTGTATTGATACCAGAAATAAATAAAAATTTCTTCCATTTAAATATTTTTTGTTTAATATTGCTGACTAAAACAGCAGGAAAATGTATTTTCCTAATAACAGTTCTGTCATAATAGCGGAATTTTAAATTGTTATAAACATAAAATTTTTATATACTTATTAATAGGATAGTGACTTTCGTAAAAGAGGATTCATCGTAATATACTATGTGTATTGTTATATGATAGTATATTACGATGTTTTTTTTTTAGTTAGCTTATGCTGACAATGCAAGAGTTTTATTTTCGTTCAATTTATAAATTTATTTGAATGAGACAATAAGAAATTATACTCGCAACAAATAATAGCTAAAACTAGTTTCGCTTGCACATATTGTGCCTGTGATGAATTGTGTTTGCGACAAATTATCCCCACACCCAATTGTGTTCATGATGAATTGTTGTCACGACGAATTATGTTCATGACTAATTGTTTCCATGAGGAATTGTTCCACAAGCAATTGACACAACACTGAATCTGCATAAACTCTTAAGGAATAGTGAAATGTCCCCAAAACCTTCTGGTATTAGACTCTCAACCAGTGCCCGTGGCCTAGTCCCCCATGAGAAATGGTCTAAAATTTATTTAAAAAAATGACTTTTGATGAGGGGATTCTTATTTATCTAATATTCAAATAAGGATAAAACTATTTCTTCATAATCTATTGTGGAGGATATTTTTGGCTGTGTAACACTTTTTCCAAAGATCTTTCTTAAAAAAAATTTTTCTTGAATATGTACAGTGGAGCGTCGCATATCCGGAATCGGTGGGACTTTCCGAAGTCCGGATAATAGATTTTTCCGTATAATACACCCCCAAGGTAAACAAAGCTTAAAACGATCTAAGAAGCAAAAAATAAATAAACGTTATTTTTCGGGCAATAATGTTTTTGTATTAGAATGTGATGTTTAATCAATCAAAAACAAAATATTAGAAAAAAAACAATTAGTGCTTAAAATTTAGAAAACTAAAAAAATTTGACAGTAATGAAAATACGTATTAATTTGCTCTCTCCGCCATTTTGAACTAGAACGATTCAAGGAAGAAGCGGGATTTCCCGTCATTCATTATGGTGGGTAGGTGGGGGAGAAAAATCCATTCCCTCCTTATTTGTATAGAGAAAATATGTGTAAAGAAGAGATCATTCAAGCTGAGGGCGGGGAAGTTTTCTGACAGATCATTAGCTATCAATCAAGCGTTAGGGTGCGGCATGCTGATGGGGTTATCTTTATTTTTTCTTGTGTGACTGAAAGAATCAGGTTAGTGGTTGTCAAAACAATGTTAAGGAGGGGCAGATTTATTTCGCCTGGCTTAAGAGGGGGAGGATTGTTATCACTTGACAATCAAGTTGAAAAGAAATGTTTTGAAGAAAATGTACACAGCTTTACTAAATGAGGTGAATAAAAGAATTGCATTGGAATTCTAAAAGAGCTGAAATATGTCTGCTCTTTATTTATTAATAATGTATAAATATTACTATGCTTCATTTATTGATTTAAAGAATAATCTGCCAATATTGCACCTCGAGACATAATTGACCGCTCTAACTAAGAAAAAATACAAAAAACCATCGTACTTCTTGATTTCCACGTCGACTGAGATGAAAACGACAATCAACGTCGTCACGATTATCGACATGCCAAATTTTTTTATATTTTTTATTTATTTATTTATTTATTTTTAAACAAACTTCAATACATAATTAGGCAATTTATCGTGGTCGTCGTGAAAAATCAACAAACCATTAGCATTATAGAAAATTGATTATTGATATTACTGACTCAACCATCTAAAGAAAAAAAAACTTAATTTTTAAAATAAGCATAGTATAAGTCTATAACAGATCACGTAAATAAATCGCAACTAATCATTTCAAAAGTATTAAAATGACGGAAAAAAAAACTTGAAAATTAATTTTACAATAATCCACATAAACCAGAAAAAAAATTGTTTTTTTTTTGAACGATTTTAATCAAACAAAATTTTAAGAAAATAATACTTAACGTAAAATAAAGATCAATTATTTACCGTACATAGAAATCAAAAACTCCTAATAAAAAATGCATAGGCAGAATTGAAATAACAAAGAAAAAAAAACTTTAAAATTAATGTTACAATAATCCATGTAAACCAGAAAAAAATTGCTTTTTTTCAACGATTTAAATCAAAGAAAATATTAAAAAAATAATACTTACATAAAATAAAGATCAATTATTTACCTTATATAGAAATCAAAAACTCCAAATAAAAAATGCGTAGGCAGTATAAATATTTTATTTTTTAAACATATCCTTTAAAGATAGCTGCTTCATTTTTGGCTTCTTATTTAGCAATTTTTCTTTAATCCTATGAAGGGACATAATTTCTTGTTCAGTAATGAAGTCTCTTTGTTCCAGTCCTTTTATTGCACTTTCTAAATGATTAACTATATCGTCAGTCGGAATTCTTTCTTCTGCTAGTTCTTCCTCGCTTTCTACACTCTCTGTGTCACTATCCTGTTTGTTTAAAGCTATGTTTTTGATTTCCTCGTCTGTTAATTGGGACACAGTTGGGGCATCATTGTCGCAGTTTAATGTTTCTACAACATCTTCTTCATCTAATTTTTCTCTCACACAATGACTTTTGATGTAGAGTAACAATTCTCTCACACTATCTTTTTCTTTGTTTGGACGAAATCCTTCGAAAACGGGATCATCCTCATCATTACCAAAAAAAATTGTTGATGGCCAAATATTATTCCAAGCATTCTTAAGGGTTTTTTCGTCCACTTCTTCCCACGCCTTTGCTACATTCCATATTGCAGTCTTTATGGAATACGATTTAACAAAGTCTTGTAAGTTTTGGCCATCATTTAAAGAGGTCAGCATTGACATTAAGAATTGCGTTTTATATTTGCACTTGAAGGATCTTAAGATACCGTTATCCATCGGCTGCAAAATTGAAGTGCAGTTCGGAGGTAAGAACACAACAGAAACATTTGCCCTTTCCATTAATAAAGGAATTTTGTGGGCAGAGCAATTGTCCAGTATTAGAAGAGGCTTTTTCTCTTCCAAGCCTATAGACTGAAAATACTTTCGTACTTGTGGCACAAAATCGTTGTCCAACCATTCTTCCATAAAGTGCTGGGTCATCCAGGCTTTTCTGTTGGCTCGATAATTTAAGGGTAACACTTTAACACCCTTTAGGGCGCGAGGGCGAGCACTTTTTCCTATTGCAAACAATTTGCATTTGTGCGTACCTGCAGCATTTGCACATGCCATAATTGTAATTCTTACTTTACAGTCCTTAACACCGGTTGGATTTTTTTCTTCAGCAGCGGCTAAAGTCTTTCGTGGTACATACCGCCAAAACAGTCCAGTTTCATCGGCATTGTACACTTGTTCTGGTGACAAGTTTTCATTTCTAATTAATTCTTCAAAATCTTCTATAAATTTTTCAGCAGCTTCGGTGTCAGCCTCCGCACGATCTCCGCAAATAGATAGCTGGTGCATCCCATGTCTTTTTTTAAAGGTTTTTAACCATCCAGTGCTGTAGCTGCACTCCTCTTGAATGCCCATTTCTTCGTGAAAAATCTTTGCTTGGGCCATTAACATTGGTCCGGTTAACGGTACGCCTTCACTACGGCGTTGTCGTACCCACTCAATCATAACTTTATCATGATCCTCGTTTTTAGCATTTCGAATATATTTCCGATCTTTCATTGCAAGAGGTGTATCTGAGTTTGAAAAATAGTCAAAAAGTTTCTCTTTCTGTTTTTTTATATCGTACACAGTAGACTTTCCTACTTTATATTCATCACACAACTTAGATACTGAAGTGCCCATGTCTAATTTTCTCAGCAATTCCACTTTTTCTTTAATTGATAAAGAAACATTTTTTCTTTTTTTCGACGGATGTGAAGACATCGTAAGAAAAATATAAGGTAAGAAACAAAAATAACTTTAAAAGAAACTTAACATGAATAGCAGTAACTCAATTAAAACTTAATAAAAATTACGCAGTTAAAAACTTAAAAAACAATAACTTGTCAAAAAACTTAATAAAAATAATTAAAAAAAGCAAGCCGTCGATAATCACAAATTCTTAACTCACAAATGCTAGATCGGTAAAAACGAACAAATGTGACGCGTTGGACTGCTTTAAAAACGAGATATTTGGCGAGAGAAATTAGTCACTGCGTGAAAAAAAGGAATAAATTTCGGAGAGAGGACTTTTGTTAGTCAAATTCATATTTCATTGGCAGTGAGTCTTGAAATCTTTTTCATGTCAATGCTAAAGAAAGAATATTACCCCCGTTTTTTCCCCACCTCCTAAATATTATATGGACAATGTTTCTCAAGGACATCTATCCTTTTAGACCTATTCAAATTTTCCATTTTTACTCCCCCTCCAAGTTCCTGTGTTTACCCTTATCTACAGTAAAAAGGTTCCAGGAAATGCCTCATCTACTAGCCAGCTGCATATGAAAGAAGGAGAGTGGGGGGGGACTCAGTTGTGCTCTTTTGAAAACAAATTACCCTCTTTTCCTGCATTCCAGAGAAGGAGCGTCACTAACGGTCACTCAACTACTTGGTGGTCTTTTCTGTTTCTCTCTCTCTCGTTTTTTTTTTTTTTTTTTTTTTTTTTTTTTTTTTTTTTTTTTACCCAGAGAGGGGAAGATGAAGAGATGTTTGTTTATTTTGATTGTTAAAAAGTGTCCGGTAAATCGATCCTTCCGGGAAAGGGACGTCCGGATATGGGACGTTATACTGTATAACATTTGGCTTTTGTATTGAAAAAGAGTCTCTTTGGTCTATTGATTTAACTTGCTTATTTTTTGAGTTTGTTAAAAAATAAATAAATAAGAATACAGAGCTGTATTGTCTTAAATAAGTGAATCCCCTTTTCTTTGGTCAATCTGAAAGCAATTCTTCCAGATTTCAGTCAGCTTTTTTTATAAGTTTATCAAACTGTGTTGCAGTTAACCTGTTTAAGTATGATGTAAAAATTTTATTTTGTTCTAAACTTTGATTATATGATTTGATTTCCTTGTGATTTGGTATTGTAAATATCTGTCTATCTATATATTTTTTTCAGAAAAAATAGTACTTATATGTGTACAGATTCTTATTAAAATTATCTAATTTTCAATAGTACAATGCGTGCACTCTTCATGGTGGTAAAGGTCAAGAACAAAGAGAGTATGCCTTGGCCAGCCTCAAGACTGGATCAAAAGACATTCTTGTCGCTACCGATGTTGCTGGAAGAGGTATCGACATTCAGAATGTATCCATGGTCATCAATTATGACATGGCTAAAAGCATTGAAGGTAAAATATTCTATTTATAACAAATGTAATGATAATTGAAAAATAGCTCCATGGTTGATTGATAGTCATCCACTTAATAATAAATTCATTAAAAACTGGTGTCCTCAGTGCAGAAAAACCCATCTTGTTGTTTTAGATTCAGGCCATTTGAAAAAAAAACCTATTTTTATACCCCACCTAGTGGATTTTTTCATATTTTATTATTTCTAATAAATTTTCTTTGCTAATATAAACTAAATTGTTCTTTAAAATTATCGACATATTGTTTTATAAATTTAACTTTACTTTTTATACAAAATTTTATGAAATGAAACATATTTCAGTAATCTGATTTTTGCAAACAAAATTATGATTAAACAAACTAAATATGTGACAAAATAAAGTATGTGATTAAAATACATTGCTAAATTATAAAATATTATTTATCTATAAAACAAATTATGTGTAATGTACATACACATTATACTTATTGCATAATTTATGTGCATTGTAAACCTTTCAGAGTTTCTTCAAATACATCAACATTGTGTGCGTATATATACAGTTAAAAAAATTTTCTTTAAAAAGTAATTTAAAAGATTAGACCCAAATAACACCATTTTATATTATGTTTTCTATTGCAGACTGTATTTGTTACTATTTACTGTACCTTCTACAAAAAAAAACTATGTTTAAAGATAAAGTTTAGAATATCAAGCTCAAAAATTTAGCAGAAAACCATAATTTAGAATATCAGTTGAAAGCCAAAACAACTGATCTAATTGCTCAATTATTCACGGCTTCTGTTATAAAACAATAATTTCTGATTTTAGATCAGTTCAATTCAAACTGTAAAATTGCATAGGGACTGAGAAGCAAAAATAGTTTCTGTTATGTTTAAATATTTCAATAAAAAAAATTAAGCAAGACTTTTTGATATTTAAAATTTTTAGCTTAATGAAAATTTATATTAAGTTTCTATTTTCACATTTTTACAAGTACCAAAAATATATTTTATTTAATATTTGTGAATTTTATTTTCATCGGTTAATATTTTATCAATAAAAATTTTGCTAATTGCAAAAAATAAGATTAAATTATAGGTTGAAAATATAATTGTTTTCTGTACATGCATATTGTAGATATTGGTTGTTCATTCGTACACAGTTATTAATTAAATTTAATGAACATTTCTAGATGTTCACTAAAATCTTTAATTATTTATTTGGAATGCTTAGAAAACAAATATTTAAGATTTATTTTCTTTTTTCTTTTATTTTAAAAGCAAAAAGTATGATAAAGATAAAAGTTGATAATTTTTTGTGTATCAAGTTCATGCATTGAAAAATACAAATGAACATTCCATGCTACATAAAGCTATGTTCATTTTATTCCATGAATGCATACAAAACTTCTAGAAATATCATTACTTTAAAGCAAATTATGTGTTTATAATTTCAATAAAATTAATTGCATTACATTATGCATTACAAAGAATCTTTTCAGCAACTTCATTATTATGCAATTCACTATACATTTAGAAAGTAGAAAAATGATTAAAATAATTATTTGCATATTTATTTACTTTGTTATTTATTCTTTTTGTGTTCACATTTGCATATTTATTTACTTTTTTTTAAGCATGTGCTTTATTTTATTATTTATGTGCTTTATTTAATACAGGGGTCTGTCCAGACATTTTGTGAAAGGTCCGGTTTTTGTAAAATTGTGAAAAAATTACTCGTAATTTGTGAATATAAAATAAGCGTTAAGTTAGATTCTTTCAACCAGGGTCATGTTTTTGTGAATTTGTACAAATAGGGTCTGGTTATTGCAAAAAACCTTTACAAGGAGTTTTTAAATTGTAAATAGATACAACACTGCTCAACACTGTAAAATTATAATTAAAAAGAATTTAATTTTCAAAAATAAACAGCAATTGCTGCTACTAAATTACAGATGCAATATACAAATATTTGGTATTTATCCTATACTGCTGAATGCAGAATACTAATTTTGGACGAATATCACTCACATTTTTAGTAATTCCAATTGTCATTTTTTAAATAACACATTTTAGTTATGTATCACTTCTAATGTGTTACGAATTTAGTAAACTTTAACAATACTTAAATTTATAAAAAAAAAATTTAAACATTGACAGAAGTTAATTTTTATTTACTTAATATTTTATTAATTAATTTTATGAATAAATATATATTGCTCAATTTTTTATTTACAAAAAACAATTATTATTTAATATCAATAAGAATGTATACGCAATGTTTGTAGAAGTAGAAATATTTTCTTAGAATACTACATTTGGGATTTAAAAAATTTTTTGACTTGGAAGAGGTTAAGGTACATAATATAAATAAAATGAGATCAAACTTAGCCTTAGAATTAAAGCAAAAAAACGCAATTAACAAAATATTAGAGCAATATACGTCGATTTCATCAGTCAATTTTTCTGACCCATTTACAATAATTTCGTAAATGTCTATCAAGTGTCTCTTGTTTCATCCTCGTTTGCAACTCTGTTCTGTGCAAACAAGATTCTTTTTCGAAAATAACCTTTAAACAGTAGATGTTTACGATGGTATAATAACTGACAATATTAATAGTTTTAATAAATTAGGAATTAGAATTATAATAGCTTAGTTCGTTTACATTCGTCTTTCTTTTTTCCCCCTTCGAAGGGTTTATTCGATTAACAAAACAATAATGAAGATAAACAAAATGTGAAGGGTCCGATTAAAAGATAAATTATTTTGTGAAGGGTCCGTTTTTAAGTTAAAATATTTTGTGAAAGGTCCGTTAAAGGACCTAAATTTCTTCTAAACAGACCCCTGTAATATAAGTATGCATGTAGAATATACTGGAGGAAAATTTACTTATTTTCAGGCAAAATTGCGTCTTTTCATTAAAAACCTACGAAAACTCACTTATTTCCAGGCATAATCGTGATTTTTTTCATAAATCCCCCCTCCCAAAAAAAAACCCATGTGCGTTGGATTTTTTTTCTTAACCCAGGTTCTTGCAAATCCTGATTTCTAGTAAAACTCAACTTTTTCCAAATGCATCGATCGATCAAGATTATGAGTAGGAAATTTAAAGTAGATTACTGTACTTGCAGGAAAACTAACCTTTCTTACGGTTTCGTCCAATGCCACTTTTATGACTTTTATCACTTATATTGCTTTTTATAATTGAAAATAATTCATTTTGGTATATTGAATTTGAATAGATTAGTTTGAATTTAACACTTTTGCTAAATAATAGTGAAATATTAAGCAATAATCACTTCTTACATTTATTCTGATTCACAGGAAATTGCATTTTTTATATAGATTTTCCAGATGAATAAAGAGTAAATGGATCATTAGCTTGAGAACCAACAATTATAAAAAGAATAAAAAAAAACAGCTATATGATTCAGTATTTCTTAGTTTTGAAACGGAATAAAACTGGAATATGCAAAAAATGACTTATTTTAAACTATTCCCCCAAGAATGTATACTCAATCACTTAATAATGCCAATGCTTAATTAATAAAAATCATTCTTCCACAATGAGAGTTAAAAAAAAGAATCAAGTTGAAAAGATTTGTATAAGCTATTAAATATTTTTGAATGTGCTTATCTTTTATGAAGAAAAAGGCTGGTTTACTCTCTTTTCATCGGTGCACATTTTTAAATTTCTTTCATAGTATAAATTTAACTTATTTTTATTTCCTTCCTGTTTAAATTCTTTACTGTACAACTATTTTTTTCATCAAAATACTTTTTTGCCTCATCTTTTAAAAAAGTAATAAATATTAATGAAAATTTTTCTATTGGGACAAAACATTATTATACTACAAATAATGCTTAAAGTTTATGTATGCCACAGATATAAAGAGTCACTTTTTAATTAGTTTTTGCAAAATTTAATCGGGATTTTTTATTCTTTTCATATTTGAGTGACTAGTTTTATTTTTATACAATCTAATCAGGGGTTTGTCCAGGCCAAATTTACTACCGTTTAGAGGTACATTCACAAATTCAACTTTAGGGAAAACAGTAGTTTCACAAAATATACTTTTTCTTAAAATTTTATTTTTGTATCCCGTAAGAAACGATAAATCCATATTTTCACCATATTTCTGTGTTGATTTTTTAATATAATTTTTAATTTTCACAAATTATGTCTAAATTTTCACAAAATAGGTACCTTTCAAAAAAACCTAGACAGACCCCTGCTAATATCTATCTTTATGTTGTCAGCTTTTTATTATCCCAAGATCATTCTAAAGGGAGTCTACCGGCCACAAAAAACGTGAAAACTATGAATTGGAAAAAAATGTCACGAGAATCGCAAAAAATCCTGATTTTTTAAATGAAGTCCTGAAATTTTTTTCTTTTCAAAAACTTCCAGAAGTGATAACTCAAATCCAAAATTTGTGTGTCGTCATAACATCATATTAATATTTAAATTTGAAAAGTTACATGAAAATGGCCTACAGAATGATAAATGATTAGGTCCCTCAGGCTGCCATCCATTCATTGTAGAGGGATGGTATACTGATTTTTTTGTCTTCTGTTTTTTCATCACAATTTGGAATGTTTTATCTGTAATTTTGCATTTCATTTTACTTTATTGATTTTATTTTTATTTTTGTTGATTAAAACTAAATGATTAAACTTAAATTTACATAAAGCTTAATTTGCTTTTTTTAGTTGGTTTACTGTATTAATATCAAAAATCAAATAGGGGTTCTTGTACAGACTAATGGTCCTGTGATTAAATTTCCTTAATTTCTACTAATTCCTGTATTTCTTATTTTGTAGATTACACTCATAGAATTGGTCGTACTGGTCGTGCAGGGAAACATGGTATTGCTGTCACATTAATAACTAAAGAGGATTCACACCTTTTCTACGATTTGAAACAACTCATAATGACTAGCCCTATTTCAACTTGTCCCCCAGAACTTGCGAATCACCCGGATGCTCAACATAAACCTGGAACAGTTATCACAAAGAAGCGACGTGAAGAGAAAATCTTTGCATGAAACTAATTCATGCTTATTTGTTTCCACCTATGTACAATGCAGTTATTCAAGTTCTAATAATATGTAGTGTTTAACTAATGTTTTCATCATCAAGGTTAAATTTATTCATAATCTTGTATAGTGGCATTTTGTAATTAAAACTGTCTTTTCTATATGTGTTTAAGTGCAGTTAATCAAATTTAATTATAAAAAAAAAAAAAAAACTATCAGGATGTAAAATGTCTGAAAAGCAGTAAAAACAAATCAATTAATAAAAAATGAATATCAGTAAAAATAAATGTCAACTAATAAATAATGAATATTACCAATGCTAAACAAAAATTAATGAAATGAGAAATATTTAAAGCAGGGATGGCAATTTTCTTCCATAACTGTCCTGGAAGCAATAGGTTTCTTCCAACCCCCCAAGTGAAGTAATAGGAAAAATATTTTATTTTTTAAAGTATCATTTAAAAAAAATCAAAAGATTTTTAAGCCATTTATAATTGCATCCCAGTTTTAATAATAGTGTTAATTTCCAAAATATCTATCATTTTCAAACATGAAAAACTAAAAAGCAATAATTTTAAAGAAAAATAAATGTAACAAATTTCTTAAGAAATTAAAATGGCTATAGTTCTTAAATTTAGATACATGTAAATGAATCTCCTTTATAGACTCCTAACCTATCTGGCTGGAGTGATGAAGTTTGGTATACTTATAGTTCGAAGCCGAGGAAATATCACTGTCAACATTAGAACATTTTACAACAAATCGTTCGAGCGGTATGAGTGAAAAACTAAATGAAATTTTTTGATTGGTTAGTGTTCGCCATTGTTTTAAATTAAAGTTAAATTTTTCAAATATCTTAAAGATAACATCAGTGATATTTGCTAGTTTATAGCTCTATTTGATAAAAAAAGAGTTTAATACACATACTTTATTTAATTATTTTTATTCGCTATGTCAGATAAATTTAATGAACAACAATAACGTGGTAGCACATGTCAACTATGTCACCAAATTAGTTTTCTTAAAGTTATCTGATATCACGTGCTTTCAATTAAAACATGTTTTTATAAATTAAATAATTTAAAATCAATGGTAATTGAAATGATAAAAAATTAGTTATGTGTTCAAAGGCAAAATTAATGGAAAAGTGTAACTAATTCGTTTAGGAGTGACGCAAAAATTGCCGTACTATTACTGACATCAAAGATGGTTTATTAATTTAGGTAATATATGCATATTGAATTAAAAGAAATAAGCTTAATTAATGGTGTAAAGATACTCATTTGTTTAGAAAAACTGTAAAAAATTGCTATGCTATTATTGAAGACAAAGATGCTTAGATAATGCTGAAAATCTGTATTTATTGAAATAAAAAATTAACCTTCCTACTAAAAAGCAAAGTTCATGGAGAAGAGGTTAATACGAAATTCGTTTAGGGAAATCATTGGAAATCACCATGCTCAGATGATGCCTAACTAATTTTGGTAATATGTACAACTAGTATTATGGTAATTGGTGTAGTTTTTCTGAAGTTTAAGAAACTATTTTTTCCAGTGGTAGCAACGATAGCTTATTAATATTCTAATGAATTAGAATTAAAAGAAGTTTTCTCGACCGCTACGCTACTTATATACATTTTAAACAGTAACAGGGTGACCACTCAAATCGGATTTAAAATTTCCAGGTTAGTGTTTTTTTTCTTGTGAAGTGTAGGATGTGTACAAGAAAAGTGTCTATATTATAAAATATATTATTCAAAATGTCATTTTTTTTTTTTTTTAACATATCATCTTGAAAATTTTTTTTATTTTGACAAGATTTTTTAATGGTTTGGTACAACATTAATTTTTTCAAAAATTAAGACATGTGGAGAAAATATGTTTAGCTTGCAGAATATATTGTTTTTATTGAATAAAATTTTTTTAATGTGTTACTTTAAGTAGTATTTGCTCAAAGTGTACCTACAAAATGGCAAAAACAGAATGACCAATAAAACCTTGGATAAGTATTGTTTAATATATTTTTATTAAGCAACGGAAAACCGTTTCAAATGATTATATATCATTTAATTTTTATAATTACACTGGCTCCCAAAAGTATTCGTTCACTTATAACTTTTATTGAAATAACAATTCTTTAATTAAAATGAATATTTCACAATGGGTATTTGATCATAAGATGTATAATCTATTCTTAGCAAAACTGCATGGGATATTTTAAAAATAAAGCAAAAATTAATTTTTAAGACGTCAATAATCAAATAGTAAAAAAAAATTAACCCCACGAAAGTCATCTTACAGTTAAATGCTTTCAGATTTCAGAATCAAAATTATCGTCAATTGCTTTAATTTTTTTATTTAATTATTTTTATTAAATTTTTTATTTATTTCTTAGCAATTTAGTATCAAACTCTTAATAGGAAAATTATATTTTAATTTTTGCTTGCTAACTCCGTAATATTTTATTTTATCATTTAAAAATGACTCGTGGTTGTAATAAAGTAGACCAAATTTGATTATTTGTCATCATAAGAGGTAAATCAGTAATGAATATGTTAAATTAGTTTATTGTATCCTATTGCATTGTGAAATATGTGATAAAATGCATAAAAGGACTTCATATCAGATTAAAATTATAAAATTTGTGGAAAAATTCATAAATTTGCAATAAGTTGTTGTAAAAGTTTCTGTAAAATTTAAAAAAAATAATTCTGTATTAATTTCACCCGACAAAAAAAAAAAAAAACTAGTTACATGTATTTACAAACTTATAAAAGCTATTGTAGATGCGAAAGTAAACTCTACTAAATGTTAATTTAAAGAAAAATTAGAATATTTTCTAATAGACAAGAGTTTTTTCTTTTAAAGTGTACGATGACTTTCGTGGGATAAAGTTTTTGTCACTTTTTGATGATTGATTCCTTAAAAATAAACTTTTCCTTTGTTTTTAAAATATTCCATACAGTTTTGTTAAGTTTAGAATACATTTTTTATTACTAAATATCCAATCTGAAATATTTATTTTAATTAATGGATAGTCTTATTTCATTGAAAGTCATAAGTGTACCAACACTTTTGTGGATCACTGTAATTACTCTTACTAGTATTGTATTTTATCTTACTAGTGCTTTTTATACAATTCACTGATTACAAAGTCAAATTTTTAAATAATATTGTTTTGAAATAGCATTTTTATTTTAAAAGATTCAGTATAAAAAAATAAATGTCACAAGTGCAAAATTGTCTAATTTTTTGTTCTATACTCTATAGAGAAAAATTCTTAACGCTTCTTTGATTTTTTTTCTTAATTGAAATTAAAACATTTAAAGAATTCCAATCTAAACACACAGTTTTTTAGTTTAGCATAGTTAATTTTTTTTTTGTTTTAACAACTTGTAGAGCACAGAACTAAAACACCGAGTTTCGTTTTCCTTCTTCCGACTTAACACATATGAATAGTTCCGACTAAACACATATGAATTAAAAAAAATTTTTTTTTATGTATATACATCATTTCATATGTTCCCTATATATTCATTAGTCACTGTCAGCTTTTTAAGATAAAAGGAGGAATAGCTTTGGAAATATCATAACAGGAATGCAAGCAGCGTTTACGAACTTTTGATATTGTGATAACTATGCAATTCGAATTTCCCATTCGAATCGAATTTCCATTCAATCCCAGCCCACCTAGGTTTTTCATTTAAAACCATTGGGTTTTTGATGAAAATACCGTTTTTTCTGTAATACTTTAAATTTTTATTCCTGAGTACTAAATAAGAATATATATTTTGCTTCTAACAAAAAAGTTAAATATTTGGTAACTATTTATAACTTGCTTTGTTGCAAAGTAAATTTTTTTTTAAAAATTTGAGGTTGTTATGTTATTTCTTATAGGATAAGCAGATTGTTAAATAAAAATTTAAATCTACTCAATTAACTTTTTGCTATTAATGTCTATTAAAATAAAATTCAAGCTTAGATTTTAATAATCATTTTATTCAGTTAACATTGCAACTTATTATACTGTTTTTTTGTTGTTTTTTTTTTCATTTTTAATTAACTTTTGGTTGCTTTAAAATTAGTTCATGTTTTTTGCCAGATTGTTTAGTAATATTATGTAAAATTAATTTTTAATGACAGTTTTGACTGGAAATAAATTATGTAAAGCTTATCATAAAAGTAAATATAACACATTTTCTGTTTAGTAATAATTTCAAAATGGTTAAGTTGCATATGTTTTTCATAATATTTTTTTTACAAAACTTAACCTGATAAGGTGATATTACAGGTTTACTTTATAATAGAAGTATACTGCTTTCAGTCTTAAACTGTTAATTTGCAATAAAAGTAAAATCATAATAATAGTAGAGAATAATATTAAGAATGATAAAGAAATGTTACAAGTAAATATCTATAAATGATGAAAAAATATATAACTTATCAGTATTTGTTAGTTAAGGAACCTTACCAATTTTCTGGCCATAGAAATGTATTGATACCTTTGAAAAATTATTCTAGACCCTTTTTTTTATGTTTCACTAAGATCTAATAAAAAACATATTGGTTTGGAAATTATAAATTTTCTCAAACATAATTATTTTTTTATTTTATAAAAACTAAAATATTTATTGCAATGAATTTAAAAAAACAAACAAACATATTAAGTTAAGCCTAATGAAAAAAAGTGGAATGATTTAAGATGCTTGGATATTAGTATGGTCTATTTTTACTCGAACTTAAGGACTTTTACTAGGACTTAATTTAACATGACATAGTTAAGAAAACTACTCTCATGCATAACTCTGATTCTATTTTTATTTTTGTATTAATTCTTTTACAAATGAAACATTTTATTAATAGAAAAGAAAGAATTTTTTTGGGCATAACTGAATATTTAGCTAACGTGGCCCACAATTGAATATGTGATGCATCTCTAGTAGCAAAATATAAAAAATTGTTGTAATCATTTTTTCTCCTAAATTTACTCTTTTCTTTTTAAAGTATGAAAAAAATTGCAAATCTTAATTTCTGCACTTAATTTTACAAATCAATTTCAATGAAATCAGTAAAATTGGAATATGCATTAGTTTAATAGAATTCGTCAATCTGAAAATATTTTTAAAGAACCCCAACCCTGGTTTGCAAAAATTGCCTGGTCCTAATTTAGCGAGTCCTGTTAATTAATACAGTTATATCAGTACTAGCATTATAATAAAATTATTTTCTGTTTTTTTTTTATTTATTGAATTTCTTTTTTAAGAAAGGTAAATAATTGGCTTTGTTCCCTGGTGGTATATGTATTTTCGATAATAAGCAATACTATTTTTAAAGTCCTTAATTTTTCAGAAAAGTCATTAATTTTTTCAAAAAAAAAAAGTACTCAATTTTTGCTTTGTTATAAGAATGGGAACCCTGTTATGTTATCACCCATAAAAAAGAACTTGAATCTTAAAATTGATATAAAAAAAAGAAAAAAAACTTTTTTGCAAGCTTATTATACAAAAATGCTAAATATATAGAATTTTTTTTATCACGTTAGTTCAGTTTTTTATTGAGCAATCAAATATTTATCATATATTATTCTTCATTGATAATTGAAATAAATATAGTAATCTATCTGTAGACAGAAAGAAAAAAAAAAAAACATTTGTTAAAGAAAACGAAATAAGAGTGATCCACTGCAGTCGGTCTAGGTATGCCTGCCATTATCGCAGTGACGCTAAAACTAGTGTGCTCAACTGTGTTTAACCTACATAATCAGTACGAATGAAGTGATTCGGATTAAGCGATTCAGATCACTGGTTGAAATAAAGTGATTCAAATCACTGTTTGAATCAAAAGATCCAGATTACTATTTGAATCATGCGGCTCAGATAAGTGACTCAAATCGCTTCTTATCAAGTGATTCAGATACCATCATTCGGATCAGTGATTCAAATGAAAGGGATTTAAATCACTTTTCGAATCAAGTGATTCAGATCAGTTTTTCGAATCAAGTGATTCAGATTTCAATTCATGATTACTGATTCGAATAACTTGACATCGATTCAAAACACTATTCAGCTTAGATTCTAATTATAGTTCACTTGAAAGAAAAATGTATTAAAATGTTAGAATTCTTTTAATTAAATAAATATACTCATCATATCTGTTGCTAAATGTCATAAATACTTTTAATGGTGGCAATTTTTAAAAAACTACAAAGTAAATGCTTCGCTATTTTTTTTATTTATGAGTTTATCGAGTTCTTTGAAAAGAAAACCTTAATAATTAGTTAATGTGTAAGAATCTCTAAGATTTATCAAAAATGTGACAAGTTAACTGAAATTTAAAAAACAATAATTCATTAAAATTTAAATCTATTTTGATAAAATCAACTGATTTGAATCCCTAACTTTATATACTTCTAAACATACATACCATTACAATATATAACTCATATTTACTAATTGCACGCTAATTTTTAAAATCAATTATTGTTAAGTATGAGTATTTAATCCAACTCTTAAATAATATGGTATACAATTTATAAAATTCAGTATAAAGCTCCAGGACTGTATTTAATTTGTTTAAATTTAAAAAAAACTTATTCAGGCTTTGTCGTTGTCTTGATAGAAAATGTTTCGTCCTGAGTTTTAGCTTCTAGTCCCTACATTCCCGATTTTAGTGTGTTCAGAACATTTTCTAAAAATACAACAAATATGGATTTTTGATTTAACATTTTTTATTCTAACTAATAATGTTAAGAAAAATTTTAAAATTCCACCTTTCCAATTGAGGGAGCCTCATCTAATTATCATGGTTCAGGCATATTGTTTTACCGCATTGATTGTTTCAAATTTTTTGTGAATTTAGTCATGAAAAAAAAACTATGCAATAAAATGTTTTATTCAAACAGACAATATACAAAAACAATTTTTAATGTCATAGATATATTAATCAGAAAAGGAGAGCAGTTTCAAAAGTCCAACTTTCGAGCAAGCTTCTTATAATCACCAAAGCACTGCAAAAAGAAAAGTATATTTGAATTTCTGCATCAGGGAGTGTAGCCAAATCTTTCAACAAAAAATAAGCACTCAAAAATATTTTTAAGCAATATATACATTAACAAACTGCAAAGCAAAATTAATTTTCAAAGACTTTACATGATCAAGATAAAATAACTAGTTTCTGACAAAAATCTCTTCTAATTATATTAGCCATTATAAAATGATAAACAGATTTTTTGGTTTGATATCAGGGGGCTGAAAATGAAGACTGAAATTGAGAATATTTCGCAAAATGCAGCAGAGTTGCACAGGAGAGTGCAATAATCTCACCGAACTCAGCTCAGTAGACCTACATACGGACTATCAAGTATTTCATCCAACGTGTAAAATGATTGGCTCTTTAAAATGCTATGGACTGATGGTACGCCGAAATAGAGTGTGGTTGAATGAATTGTGAAAACGTTGAATAGAACAAAGCGAAAAGTACGCTTTTGCATATGCGCGACGAAAATCGACATGGTAAAGAAAAATCATTTTCGAAAAGGGAAAAATAAGCACTTTTTCAAAAACAACCGATGGAAAAAGCACCTTTAAGGGATTTAAAAAAATCAAAATAAGTACCTTTTAAAAACGCTACACACCATGTTCATATTCTTTTACACTGATTATAAACTAAACCCTATTTAGGGTTTATATTGCATGTGCAAATAATGTTGACATAAGTATAATATATTTCCTATAAGTATAATTAAAGAAAAAAATTATATTTCACTTTATCCTATTTCAATAAATAAGATAATTAATCTTTTTCTGAGTTAATATATTTTAGTGGAAATCAAATTCTGTGAACAGATCGTCTTTCTTTAAATGCTAATCTATTTATATAATTGCTGCAATGTTTCTTACGGAAACTATATTCGGTGCATGCGCAAATAAATGCCAAAATAGGTATAATATATTTTCTATCATTTTAAAAAAAATTATAATTCATTAAATCTTATTTTCAATAAACAAGATTACTACTCCCCGTGTAGTAAATGGTGACTGATGAACGTTAAATCTGTTGAGTCGCAAAGTCCTCCGTGTTCCCATAACAAATCAATACCTCTGGGGGTACTGATCCAGCAGTTTCCTCGTCTTCTGCTGGATTGGTTCAAAATTACAAGGCTACGAAATTGAACATTAGTAGTCATAAACCCAAAATTGGGTTGGCTCTTTAACGACGAATGTATATGTATATAAAAAAAGATTACTAATCTCTTTTCCTCAGAAATCAAATTCTATAAACAGATCCTCTTTATAAAACTATTAATACATTGACACAGATATTCAAAAAGGTTTGCTGCAATGTTTTGACTTATAAAATAGCCATTCATAATTTGTGCTCGCCAACCGTCCTTGTCCATATTGCCGATAATCATTTCACCAACAGTTAACACTGCAGATGAATACTTTATCAAAAGCTAATCTCAATCTATTTCGCTTTGATTTCGACATGGTTACATTTCATTAGGGAAAATTATATTTGTAATTAAAATAAACTTGTGTATAAGCTTATGTTTGTTATTATTTTGCTCTTTAAACTAGATGTGTGAATAAATTAATAGCTCTTCATTTTTGTATTTTTAACTACATATTTAATCTTAAAATATAAAAAAAACTTTATATTATCATATTCGATTGAAAAAAACTTTTAAATTTAAATATTGATATTTAAAACTACCCTGAAATAAGATTAATATATAAAAATTCATAGTAAATAAATAATGTAATATGACACAATGTTATCTCGAAGTATAATACTCTTTTTCAATAATAATTAGAATCAAAATTAAATTAAATTAATTAAATAAATAACAATAATTAGGCAATTTATCTCTTAGTAGTATCAAATACAAAAGTCTGCATAATTAAATGTATTTATTTATTGGAAATGCTAGTTTAACCTAATTTTATTCGCAAACAAATATTGTGAATTATATTTTTATTCTATAGAAATTAGTACATAACTTTAATGTCATTGGTCATGAATGAAAAATTTTAATTTAATTTTTTTTTCAAGATTACTAATGATTATAAATGTGTGTATTTTTTTTTTAACATTAAAATTATTTTAAGATATATGTTAAACAATAATTGATATATTAAACAATAATAGATATATGCTATAAAAGGAAAGGAAAAGGAAGTTTTTTTCCCATTCAACTTTCATTAATATGCAGAATTTGCTTATAGACTCATTTCTGCATTTATTTATTTTATATTGTGATAAATTTCGTTTCAAATATGTATGTTTATAAGAAAAAGAGTATTCCTTCATAAGCAATAAAATTATATATTTTTTACTTTCTTTGTATTGTTTATCTCAGAACTTATTGTTTAACATATTCAAAAGTTAGGTCCTTTCCAACGTATAAGTGGGACAATATGAGGAGACTATATTATTAAAAAAAAAAATTTATTATCATTTTGTAACCTTTTTCAATCAGATCAAATTTTTAAATAAATTAATTATTTAAGAGCATATTTATAAAACTATCGTAAAATAATCAAAATGTTCCAGAAAAATTTAACAACAGATTAATTAAAATTAGAAAAAAATCAAAATTAGGACAAAATCAAAATTGAATAGATCATGTCGATGAAATGAGGTGCTGGCAAAATGACTGCCACAAACAGGTCAATCAAGGGTTGACGCTAAGCAAACTCGTCCTAACAAAGCACCTCATAAAGACACACGTAAAAAGAAACAATATATTTTTTAGGCATAATGGAATGATTATTTTTTCCATAGATGGTTATGAATTATAAACTTTATTAATTTCACAAACTATAGGAAAGAAAACAAATTTTAGATTTTTTAATGTAATAATAGATTAACTGAGATGACACTTTTATCTTTAGCTAAGATTAGTTACAATATTACTAATTCCAAGATACTAACTATTACAAGAAACTATTATTAGAAATGAATCAAAAAGCAAGCAGTTAAATGTTATAACTAAATCCCTACTTTTTCTGAAATTCAAAAAGAAATTTAGTTTCTTTACTTAGATTGCTAGTATAATTAAATTCAAAATAAAATTTAATTAAATTTACTGTCAAATTTCCTAAAAATAATCATGATTACAAATTTATTTCAACTTTATATTTAGTGTGATTCAACAGTATCTAAAGAACTTATCTGAAATTTACAAGGGTGCACTGTTCAAATGAACAGATATTTTACTGCTTAGAATTGGTGATAAAATTGAATTTCTACTTGAATCTGAACAATATCAGATTTTTCTCAAATCATCTTTCATCATACACTTCCATTTTATCTCAAATATGGGTGAACCCAAAACGGGGAAATTTGTCCTGCTTGAAAAATCAAGAAAATTAAATGTAGATTATGTATATAAATCTTGAAAAATAAACTAATTTCAGTTTCAGAAAATCACTAAAAGTCCAATATTTTTCTTAAAAAGATTTTTGTTAAAATACTGAAGAGGGATGGCAAGTTTGTTCCACAGAGGGGGAAAAAAAACACCCCGGAAGAAATAGGTTTCTTCCAATCCAAGTGGAAGAAATTTTTTTTTTAATAAATATTGGAATTGTTTAACTAGTAAAAATAGAATTAAAAAAAGAACTAGGCGTGGAAAAGTAAAAATTTATTAATGAACGAATTAAATACAAAAATTAGAATATCCCTTTAGAGGGATGTAAAATTACTGGCCAAATATAATAGTGAAATTACTAAACATTGCGTTGTTAAAAATTAGTTTGAGTTATAAAGAAATTTACTTGAAAAAGGAAAAAAACATTATCTGGAAATGCTGAAAGGGAATGGATTGAAAATTAAAGTAAACGCATGAGACAGATAAAAAAATTACAGACTATAAATAAAACTCACCACATTTTTATTTCACATGTTCCATAACTTATTTTAAACATTCGGAGAACATTATTAGATAATTAACTTGTTAACACATTTCTTAATTTATTTCTTCATTGACAATCGATAAATGGGATAAATCAATTACAACAAAAAAAGATTGAGCATAGCTTGCACAAGAATGATTTTTTTTTTTTTTTTAAATCACTCGTTGCATTATCCATGTGCACCCCCTAATGCACATCAGTGCACACCACCATACCAGAAAATCACAATTCTTTCACCCAGGGGAAGAAAAGACTCCTGGAACTACTAGGTGTTGCTATCACTTCAAGAAGGGATCTGTAAATACTCAGCCCAAATATGTCGCCGAGGGGAAAAAAGTCTAGTTTATTTTATTGAGTGGGTGTTCCTTTAAGATCAGTCCAACGCATATTCTTGCATTAACGTTAAACAAAGTATATCAGTTCAGGGCATTTTCTTGCATCAATGTTAAACAATAAAGAAATAAAGTGTCAAATTAAAATTTTCAACATAAAAGAGTATCGTAGAACTTTTTTATACATTTACAATAAGAACTTTTTAACACAAGAAAGATTGAAACTTAGTATATAACCTATATTACCCAAAATTAGTCAAAGCGACTGGATTGTAAAAGAATAACTAATGTGTACAGAAATTTGTTTAAAATTAATTTTTAATACTTTTTATATTATTTACAGTTATATAACAAGTTATTAGTAAATATTAACAGTAAAAAAATTGTATAAAAAGTCACAAAATTCTAAGAAATTGTGTCATTACATACATTATTGTTTTTCTAATTGAAATTAAAAAGCAGTCAAAATGACTACCTTGCGCAATCTAGTGTTAAATATTATTAAAAAAAATAAAAAATGCAATATTTTATTATATATTATAAAACACACATATAGTATTCTGCAAATAGCACTAATTTTCATAACCAAATGCTGTTATCCAGTATGCTATAAGTCTTCATCAATAAATATTTTTAACACAGTTTTCATTTTTACATACCTAGTCATAAAAATATAAGTTAATTCTAATTTAAATAAAACTGAGAATTTTTATAAACTAATTACCAATTTTTCTCAAATCAATGATTAATTGCATAATTTTTTTTAAAAAAACTTTAATGTGAAAAATTGTAGACTTTTTTAACATTCAAACTGAAAATTATGCAAGTATTCACGAACATTTTAAAATGCATTTTCAATTATAGAATATTTATTTTAAGTAACTTATAATTGTAATTTTTATTATTTGAAATATATTTTTACTATAGATTATAATAAGTTTTTCCTCCACCCATTTCGGTCGCTTTACTACATTTTGCTTAGGATTTGTTAAACTGGGTGAAAAATTAGTTATTTATATTTTATTGAAAAATAATTGCTTTTTTTAATAAAAGAAAATTAATTTGAAACAAAATGGCTACGTGGAAAATACATTTGCATTAAAAAGTAACCAGTTAAAATTTTTTAAAAAAAAAAAGTAATAAACCTTTTAAGAAATTTTTTTAATTAATATTTTATTAAGTAATTATTTTTTTAGATAATTGATCTTTAAACATAATATTCATCAAAATATAAATATGCATAATTTGTTTGGACATAAATGAAAAGTGCGCCGGCAAAAAAAGGACCCCCTTAAAATAACTTTTGATCTAATGATCAGATTGTCACGCTCTAAAACTCAATCTTAAAGGCAAGAGGGGGTGACCTCAAATATGCTAGTTAATAAGTGTAGAGGATATTTTAAGTTACGTAATCAGTCACAAAAACATACTTTCTCTGAATAAACGGACCATTTTTTCGACGGATTCAGATTTTTGACCCACAAAATATAGGGGGCAGTCGCAATCTAGGAAATATGGTCTCAATAGTTAGGTCAGATACAGATAAACTATTATGATACAGATTTTTAAATTCTGTATAAAACTAAAATAAACAAGTGAAAAATTTTATTTCCTTATGCTACAATAAATTATACTTGTCTAAAATTTGAACAATTCCTTAAATAGTTATCATTAAAAAATTATATTTGGTCATTTCATGAAGTTCCTCCTGCATAGCTGCCAACATTGGGTTTTCAAAAAACGGAAGATATTAAAAACTGTAAAATTTCAACGTATCTTTTCTCCAGAACACAATTAAATTTAAAGATTTTAAGACAATTAAGAACACTTATTATTAAAGATTTTAAGACAATTAAGAACTTTTATTATTAAATATTTTAAGACAATTAAGAGGGACATCAATTTTAATTATTTTTCAAAGTTTGATCTGTGCACGATTTGGCTTTCTTTAAAAAATTTTCATGAAATGTTACATTGTAGCAATTTTGATTTTTACAAAAATAATCAGCTTGTAATATTTTCTCTAGCATCTCATCACTAAGAGATGACCTAAACTGTGATTCAAAAACGATTTCACTAAAAACTAAGATAATCTACTGTTGTATCTTAAATTTGGAAATAAACTAAAAAATAATTAAGGAATCTAGAAGTTAATTAAATATTTGCGTTGTGTTAATTTTTACCTTCATTTATAAGTTACAACAAGTTAAGAAGAATCATAATGCTAAGTTAAATTAACTATAAAAATTATTAAATTTAATATAATAAATTGTAATTAACTGAAAAGTAAAAAAATAGATTAAAATAAAGGATTCACATCCAATACTTGTATCCTAGATTAACATACATTATATTTCAAAGAAATTAAACATAATTTGAGTTAAATTGCATTAACAAAAATTATTCAACTGCCAATGCAAGTTTACATTTCAGTTATGCCATCAATCACATTTAACAAATCTTAAGTTAATAAATATTATAATGAAAATTATGGGCACTTAAGGAAAAAGAAAATAAAACTTATCCTATTCGAAGCATTTTTTGTTAGGCCGCGTGACCGGCCACCCTCGCCGAAAATTCAGTACCAGCTACCACTAGGACGATCAAGCAGGGAATGCTTGAAAGAAACGAATTGCCTCTCTTTTCGCGCTCGTGTATCCTTCTTCGCCAAAAGGCAGCTCTGCAGTCGTTTCACCTTATCACACCTGTGAGACAATCCACTTTCAAGCAGGGGTGAAGGGAAGCATTTAGATGGATTTATTGAGTATAGTAAAAAGGAAAATCAATTAAAATTAAAAACGCAGTGCCCAAAAAAATAAAATGTGCCCATAACTAGAAATAATTAAAACATACAAACATAACATTCCATCCCGGTAAAGAGAAAAAAAATTAAATTTTTTTTTTATTTATAAAAATCCGCAAATGTTTTCAATTCCTTTTTTTTTTAAACTTAAGCCAAAACACAATGACCAGATGGAAGATTATGAAGGTATGATTTGAGAACTGAGTTGGTCAAAATTATAGAAAAATCTTCGGTTCCCTGAACCGGTCATCACATCTTTAATTTTCAAAATTGTTCACAAAAGTGTTCGATACAGACTTTCTGCAGCAAGTCTGACCTGAAGGAAAAATTTTGATTTTGTCACTAGGTGTGTATGGAACGCCGTTCGTGTGTGTCAGCTTTAGGGACTTCCTGGAAAATTATCTACTCAGTCGACGAGGGACTTAACCGTCCCCCACAGGCTATTTCTGAAGTTTCAGCTTTTTAGGTGTCACATAGCCTTAGAGATTTCTGGTGTCATCAAGCAATGTTCATTAGCTGCCCACTTTTGGAGCTTAGCAGAGTTTGATCTACCATCAGGGAGAGACAAAGGGCCTTTTGCTGCCCCCGGCAGTAGTGTACCATCTTGCTGAGCAACTCACCTGAGCATACCATGTATAAGATTCACATGACTTAGTTCTTCTTAGTCACAATCTTGTATTCACTTAGCACATGCTAAGGAAATTCTGATTTGGACAAAGTCTTTCTCGTGACCTGACCAAAGAATATATAAGTGAGAAGAAGACCAGCTCTCATAGGCCCCCATGTAAACCTGTTCCGGAAGCAACGGTTTCCTCCATCAAGGTGTGGAAGTATTGCCAGGAAAACAACCTGCCCCCTAACAGAGGGTCCCTCCGTCCTTACCCCGTAAGCAACCCCATTCCCCTCCGCTCCCAACAAACAACTTTCCCCCCACTCATGCAAACAGCTAATGAAAAGTGACTCAATACCCGTCTGCTTTTGTTCTTTACAGACTATATGGCTTTGAAAAAGGTTACTTATTAAACAAGTAAAATATTTACTAGTGACGAAATCATTAAAAAATAAATATAATTCATTATTTTAACATAGGTATATAATTTAAATAGATATCGGTCACTTAAAGATGTCACCTTAAACAGTCACTTTAAAGATGTGCGCATGCGTCGGCTCAAAATCCTTTGGCGCTTTTCTTGTCATACAGAGGGACCTTGTTGGCCCTCTGCTACGTATCGGAGAAGCTAGACTTCTTCACACATTATATATTCTTTGACCTGACAACACACACCTAATGTATAGGAAAATGTCCAGATAAACTTGCATCGTTTTCGAGCAATATGTTGACAGTCTTTTTATCTTGGAAAGCACACAATGCACAAATATTATACCTTATTGCAACTCAATTCTCAAAACATATAAATATTTAAAAAAAATGAATGATAGAAAATTTAAAAACTGCTCTTTTGCCAAAACAATGAAAATACTTATAATACCTGACGAAATTGTCAGAATACACGTTAGTTTCACCCACAGAGAATACCATAATTTGACAATCTACTCTTATTGACATTACGTCACTATTACACATAAAAATTCAATTTATTTACACAATCAGTGTACTGATTAACCTCAAGTCATTTTTTTTCACAGTGTTGGTTTATTCCATCTTAACAATTAATCACAAAACAAATTTCCTTTATAATAAATACTCAATTTACCTTCACATTTCAGTAATCATGAAATTTTACAAAACAAAATGTATTGAAAGACATATATGTTTGTAACTCATTTGCTAACACATATTTCCTTTATTCTTTGAACGCAATTCATAGCGGTGTTTTAATTCTACCGGTTGAGATTTTTTACTAGGGTGTACCTGCAATTTAGGTGTCATCGAATACCGCTGAGATTGATCTCGAAGTTGTTTTGAATTACACTTAAACGGGCCTTTTGTATAAATTATATGTCTTCTAAATCTTCAAGGACAATTAGCCGGGGTGCCTGGTACATGCTTAATGCTCTCCTCATTTTTAACATTTTCTTGATCTATCCTCAATTTGATTGACTCGTGTTGTTCATCTACACGTTTTACCCTATCTATATGAACTCTTTTAATAATCTTGTTATTGCTTTTTAATTGAATTTCAAAATTTACTGGTGACAAAATTTTTGTAATTACGAAAGGGCCTTTATTTGGTTTTGATAGCTTTTTAGACAAACCTGGTTTAGTTAAAGGTTCGTGTAGAAATACTAGGCCATTTATTTTTAATTCTTTACATTTTGCAATTCTATCTCTATATTTTTCTTGATTCTCAGCAGCTGATTTTAAATTTTTACTCACAATCCCAAAAGTTTTATTTAATCTTTGAGTTAAATCAAATGCATAATCCTTACATTCAGCATAAGAATCTTCAGGTTTTTTAGTTAATATTTGGTGTGGCATGGTAATCTCACGGCCATATAATAGGTGAGCTGGAGAGAAGCCTGTCGTGATATGGACAGCTGATCTGTGAGCCATTAGGGCGAATTCTAGATGCCTGTCCCAATCTGTTTGGGTCTCATTTACTAAGTGGCTAAGGGCATTTATGAGGGTCCCATTTAATTTTTCGACTACTCCATCCGACTGAGGATGGTAAGGGCTCGTAGAGTGTTTTTTAATTCCCAAATTATTGTAAACTTTGGAAATTGAGCTAGATAAAAAATTAGAGCCTCTATCCGAGATTAGATGGTATGGTACACCATGACGGCTAATAAACAATTCTAAAATCCTAGAAACAGTGTCACTCTTTATGTCAGGCGTTGCATAAGCCTCAGGCCAACGTGTGAAATAATCTGACATAACGAGGATATATTTATTCCCAGAATATGTTAAAGGTAATGGGCCAACAGCATCTATAGCTACATATTCCATTGGTTCAGAAGCTATAGGCATTCGTTGAAGTGGGGCTAACTTTGAAGGTTGATGAACCCTACGCTCATTACATGAGTTGCAGGATTTAATATAATTTTGAACATTTTTATACATGTTCTTCCAAAAAAAATCTGTCTTAATACGTCTTAAAGTTTTACTAAATCCTTGATGGGCTACAGTAGGTGAGTCATGGCATAAATTTAAAATTTCTGGTACAATTGACTCTGGAATGACTAACCTATCTTTATAATTACTTTTTGGTTGATTAAATTTAAGTGTGCAGTAAAGTATATCGTCTTTTAAAAAAAAATTTAATTTATGTTTAGACATATCAGCCTTTGATCTAATTTCTGTTAAAATCATCATACAAAAGGGATCAGTTTTTTGCTCTATCTTAATCTTTTCTAATAAACTCTGTTGAGTAGATGTAATATTTACATTATTGATTTGTTCTACACCCCAGATAGGTAATCCGCGGTTAAATTTAATTTCCCGGGCCTATGAACAATAGTATGGTCGTAAAGTCATCACCCAACGAGCTATTCGTGAAGTCGGATCTTTTAGCTTAAGTGTATGCGAAAGACTAGCTTGATCACAAAAGATGGTAAATTTCTTTCCTAGCAAATACTGTTTAAAATAGCTAACTCCGTATACAACACTGAGAAGTTCTTTCTCGACAGTAGAATAATTTATTCCAGGTCCTTTTAATTTGCGACTAGCATAAGCAACAGGGTGTAAAAATTTTTCCTTATCATATTGACAGAGAACAGCACCCAAGGCATATTTTGAAGCGTCAGTGCTCAACACAAATTCTTTGTCAAACTCGGGTGATACTAAACACGGAGATGTCTTAAGACATTTCTTTAATTCGTTAAAAGCGTTTAAAGCCTGTTCATCAAAATTGAAAGTGGAGTTATTTCGAGTTAACGGTGTAAGTGGAAGAGTCTTTTCAGCAAAATTTTGTACAAATCTTCTATAAAACCCAATTAATCCAAGAAAAGATTTGACCTCAGTTTTATTTTTTGGAATTTTAAAACTATCAATAACTGAAATATTTGAGTCGTCGGGATAAACTTTCCCATCACTAATTTGGAAACCCAAATATTTAATTTTGGACATTAGAAATTTACATTTGGATGGTTTTAATTTAAATTTATATTGCCGCAGTCTACTAAAAACAAGTTTAATTTTTTCTAAGTGATCATGTATATTATTTTTTGAAGCTATAATAATGTCCTCAAGATAAACTGCAATTTGTAAAGGCTTAAGGCCAGCTAAAACAATTTGCATTAGGCGTTGGAAGGAATTTGGAGAGTTTTTCAAACCAAAAGGTACCCGATTCCATTCATATAGGCCACTATCAGTCGCAAATGCTGTCTTATAAGTGTCTGTAGGGTCAATTTTCATCTGGTAGAAACCACTACAAAGGTCCAAACTCGAAAACAAGTAAGATCCAGATAAATTGTCTACCATTTCAGTGATATTTGGTATAGGAAATGAATCAGGGAGTGTCTTAATGTCTAACTTTCTAAAATCGGTACACAGCCGATAACTGTTATCTTTTTTCTTTACCAGTATTACAGGAGCAGCATAAGGAGAAGTACTTTCTTTAATTATATTGTTTTCTAACAATTCTGTAATTTGTCTATTTAATTCCGTTTTTAAGTGTTGCGGTGTTTTATAGGGTCTTTGCCTAACTGGTTTTTCATCAGTCAAATCTACTTCATATAATAACATATCGCATCCTGCTAAATCTTTGAATCCGGTTGCAAATAAATCTCTATAATTTTCCAAAAAATCCTTCATTTATTGTTTTGGTTCCTTACTTAAATGACTTAAATCAATGTCATCACTATTAAACTCGAATTCGTCAAAAGTTTGTTCAATATTATTGCAATTAAAAGTTTTCTGCTGATCAACACATTGAAGAGTAGCAATTTTAGAATTTTTATTTATATGGTAAGGGTTATCATTTATATTCATAACAGTTATAGGATAAACATTTTCATCGAAATTCATATTAATTTGCCTACTTATGAATAAACCATTTATCATAAAATGTTCATTTGGTGCAATTAGAACCTCTTTAGAATGACATTTAAAATTAGAACGAATAAAAATGATAGCCTGAGATCTTGGTGGAATAATATATTTAGACTTTGCATATAAGTTAATTTCTTTTCATTTAGACACAAATTACAATTAAAGTTATTTAAGTTGTCACTATTTAGAAACCTAACCGATAAAAATTTATTTTGTAAGCATTGATCCTGAAAATTTATGGAAAAATTATCTTTAAGAAAAGGTGTACCTAATATGATTTTGTACTCATTTGAACCTAAGCAAGGGGCTACATAAAAAGTTTCTTCAAAATTACAATCATTAATTTTAAACCTTATATGAACTTGTTTAAAAATCCTTACAAAATTACCATTAAAATTTTGCACATTTAAATTGCATGCATCTAATTTCAATTTACAATTCAGTTTTGAAACAATCTCCTCAGAAATCATATTTAAAGATGATCCGCTATCTAATAAGGCGGGACATAAAATCTTATTTATTTTTATATTGATCCTTGGTAACATTGCAGAATTTATTTAGACATTATTAGAATTTAAATTTTGTACAAGAAGGGTATCAGGGGGAGAAACGTGTACCAGATTTTCCACACCCGATCTTAGTTTAAATCCTTTTGTTTTTTGTAACACTTATCTTCAGTGTGGTGTAATTTTTTTTGCAATAATTGCAAATCAGTGTCCTGCATAAGGCCTTAATGTGACCCATCTGTCCACACCTGTAACATGAACGCGTCTCTTCCCTGGTCCTTTGCTGTACGAACTGTTTTTTGCTTACTAATTTTGGACGTTGGTCTTGCCTTCTACTTCTATTTTCGCGTTCATTAAATTTAAACTCATCTATTTGACTAGTTAATTTCTCAATTTGGCTTTTTAATTCATTAATTTGCTTTTCTGCACTATTAGTTTTTACGTTATTTACCATATCAACTGGCCGAGCTATGGCTAAAGTATCCTCATAGTTAATTGCATGTCTTTTAAAATCATTATAATGTTGTAATGTTGTTGTAATAATCATTATAATCATTATAATGAAATTATCCCCCTTAAAATCTCTCCGCAAATACCTTGTTTTGCCGATGATAGCAATAGCTGTTGCCTATATTGTTCAAAACCCGTAGTATCTTCTGGTATACAATTATATGACAATCCCTCTATTCGGGATAAAAATTGTCTAACTGACTCAGTTGGTAACTGATATGTTGACGTCAACTTAGATATGCACGTGGCCATAGAAGTAGCATGGCTAAATCTAGATCTTAACTGAGACACTACTTCAGAAAATTTTTGATTTTTTTTCAATTCTCGTTGGCTACTAAAATATTCGTTTGCTTCTCCTGACAATTTTAGTTTCAATGCAAGTAATTTATCTGGCTCCTGCCAATTGCAATATACCGCAATTTCCTCAATTTTTTCTAAGAAATTATCAATTGGTGCACTTCCATCAAAAGTAGGTATAATATGGAGAAATTCAGCTATAGAAGGTTTACTTAAAATGACCGGTATGTTTACCGCTTCACCCTCGTCCGTTTCAGACATAATTAGTTTCCACAATTTAAATCAATTTAAAATCAAAAAAAAAAAAAAAATTCTCCACTAAATGTTTACCTACACTATTTTAACCTCCTTCTAACAAAATGAGACCAATCCAAACAACATTACAATGCACGAAATTTGTCAAAAACATGCTAAGTTACGCTCAAAATTATTAAAACAAAATTATACGATTAACTAACATTTAAAAATAATAATTTTAAGCATATATTATTATATGTAACTGAGTTGCATATAAAACCATAAATTCAATCCCATTTGACATTACGAAAAATTTCCAAAATTTAAAATCAATTTATAGTACCACGTGCAGTCAATAAAATTTTTTTTTAAAGTAAAAATTTAAAATTTCAGAGAAAAATATATAAATTTAGTGTTAACAAGGATATCAGAATAAGTTAAAACAATAAATTTAACACTAACGTTGCGGATGCACATGATGCACTAAGATTCCAAAATATCAAATACACTGAATTTTAACATTAAATCTTGACAATCCCCCAAAATATACATTTACAATACAAAATCTAAAATACAAAAGAGCAGTAATGAAGCACACGCAGATGTAATGCTTCGACAATAATAACGCGCTTGCATGGCAGTAAAAAAATTAATTCAATTTATATTTAAGCAATTATTTTTTCTTTTATTTCTTTCATTAAAATTTATTTTCGGTAATCAAAATTAAAAAATTAATTTTAGCATTAATCATCTTATATTACTTAAAGTTAACGACCAGCAAGATAATTTTTTTTCTTTCTAATCTTTAACATTAACACGTGGCCGCTGGCATTCTGTTGTATCTTAAATTTGGAAATAAACTAAAAAATAATTAAGGAATCTAGAAGTTAATTAAATATTTGCGTTGTGTTAATTTTTACCTTCATTTATAAGTTACAACAAGTTAAGAAGAATCATAATGCTAAGTTAAATTAAGTATAATAATTATTAAATTTAATATAATAAATTGTAATTAACTGAAAAGTAAAAAAAATAGATTAAAATAAAGGATTCACATCCAATACTTGTATCCTAGATTAACATACATTATATTTCAAAGAAATTAAACATAATTAGAGTTAAATTGCATTAACAAAAATTATTCAACTGCCAATGCAAGTTTACATTTATACTCCATTCCACCTTAAGTTGGCACTGCAGGGAAGGGTAGGATATGTAATACTCCGCCTTTGAAAAGTAGTTCTTCTCTATTTTGGAATTAATTGCAGTTTAAATGCACATTCAAATATAAATTAATGTTGTATAATAAGAAAAGTTTATCTTGAAACATACATTCGAAGTTTTTCATGTTTAAATGTATTTAATTTATAAATACCTTCTCAGTAAAGCGAATGTACAAAGAAGAAGGAGGTGTTATAGTTTGGCGCTGGATTAGTTTTCAAGGCCAAGGAATTGGCGCGTTGGCTAAGTTTTTACACTGGTCAGCCAGCTCGTTCCCTTCTCCTTGTTTTTTTTTCGCTTTCTTTCACTCATATCGCTTAATTTTTCTTTTGTTTTGTTTTTTATTAGTTATAAACTGTTAATTTGTTGTTTTTTATTGGTTAGTTATTGTTAGCTCGTTTTTTTTATACTTATTCTTTTTTTTGCATTAATTGTTAATTTGTTGTTTTTTACTAGTTATTTAATGTTAGCTCGTTTTTTATAGTTATGATTTTTTTGTGCATTAATTGTTAATTTTTTTTGTGATTCCTTGTTAAAATTTTTTCTTCTTCTTTTGTTGCTTATTACTAAATATTTGCATGCTTTTTTTGTTAGTTTGTATTATTTTGTTACTTATTGCTCTGAATGCATAGTAACCATTTTGAAACAAATGGATGATTGAAATTTAAAGATTAGATGAAATAGAGAATTTAAAAATACTTTAACTTTTAAAATAAAGTTTCAATTACCAAACCATAATTTTAATTTAAAATTGTGATTTCTTTTTTTTTTTCTTTTGATTTTTAAAATGACAAAATAAATGTATCAGATTGTGTTTATAAGTGTAGTCATTCATTAAAAAAAAGTTCAGCTGAAAAAAGTCTTTAAAAAAATTTATGTAGTAATTAAAAATTTTTTTCACTATATTTATTTATAGAAAATCTGATAATGCCAAAGATACTGTAAACATATTATGAGAAAAAAAAAAAAAAAACTTAAATGTTTACTTTAATCTGTACTTTCAATCTCAAAAACCAAAAGATTTTTAAAAAAGTAATTTGAAATGTGTTGGAATCTAACACATACCAAGAAAGAAAGTAATTTCGTTAGCTAAAATTAATTAATGCAGCAATTTATTTAAAATGAATTTTAAAACTTAGAAAAGAAATAATAAAAGTATCAATGATTTAAAATACTGTTTTTTTAATTTTTTAAATCAATATATATATATATATATATATAAATCAGTTGATTTAAATCATGATTCAAATCGTGATTTAGATCAACAAACCCTGTTCATAAATGAAAAAAAAAATAACAAATTTAAACCAGTATAGTAAAATTGTAATTGATTATTTATTTTTCTAAATATTAACCTCGTATGTACAATATTTAATGAAAAATTTTTTCTCTTCAGAATGAATAAAAAAAAAAAATTAAAAAAATAGACAGGTGAATATTATTAAACTGATGACAGTTGAGCATATTTGCTGTGTAGCTAATTCAGCATATGATTTCATTATTATTTTTTTACGACAAAAGTTAAAATTGCTTTTGCTTTATTCAATCTCCTTAAAGATTCAAATTTTGTGTCTTTTGCGCCATGCGTAGCTCTGAAGTATAATTCGCTTTTTATAGGAGCTTTAATAATGTGATGGCGGAAATTTAAGATTTTTAGTTTTGTTTAATTAAAGGGATTTTTAAATATTATCTGAAATACAAATTCCATAATACAAGTGTAAGTATAGGAATTGAAATAATTTTAAAAAAAGATACAAAATGTGAATAAAATTTTTTTTTTTTAACATTGAAAGGTCAATTTAAACCAGTCAATATTTTAATTATTATTTTTGAAATACAAAGCCAAAAAAGCTGAGAAATTCTTTCTCTTGTGTAGAAAATATTAAGATATTTCAGTATCTGACAAAATATTTCCAGACTAATTCTACTATACTTAAATAACTAATTATACGGATTTATCTCTTAAGCCACCTTTCACACCCGCAAAGATCCTGAAAAGCAACGGAAGATTCTGATATTTTAAAATATGTATTTTCTATTGAAAAAATGCGCCTAACCACCCAAGTAGAATTTCTCCTGATAAGAAGTTGTGGATTGAATTCAATTCAGGACAACCCCACAAAAAGTTTGCAGAAGGAACTGTCAACTGTTAAAATATTAAATGAATAACATGATAACCACCAGGACAGGTCAATGAGCTCTTGTTGAGTCTAAGATGGTGGGATATGGCAGCTGAAAATATGGGGGGGGGGGGGGGCGTACATACATTCCTGTGTGGATAATACTAAAAATCCAAGTTCTTTTGTCTCTAAGAAGCAAATATATTTCAGAAAAAAATTATTTTTATATTAAAAAAAAAACTTTTCTGAAAAAAGTTTGAATTTTGTATATATATATATATATATAAAAGAACAGTAAATATTAAAAAACATAGGTATGATATTTTTCAAGATCAATGATCCCCTGCCTATGCTTTTCTTTTCTTGCCTATGCTACCTATGCCTGCCTTGGTATACAAAAGCTATATGCTACAAAAAGTAAGCATATAAAAAAAATAAATATTTAAAACAACGTATTTATGCGCATCTATGCGTTTCCTTTTTTTACTTAGATTTCAGCAAAAAAAAAAAAAAAAACTTTTCAAATATTTTTTTTTTCTTTTATTGTTTACAATTAGTTTAGTTTAGTTAAAAAAATCATAATAAGAAAATCTGCTTTTTAAATACTAATTAAGAAATTAGCTTACAACTAGTATCTAAAATAATAATTATTAGAAATGCTCTAAAAAATCGTGTTCTTTTCTGTATTCTGTTCAAAATTTTAGTTCGATTCTCGGTTTAAAAAAACATCAGCGTTTTGCTTTCTTTAGCGCCAATACTGGCAACTTTCTCTCCTTTTTTTGCTACCTCATCCCTCAACCGCCTTAAAGAGTAACCCAGTTTCCATGACAACGTCTGTAATCCGGTCTGTCTACCCTTTTCTCCAGTGCCAACTTAAGGTGGAATGAAGTATAGTTATTCCATCTATCACATTTAACAAATCTTAAGTTATTAAATAATAATATATATAGGGCGCGTGGCCGGCCACCCTCGCCGAAAATTCAGTACCAGCTACTAAGCACCTACCAGGACGGTCAAGCAGGGCATGCCTGAAAAAACGAATTGCCTCTCTTTTCGCGCTCATGTATCCTTCCGCGCCAAAAGGCGGCACTGCATTTGTTTCACCTTATCACACCTGTGAGACAATCCACTTTCAAGCAGGGGTGAAGGGAAGCATTTAGATGGATTTATTGAGTATAGTAAAAAGGAAAATCAATTAAAATTAGAAACGCGGTGCCCAAAAAAATAAATTGTGCCCATAACTAGAAATAATTAAAACATACAAACATAACACTACTAACTAAATTACTTTTCATAACTAAGATTCAAAAGCAAAAAAACGCACGTGATTTCTTCACGATAGTAAACAATTGCTCTGTTGCCAGATGCCGTCAACTGAAATTGTTAAAAAAAAATTCGTTTGTGCTCGGTAGCCGAGCGAAGAGTTTTCTCCCCGCTTTATATTTAGGGAGTGTTCTCACTGCCAATCAGATTCGGAAACGCAGCAGCGCTTCAGAGTGTTTTAATTTCTGCGTCGTAGCTTTAATTTTGTACCTTGTTCGAGCACGTGCTGAGAAGATGCAAGAATTTGATTCCTGCTCTAAAAAATGCGTTCGGGTACAAATTCAGATCTGCAAATTTGGTGGCGCTGTTCTAAAAAATATGAAATAAAATGGGAAATTTTTTTTTAATCGAGGAAAATCAGAAGATTACAATAAAAAACCGGAAGGCGGAAGTTTCGATAAAAAACCGGAAATCTTCCGGCTAAACCGGAAGAGTTGGCAGCTATGCTCCTGGTAACTGTGAATCTTTTCTTCTCAATTTACATCTATAAGTACTGCAAACTGTTTTTTCTGCATTACCAATTATCAAAAAATTTTATCACTTTAAAAAATAAATAAAAAAACATTTACAGTAAAAACAACCCTCTCTAAACAATGACCGAATGTCTTCCATAGGCTTTACATTATGGGAAGAGCGATTTCTGAACAACGAAGCATTTAGTATAAGAGTGTATCCTAGTTCTGCAATAATTTCAACTGTTCACTACTAAATATATATTTTCCCATCTGTTATCACATTCAAGTAATTCATCTAAGCATTCATACCCAAGTTAATCATATATGTTGCTGTTCAGTTGTGCCTACTACAGATAATCTATCAGATAATCTACAGGATCTACTACAGATAATCTACAGGAATCATATTCTATCGAAATTTTTAAGCATTTTTGACAGTTCAATTCCGCCTATTGTAGATAAGGTGCCTTTCTTCATGGGTGCTCTGCAGAAATCACAACACAATAATTCTTGAAGTGGCAGCATTAATTTAAACAGCACTTAGAAATTACAAACACCTGCGCGAAATAAATAATCAGTATTCCAGATCAGTATATGATGTGTGATTTTCCTTTCAGTGTCTGTTCCAGACACTGAAATATTAGATGCCTGAATAGATAATGAAAAATTATATGAGTGATTATCGCAAGCGAAAATTCCTTATACCGAAGAATAAAATGAAAATCATTGAGGATAGCGCATGAAAATGAGCTTCACTGTGTGGCTGAGAACAAATGCAAAACATCTTTATAAAAAGGGATCATTAAAATGAATAATAATAATAATAATATATGGTAGGTAAGTTAAATGTGCTTTTGAGTTATCTTATTAGAATTTTTTTTAATTCCTTTAAACAATCAATTCATTTATAACACTGAAACACCTCTTAAAACAGATCACAATTCCGTAAGGGTGGTTTCACTCAAAATCAAGAGAGCAAATAATATTTATACTAATTGAAAACAAATGTTTCCCACAGTGACTTTTATATGATTTAAGTAAAATGTGTCATTTATTGCAATGCACCTGAATCATTTTATATATATGCTTGCTTAGTTAAATTTTTTCAAGAAATTTTTTAATTTTCAACTTCAAGGTAGGTAAAAGTGTTTTATAATATATTTTATATCTTTTATATGTCAAAACTGAAAAATTAATAATAAAACTTACAAAAATTGAGAGAGGGAAAAATAGGGATTTATAGCTCTGCATATTTATAGCAACCTTGATAATGTTAAGACAAAAGTTTCACTCATTTTTAACCGTCTTGCATACTGAAAATAAAATTTTATATATAATTTATCAAGTTTTTGTATTTCTCAACTAAGCATTAAAAATTAAATTCTTTAATAATCCACATAGCTGCCAACATGGTTAGGAAAAAAATCCAGTAGATTTTACGAAATAATATAAATTTCATGATAATTGTTGCATAATGTACTCAATATTTTACACATAGGGAATTTTAGGGATTTTTATAGTCATCAAAATAGAAAAACTGCACTATTTTCCAGTCATGATTGACCTTAAGCATCACACTAATTTGTAACTCATTCACTCATAATTTTGAATATTAATAGGCATTTAATTAATCAAAGATAGTTATAAGATTTTTTTTAATCAATTTAAAGAGAGTTTTGAATAAAAATTAAAATATTTTAGAATGAAAAAAAAAAAAAAAAAATGTTTTGAACTGATTTCTATAAAAGGAGGTTCGCTTCATTACGTATTAGTAACACTTATTTAAATATTCTAGCAAGCAAGCAATAATCTGTACAAAAACCAGGAGAACTTTAATTAAACAAGTAGACCAGGAGAAACTGGCAAAATCCAGAAGAATTGGCAGTTATGAACCCTTATCTACTATTTCATTATCATTAAAAAAAAGTAATATAAAAGAATGTTTTTGATAATATAAGTACTTTTTTAAAAAAAAATTCTAAATATAATCTGATATAAAAAAAACACAACATGTTAAAGCAACTAGTTTTATAAACCTTTTATGTGGAGAGACACACTGAAAGTGCCGATTTGAGAAATGAACGTAACTACTTACATCTGAACTAGCATTACCGGTATTGCGGGAATAGTCTTCCATAACAGGTAACTCGGGTGATTTATTACAACGTTCAAAGTCTTGATCAAAACACAAATGGGGAGTACCTGTAAAATAACAATGAGAAAGAGTTAATTCTTTTGCAAATTAGAAAATGAGTAACAAGAAAATGAACAAATCTATTTCTTTAATGATCAACAGTAATATGGAGATTAGATAAAATGAAAACCTTTGTGTGAACAAAAAATCTCAATAAAAAATTTTCTGCTGGCAATTATAATTAACTTTAAAATATTGTCAATGTTCATTCTAGAGCTTAAAAAGTGCAGGGCACAAGAAACTGAAAAGTGCACTATTTCCTCCTAAAATAGGTTGTAAAATTCAAAGATGAGCTCTCAATTCAAGAATAAAAAAAAAATTTTTTGGTACATTAGGCCTACATCTGCTTTCACTGAATTCTTAAATCAATCTATGTTCTATTTAAATTATAAGATGCCATCTAGTGGCTCTGAATTACATTTTCATTATAAGACGCCTTCTTATAATGAAATAATTTATCAATAATAATTTTATCAGATTCTACACCTATCACAAACTTTTACAAGCTTATCACAAACTAGACATAACTTTTAAGACATCCAAAATATACAAAGTATTTAATTTTATCATTAAAAATACTTTTTTTAAGATGATTGGATTAAAATAAAAATAATTCCTCAGTAAAATTCCTACATTCTATAAATTAGTTTTAAAACGAGCTTAAATCTTGAAATGTAGCGTGTCTCAATAATAACTCATAAAAAATATAAGGATTTTAATAACGATGTCAAAATAAATGAAAAAAAGATAAGTGATTCTAATAACTGCCGAAAAAGCAACCGAAAATTTATGTGGTCTTACTCTGGAACCATAGCGTAAAAAAAATTTATTACTAAAATATGAACTCTGCTAACCCTAACACCGTATTAATTCATAAAGTTGAAATACTGGGGTAGAGAGAGTAGAATAACCCCCGACCCGTGGACAAGATGAAGTCACGTGACTGTAGCCCAAAGTTGCGGTTGAATGAGACCGCTTCTATTCCCGTCCATTTGTTTAGCATTGCGATACTTTGATGCAATTAACTGTCTGTCTTTTTAATTCAGAAATAAGAATGGTACATAAGTCCTGAGCATTTTGCTGCACGGAGAAGTTTTCTAGGGACAGTCCGACAACTTTTTACAAGAAAGGGCGACATTTTTTTTCACTTTTTCTATTTTAAAATTTTTCTGATACTCAGTCAAGCTCTGATAATCATGTTTTATTTGCTTTAATAATCAATTACACTCGTTTTTGTTCACTTTTTTTACATTTAACATAAGTTTTTATTGTTTCTTAAACTTTAAACTTATAATGTTTAAGTATATTTCAATATATACTCTATTTTTAGCTGCAAAGCTTTGTTGGCTTCCTTGGCGAGATACTCTAGCGCCGAGGAACAGTTGAGTAAACTTTCGGTTTTGTTTTAGTTCTCTTTACATGTCGATATCATTTCTATATATTTTGAAGATTTTTTCATATCTTTACCTCTTGATTACTAAAATCCAATATTTATCTTGTTCTGAAATGTTTCCTTTAAATATATATAGGGTAAACCAACCAGTGAAGGAACATTTCATATATATTGATTCAAAATAAGAATTTGAAAGTTTTTCTTTAGATTGATTGGTAACAATAGCTTACTGCCAAACAATAAGAAGTCATCTAGCAATGTTTTGGATTACCTGGTCAAATAGATTTCTCTGAAAATTTTTTTTAATTTGTTATTATCTCTGCAACACCTTGTGTCTTTGAAAAATTATAAGGTGAGTGTTTGTATTTATATGTTTAAAGTGGAATTAATTGCATGTAATAGTTTTATTTTTCTCACTGTGAAAAAGAGAATTCAAAATATAGTTATTGAAGTTACGTTTTATTTTTTTTAAAGCATCATAGCATAATAAAGTACTGAGATAAGGGGGTATTTATTCACTGGATCACCAAACGATGAAAAACCAGTGAAGGAACAAGTGTTCCTTCACTGGGTTTTTTTCTAAGTTAATGAAAATAAAAGATAGACTTTAACTTTTTTGTACCTTTAGTGATGTTTCGCATCAAAAGTATGTTAAAAATACGAAAAACAACTTCTAAACAGTGAGGGAACAGGCATGTTCCTTTACTGGGCATAGATTTCCCAGTGAATGAACAGTATGTGTTAATATGTTGACACTTTAATTTTCAATTCATGGTTACAAAAAAAAGTTTACATTTTCCAAGTATTTATATGTTATAATTTCAAGAATAGGCTTATTTTTAAATATGTGTACGGCTTATTAATTCATAAAGAGCATTAAAAAATAACCAAAATTAAGTGTTCCTTTACTGGGAGTTCATTCACTGGTAAGAGCTGTTCCTTCACTTGGTCTTCTTACTACTTGTTATTTGAACCTCCAAAACTTTAAAACAATATTATGTAAATTTTCTGCAATTTTTTTACATAATTTGCAATTAGTAACAAATATGTTGACACTGTCATTTAACTAAAATTACGAATTTTGAAATTAATATGATTTTTTAAAAGGCAAGCGAAGCTTAAGTGTTCCTTCACTGGTTAGTTTACCCTATTTAAATAAAAAAATATGGTACATAAGAAGTTGTGTTTTTTAAATTACATAGGAATGCTTAAAAAACAAATTTTTGTATATTCTTATATGTTTGATGAATAATTAAATTCTATGAAATATTTTTAGTATTTATATATAAAATAGTGTATAGTAGTCTTAGTGTTAATTTTTAATAAAATTGTATAATTCTGTTACTATACATAAAATGAATACGAAATTATGTACTATTTAGAAAATAAATTAAGGTATATTTAATATAATCATGAAGTACTTGTTTACCTTCTTTTTATTTAAAAATAGTTGCTTTATTGGAAATACTTTATTTTACTAATATATTTAACTGTAGAATTAGTTTGATTTAGTGCAACAAATTCAGAAAACATAACATAGAAGTATCGAAGTTGTATAGAAGCAAATTAGTGCAGTCTACTAGCTTGTGATTGATTGGTATGGAATAAACTGTTCAGACGGCCAAGGCTAACAGCTGGCTGTGGTGCAACGATTTAACATCCTGAACCTTTCTTGTAAAATGTAATTCTTGTTAATGTATTAATAATGCAATAATTTCTTGTATGTATTCAATATATAAATAAAATTCTAAACGTAATTACATTTTATCAAAAATACGTTTTCTAACTATTCTATTCTACTAAAAAAGGGTTTTATTTTTCTTGAAGCTATTTTTCCCGAAATTTAATATTACCTCTGGAGCAGTCTCTTGGTGAGCATAAATAAAAATGATAAAAGTGTTGCAACATTAACGTATATTTTACGTATTAAAACTGAACCTTTTTATTTCTTTATTTTATTTCTAAGCATCGAACTTTTTTCAGACAATCTGTTTCTATTTTACAATTTGTTTTATCTAACAGTGATAAAACTTTTAAAACGTAAAGATTAAATTTACTTTTTAAACGAACTTATGTTTCATTAAAAAAAAGAAAGGCAACATTTTCAAATTCACATTTTAAGCCCTGGTAGGTGTTAAAAAAATTGTGATTTTTGTATCGAAGTTATTATATATATATTTTTTTAAAATAACAATAGTTAAATGTAATAATAGTTATTACAATATATATTGTTAATTTTTTTTTAAATAGGTTTTTGTAATAAAAACATTTAAAAATTTTTTTTCTGAATATAATAATAAATATAAGTGGTGCAGAATATCGTTTTTTATTTTTATATAATGAATAAATTTTAAGGAATAGTGTTAAGGGTAAAGACGAGAACTACTTAAATTTTTTAATGAAGGCAGTACTAAAATTAAATGTTAAGAAAAAAAACTCCTTATGTTTTAAAAACCCATTCAATAATATTAAAGAAATGTGATTAACGAAAATATATTTTTCTCTCTCTTTCAAATGCTGCAATTATTTGCGCATCAGTAATATCGAAATAAAGCTGGTTAAAAAATTTTGTGCGCCAACATTTGTGATACTGCGCCAAGTATTGCACTCTTTCCATCACGTGATTGTAGCTCTTTGCTTGCTATCTGTGGGGTGTCTTTTCGGAAGGAATAAAGCGAGCTTGGTTCCTCTACTTACTATTTCAACTCTATGTATTAATTACATCAGAATCGAAGAAACCACAAGGAAATAATCAAGAAATGACAAACAGCTGCTGAAAAAACAATGTGGATTTACAATAAAACCAATCTAAATTTAGCATCTCGAAAAGTGGCTCCTTAAATCCGAAAACTTAATTGTCGTAAAAACATCATATATAAAAATTATCAGAATAAGAAAAAAACAAGTGATAATAGCCAGAAAGGAAGTGGATTTAAGATATAATCGTAGAAAATTGAACGCCTTAAAAAGTTCGAAATTCATGTGTCATAAAAACATATTAAATATATTGGAGGTTGACCATGCATAAGAAACTGAAATTATGATATGTAACAGCTACAACTATAAAAACTATTACCAAGCAAGGTCAATTGCAGGGGTGTTTGTGGGACCCCAAAAAATCCCCTGAAACTTTTACGGACTTACTACCGACATTTTGGAGATTCGAGAAGGGGGGGGGGAGAAATGGAAAATTACAATTATGAAGTATTGAATGACCTAATTATAAAAGTTCAATGAATTACTTTTTTTGCAAAATTAATAACCATAAATTTTCAAACATATAAACTACTACATTTTATGTAAATATTTTAAATTACCTGAATTAATTCTTTTAAAAAAAAATTATCTAATTTCTGCTGCTTTTTTTTATTTTCGATGTTTGTGGGCTTGTCTTTCTTTTGTGGTGAACTTCATAACTGCAGGAAGGTTGAATTTTATTTTCCTCATTTACAGTTGAAGAAATTTCCTCGAGAACTGCACATGCAGAGGTAGAAGCAGTTTGCTTTTCTGCTTATGTAGAAGGTTTTTCAGAGACTTTTATAGGTGACTCATCTGAAATACATATTTTTAAGTCCTCTTGATATGTAGAGAGCAGTAAGAGATCTTTGTGAATTGGATCAGTCATTGGATTTTTTGAGCCATATTTTTCACATGAGGTTTCTTTAGAAGCCATTAAATCATATTTAATAGTCTGCACTGCATCTAGGGGATCAATCTTAAGAGAGGTTCTATAGTCAGTGACAAGTGTATCCATTAAGTTGAATGCACTTTCCACTAATGGGCCATGGGAGCAGCTAAGGCAGGCTTTGACCAATTTAGCCAATGTAAGATACTTATAATCATTTGTGAAATCATCTTTTAAATTAAAAACTTTAGACCAATATTTATCAATTGTACACTTGACTTGATTTCCACTTTCATCAGATGTGTAGAGCATTTCTTTGGTGATATCAATATCACTCTGGTATAACCTTATTTCAGTTTCTACTTTTGACTTTTCATTATCACTAAAAATATGGCACATAAAAGATGACAACTTTTCAAAAGCTAATATTGCCATGGAAGCAGCTAAGGCAGGCTTTGACCAATTTAGCCAATGTAGGATACTTATAATCATTTGTGAAATCATCTTTTAAATTAAAAACTTTAGACCAATATTTATCAATTGTACACTTGACTTCCATGATTCGTGGAATTTTCTGCTTTCAAAGCAAACAAAATTACCCAGATCAAAATAAATAATTCATTATTATTCCTACTTCCTTTTGAACGACGATCCCCGGAATCCCCGGAGCACAAACACCCCTGCAATTGTGACAAAATCGTTGCAAATCGAATGCCTTAGGAAGTGATAACTAAAATTAGAAAGTCGTATAAAATCTTATAAAAATATTAAATAAAATAGAAAAGACATGCAAAAAAATATATAAATAACTGCAAAAAAATATATTAGGTTGTCCGGAAATTTCGTGACGATATATTATCTAGTATTATAAAATCGACACAAACTACCCGATAACATCAGACGATGGGAAATTACAAAGGAATCATTGTGAATCGAACCTCGATATAACATCGTATTAAAAATATTGGATTTTGAAAAATCATGTGAAAGGGGCAGATAAAATTATAAATAACTGCCAAACACGTCAAAAAAAAAAAAGAAAAGGCAAGTTCGAAATTCGCATGCCTTATCAATATCGAATTTGAAAACCATGAGCAAAAGGCCAAAAAAGATAGCTTTAGAAAAAATTATCATCAAACAATGTGAAATTTCGTTGGAACCGTCATAAATCGTTCACAATAAATAGCGATAACTCAAAATTTGAAAGTCGTAAAGATGTTGTGAGTTTGAAAAACCATAGGGAAATGGTCGAAAAAAAGGATTGATCGAAGCTGAAACACAATTTATTACAGCCGAAAAAACCACGTGGCCATCAAATGGAATAAACTCTTGATACTAGTTTCACCCTTCTGTCACTACTTGTTCTGACGAAATTTGTTTGAAAAACACCTATTTTTTTAAAAAAAAACTTTGTTTAATTTTCATAAAATTCAATATTGATTAATATAAATACCAGCGGAGAATAATAAATAATCGCGGAGTGCAAAGCAGAGAAAGAAATCCTTCACCTCCCCAGGAAGATCGACCCTGTGTGTGAGGATTGGGCAATTTCGTTTATAATGAGCGATGCTAAAAAAATATCTTCAAGCGGCATTCACGTCTATTACATATATATTTTTGCTGCTGCTTGCAAACTCCCAAAGTCGTATGGTAATTTTATTGGGATTATTTGATGATTGCTCTTCAATTATCATATGACTATGACCCATTTTTGCTTTTGTAGCATTAAAAACTACATTCAATTCACTTTTACTCTGTCAATATTTGGAATTACTAGAGATTAGAAAAACTCATATTTTAATAGTCTTGATATTTGTCATCAATTATTTTTGATATTTCTTTGTCTTTTTCAGAAAATATTTGGCTAACAAGAGTTTCTAAAAACATATTTTAGCTATTAATTTTGAACTGCTTCTAATTGGTCATACAAATTATTATTCATTGCCTTTGATTATTTAAATAGCATAACTGTCATTTCTTCATAAAATTTTTTTTATTAATAAAATTAAACTTTTATGTGTTAGCATTAATAACACTTAATGCTAACATATAAAATTTTACAGTTAATTTTAACATTAAGTGAAAAGATCAAAAATGGCAACACATCGTCTTCTTAATGGCAAACACACCTTAGCATCAATACAGTTAATGTAATTTAAAGATTGAAGAATTTAAGAGTTATTGATTGTAATTGGCATTCCTGGTAATGGAAACTTTACAACGCAACACTTTATTTACTTTTCAGTTTATTAACTGCTTCATTTAACTTTGATCTAATCAAAAAAAATTTTCCTTCTCTTTTTTTAAAAAAAAAATAACTAAAAAAAAAAAAATCAACACATTGCTGATTTTACTCAGTGACTCACTGATTATAATAATGATACAAAAGATTAATAAAAATCCATAGCTTTGATATTTATTAACTAGAGATATACTTACCTCCACTTGTTTCCAGTTCACTGCTTTTTTTTATTTCTATACATTCTGAGGTTCTACAAAAAAATTACATAAGATTAATAAACTTTTTTTTCATTTTTTTTTAACAAAAGAAATAAATGTAGTTAAAAAAAAAAAAAAAAAATTGGAACAGAGTTTTTACTTTTTGAAATCTTTCAATTGTTCAACAAAGTCAATAATTGAAGGCGTACTGTCTTTTTTTAAATGTTTACTAGTAATGAAATTAAGGAAGATAATATTAAAGAAAAAAAATTAAAATATGCTAAATAAATTACTGAAATTGGAACAATATTTTATGTCTTTCTAAACATTTTGTATAAACAAATTAAAATTTAGTCACTGGATTGAGAAAAAAAAGGGAGATATATTAAACCAGAATAGGTAATAATAAATTTGTTTAAGAATTAAAGCAGAAAGTTCTAAAAACTACATCCTAGAATATTGTGAACAGACGTGTATCATATATACGAAAACTAGAATGCCATTCACGGAAAATTTGAGACCACTGCAGAAACTTAAACATTTGGACACAACGGAAAATTTTTTAAGTCAATAATTAGTTTTATATCTTTAAAAAACTGCTAAATGTAAATAAATATATGCTAGTATATATCATTAATGTAGAGTTTTATGAAAACTAAAACACTTAAAAAATAAAAAAAATTAAAAAAAAGATTTTTGAGCAAATTTTGTTAGAATAAGGCGATGACGAAGGAGATGAAACTAATTATAAGAGTTAGATGACAAATTGCTAGCAGAAAGTTTTTATGAGATTTTGTATTCGTCAAAAGTTTTTCATTTTTTCTAAGTCTGACCCCAAAGTTCCAGTAAAATAATTTATATTTAATGCAAGGATAAAATTCTAACTGAATCATCCAAACTTGCAATGCCATTGGCTGCATACGTTATTTTTTGAAAGATGGTAACTGAGCAAATTTATAAAGTTAACATCTTATAACAATAGCCGGCTTCGTATTTGTCTAGATAAACAAAGAGACAACGTTTCTAGTCCTATAAAATAAACATTATTAATAGTTTAAAGTAAAGTAGTCATAACTGAGAAACATATTCATAACAATAAAAAGCTCAAGTTTAAATGACCAGTGCTGTAATCAAAAAATTTATTTTATTTTATAATCGTCGTTGAACAGCCGACCCAAATTTCATGGGTTTACGACTCAACTAATGTTCAACTCCGTAGCCTTTTGTAATTTTGAACCAATCCAGAAGACAAGGAAACTCCTGGATCAGTACCCCAGAGGTATTGATTTGTTATGGGAACATGGAGGACTTTGAGACTCGACAGATTTAACGTGCACCAGCCACCATTTACTACACGGGGAGTCTTCGGCCGGCGAGGATCGAACCCACGACCTCTTGGACATAGGCCCAGCACCCTACCGACCAGGCTCCTGTAATCAAACATTTGAAACAGATGGAGTTAGAGATTTGGGCTTTTCCTAGTTTCACTCTATCTAAATATATTTAATTTAAAATAATTTGCATAAAAATGGCAGTTCTTAATTTTTTTTGGTTCCACATTATAAGCAATTATTAAATAACTAAGAAAAAATTAAATAATATTCATTGATTTAAACATTAATAATTAGCTAAGTAGTAAAATGTTCAAGACTAGTCAATTTGTGAATAAAAAATAGAATACAACAAACAAATTCAATTTTTTAGATAAATAAACACATAAAAGGATATTCTCCTACGTTTGGTGATTCAATTTCTTTTTGAACAGTAGGTTCGATGTTAACTGCAAAAAAAAAAAAAAAAAAAAAAAAAAAAGACTTTATAAAAAAAAGAAAATTATCAATCAAAGCTTAACCCCGTCCTGCCCTCGTCAGGGGGCATCCGGAGAATACTGTAGACTCTAAGTTCACGCACGTGACATCTCAGTAAGAAAGAGGATTCAAAAAGGTAGGCTTGGTGGCGATTCATGGCAACACTAGAAGGCCTCAAAGAATTTAGGGAAATCTTAAAATTAACAAACTAAAAACAGATACAATTTCAAAAAGAAGAGTTACGGCGAGGCAGCCGTAAAGAAAAATCCTCAAACAAGAGGAAACTCAAAACATGAATAGTTGGAAAATTTAACAAAATTTTGAACCATAAGTTAATCAAAAATTCGAAAATCATTTCTAGAGAATACAAATACAGTATTTGCGAAGTTTAAATAAATAAGTAAATAAATAAAATAAAAAATAATAAAAAAAAATAAATAAATAAAATAATAATAATAATAATAAAAATACTATTAGCATACAGTATAACTATGTTATAAATTTTTATTTTAACTCGTTTTGTTTTAAACAGTAACTTATATAAACAAAACAAAAAAAATTTTTTTTTGGGGCTTGGAGCAATAAAATAATTTAAACACAGGACTTTTTTTTTTTGTTGCTAAATCTAACATATCAAACTGTTTCTTAGTATTGTTTCCAAATACAGGTACAATATAAGTTTTTGAAGTTTTTATTTGATGCTATACCTGAATTAGACATCTGATATTTCAGTATTGACCATAAATCATAGTTCCCTGCAAGAAAGGCTTCAACTGTTACAATAGACGGAAGAAAACTTACAAAAACTCTTCGAAAATTGAGACATTTGATGATTTGCTCCGAAAATTCTATAAATTAGTCTCCCCAACAAAATTTGATGCCCCGCCTGAATTAGGCATCAGGTATTTTAGTACTGAAAGGAAACAGTATGTTAATATGAAGTATTAAAAGTTATGACCACACTCTTATTGTCTTATTTTTCTGATATTATTTTGCATTGATGACTTTTAGTAATGCAAGGTTAATATTGGAGCCATTGAAAATTTTAAACTAATATCAGTGTTTTTTAGCAATAAACATGGTTCAGCTTTTCATTTTCTACATTGTTTTATGATTTTGGTCACCAAAAAGTTCTTTATAGGGTGACCCGGGGTAATTCACGATCACTCTGTTTCTGGGGTAAATAATGATCACCTAAGTTTTATTTCAAAAAAATTACTTTTTTTTAAAATTTGAGACATGGACAAGAATGCTTGTACACTTTACTAAAGTATAACTACTTTTAATTAATAATAGTTTTTTGATTAATCAAACAAAATAAGTACCTTTTAAACTGCTTTCTTTATTTTCCATTTCAAAGATGGGTCTCAAAATGTGCACATTTCTGCAAAGATCCCCCTCCTTCTCTTAATAATAAATATTTTGAGTTACTTACTTTTTCGTTGATATGGAAATAGTATAAGCTTTTATTTAATTGTTTCATATTTACTGTAAACATTATAATTGATTATAGGAAACTATATCAAATGTTGCCCCCTGGGGTAATTCCTGATCATTGTCATTTCTATTTATAAATAGTATTAAAAATAGATAATAAATAGCTGATTGTCTTTTCTTAAATAACAGTTCATATTTATTAAGTGGAAAAAACAATAAAATATATTTTAACTGTAATCACAAAATTTGTTTTTAACTGTATACAAGACAAATGTGTTCTGATTTGCACCATTTCTGGTTTGTCTTACCTTGCTTCTATCTTAGTTTTATGTGTGTACATTGTTAGAATAATTTTTAAGTTTATGAATCAGCCTAATATAAATATGGTAAAAAATTATAAGCCTAAAAAGGATATTAAGCTTCTAAAAAGCAAAATTAGTGATATATATATATATTTTTTTTTAATGATTGAAAATGAAAATTTCAGTGTGAGAGCTGCTGCCAGAGCTGTTGGCATACCTTACTTAACTTTATACTCTCACTTAATGAAGTTACAAAATCCAACAAAAGAAACCCATGTGGGAACTCTTTCTTATGTTCCAGCAGAACATGAGAATGAGTTGGCTGCTTGCCTAAAGTCTATGATGATGCAAAGATTTTTGGAAAATTTAAAGTGTTAATCTTTATTCTTGCTTTTTAAATAAATCGTTTTATTAGCTGCTTAAACATATCTTTTTGGTTTATTTGTTTGATCTTGATGTCTTATTTGTTAATTACCATTGTATATTTATTTTTAAACAGCCCCTTTACTATAAAAACTGGTGATCAGTAATTACCTCAGAAGTGATCAGGAATTACCCCAAAAATGATCAAGAGAAGGGGTAATTTCTGATCACTAAAAATTTAAAATCTTTTAAATTCTAATTAGATTTTCAAACAAAAGAAGGTAGCATAAGACTCATCTCATATATCCTTAAACTTCCAGCAAATATTAAAATTCTATCTTGAATAGCTTTTTCACAAAATAGATGTTTGCATTTTTTGATCAGTAATTACCCCAGGTCACCCTACTATTATCTTACATTTTGAAAATTGTAATTTTTTTTTTTTTTTTGAGAGAATAATAGTAAACATACAATTTAGTCAGGCTAGTGCTTCAGAATTAAAATTTTATGCCCTGATTGCATCATACTAAGCCTTTTTAATGCAGCACTATAATTGTTACTACATATAAATCAGGGTTGCAAAAAAGCTGACCCTGAGCTATTTTGGCTCATTTCCATTATATTAAAAAAAAAAAAAAAAAAAAAAAAAAAAATTTTACCTTGGAGTACAATTTTTAAATCATGTATTTTATGCCTTTTAAATACATTCAACTAACCAATGTGACAAAAAGAATCTATACTAAAAGGGTTATAAATACACAATAGCACTATAATCTCTAAGATTATTTCATGTATTTAAGTTGCAGACCAGAAATATAGGTAACACATAATTCCATAACTTGATAAACACTACAGAGTGTTCTAAATTATACATTTCGTTTTTATTTTAAAATTTAAATCCCAAAGTAGGTTAAGGTTTAAAAAAAAAAAAAATTAAGCAAAGTCATGTAGCAGGGCATAGCTTAATATGCACATGATTTTTTATTTACACTTGGTACATTATATATATATATATATATTTTGACAAATAGTGTTGTATGTAAAACCTTTAAATAAACACATTACTTTGAATATCACTGTAGAGGGGTTTATTTGCGCCAGTTAGCGAATAAATAAACCAAGAACAGAGATCCAAAAACACCGAACAAAGAAATCATGGAAGTAAGGAGGATCAAGGAGTGTAGTTTCTGTGCGGAGTGATACAGGCGGACAAACATGATTGATGAGCTATTAATAGGAATGAGAAGTCTTCTCTACGCTATTTAAGCAGTTGATTTTTTACCGTCGAAGTTGCAGCTTCAGTGAATCGCATTCTAAAGGAGGGTGACACCTACCTTTAGAAGAAATGCTTACCGCCTACTAGTTTAAAGTTTTCTTAAAATTGTTTTTAATAACCAGCTTTTTTAAAAGTTTAATAAAAAACTTTTGTTTGTTGATAAATAGTTAGCTATATTAAAGAAAGATGTGTTTTTATTGACATCTCCAGTGTTTTCATAACAGAAAAAAAATGGGAGAGAATTTCTCAAAAACAGGGTTATATTTCAAAAAGTTAAGTGAGATTTCAAAAAAATAAAAAAACACGAATATATTTAATTATAATATATTTTTAACATCTTCTAATTTCTAAACCATTGAATATTTTTGCTGCATAATCATATGGAAAATGTTCTATATCTACTTTTTTATCAGCTATTCTCATTCGGTTCCTCAAATGTTCATCAGTCAATCTGTTACGATATTTTGTTTTAATTCGGTTTCGGGTGGTAAATGACCTTGCAACAGATGCTGAACAATTCGGAATCACTAATTAAATTTGTAGCATTGTGCACACACTTTCCTATCCTCTAAATCTACCAGCCTAGGCTTTTCAATTATTTCTGTTATAGAACAGTGAAGTTCGTTGAAGTTATTTCCATGTTCATACTTCTTGTTAGGTCTTCCAGCATAGTTTTCACAGACTTCAACTTTTACAAATTGCTGTAAATTGTCGGTGAGGGAGTTTGGTAATTGATTAACAGCTAAAAATAGAGCTAACTTTAAATAACTTATTATAAAGGACTCATTTTTTTTTCAACACTTGTCGTAGCTGTTTTTATGTCTTTTTCAAAATGGCGGAAGAATTTGTTTGTTTCTTTTCAAAATTCGAGAGATTCATACATTTTAAAATTGATTAATAGAGTGCGCCAATTCCTCGCGTTAATCATTTTCTGGTGCGAGAAAAGAAAAAAATATGCGAGATTCTCGCACTGTAGTGAAAACACTGCATCTCTCAAGCTACAGATACCAATAATCACAAGTTTTCAAAATCTTTTTCAGAATGGAAATCACTGTAAGTTATTTTCGAAGGTAAATTTTAGGGTGATGGAGGTGAAGGCCAGGGTTGGTTGGTTTTATGCAACTTAAACCAAAAAGTTTTTTTTTCTTTTTTAAAGAGAAGAAATCCTTTAAATAGCTCAAATTTTAATTACTTACATATATTTAACTAAGTCTAAACAAAAAATAATAAATTTTTGAATAAAAATGTTTTTTATCCTGAGTTTAATTACTAACGTGAGTATGTGTTACTTTAAATGAATAAAGTGATATGCATTTTTTAAAAGTTTATGTATTACACTTATACAATGTTTTTATAATAGCTTATAAATCGCTCTTCTGATAAAATATAATTATAAAATAATAAATGTTATAAATTTAAAGTAAAATCATAATGTCTCTAAAAATTCTATAAATCATACAGACCATCATTTTTCTGTTTAGATGATTTCTAAAATTATTCAAAGAATGTGCAACTTATTCTATAATTACTCAATTTATAGAATAAGTTAAGATCAAAAGCAATATTTTTTAAAATCTAGTTAATTATACTTTTGATTGCAGCAAGCATAAATACTATACCAATCCCGCATCATAAAAACTATCATCAAATGGCACTGTGAAAAATAAAGCTTTTACCCCCAAAACTTTTGAGTTTAGTTTAGAACAAGATTAAGATGCAGCTTGCCGCAATTAACTATTAACCTTAAAATTTCTCACTTCTGTAAATAATAATAATTTATGTAAATATATTAATTATTTTTTGCTATATTTTGAAAAATAGCAAGATAAGTAAGCAAGCAATAGCAAGATAGAAAATCATTACCATTTTCTTATTTGTCTATTCATTATGGGGCCTCAGGGGCACTGTCAGTTTTGGTTATTCCACTGACAACAGAAAGGCTCCTGTGTGTCCCCTGAAGAAGTGCTGTCTCACAAACACACACATATATTTTAGTTTTTACAGATTTAATGTTTGTTTGAATTTCTAAATTAAATAAAGCAAATTTGGTTTTAGCTGCTTTAGGCACTTTTCCATTTTGATTTAATGTTTTAATAGGCTATTTACTTCTTTGTCTCCTTTTTTGAATTTGTAAATTGAATTCATTTTCTGATTAGATTTCGTATAAAAAATATTGTAATTTCAAAAACCATGTGACAGGGGCTAAAAATGATAAATAATCACAGAATGATAAATAATCACATGATAAATAATCACATTTTTTCTTTTGAAAAAACATTGAAAGACGTGAAATTGGAATTGCTGCAAAGTGAACACTTAAAAAAAGTGATAGCTTAAATCCAAAATTTGAATATTATGAAAGCATATTAAATAAATTGTAATTTGAGAGCCCATGGAGAAACGACAAAATAAAAAAAATTTTAAAAAAAAAACGGAAAATGAAGAATTACTGCTGAAAAAACAAATGAATACATTAGAACCATATGGGGTAAAACTTGTTTGTGTCATTCCAATTGGAGCGCGGCTCACGCAAATAAACCAGGGGTCTGTCTAGGTTTTTCTGAAAGGTACCTACTTTGTAAAAATTTAGACATAATTTGTGAAAAATAAAAAATTATATTAAAAAATCAACACAAAAACATGGTAAAAAAATAGATTTATCGTTTCTTAAAAGGGATACAAAAATAAAATTTCCGGAAAAAGTATTTTGTGAAACTATCGTTTTTCCTAAAGTTGAATTTGTGAAGGTACCGCTAAACGGTAGTAAATTTGGCCTGGACTCTCTCTTAATAATAAATTCTCTGGTAATTCCCGGTTTTCCATATTGCTGGACATCCTATTTTATTTATTAAATTGATACAAATGTTGCAAAGTCAACCAATGACATTAAATAATTTTGAAGTATCAGATTTTCTGCATATACTGAAAAACAAAGAGAAACTCATTTTTATACTCATGAATCAAAATTTTTAGCTTTTCTTTTTTATTATGTAAGCATGTTTTTGGAAGTTAAGTGAATATTTTATAATTGTTTATTGATAACATTAATTATTAGTTGAAAAAATTTTCTCGATTAAACTTTATAATAGCTTAAATATTTTTAATTTAGAGCATAAATTATTATTTAACCATTTGTTTAATTAATTTAATTTTGTTAATAAATAAATTAATAAAAAGCTCAATTTAAAGAAGAAAAAAACAATTTTTGTTTTTTTCACAATAGTGATGGTGGTTAGTATTAAAATTCCAACAATGGTTTAGACTCTACAGGTCAGTATTATGTAGGGTGACCTGGGGTAATTCCTGATCAAAAAAAAGAAACATCTATTTTGTGAAAAAACTATTCAAGATAGAATTTTAATATTTACTGGAAGTTTGAGGGTTTATGAGATGAGTCCTATGCTACCTTCTTGTTTTTGAAAATCTAATTTGAATTTAAAAGATTTTAAATTTTTAGTGATCAGGAAATACCCCTTCTCTTGATCATTTTTGGGGTAATTACTGATCCCCAGTTTTTATAGTAAAGGGGCTGTTTAAAAATAATTAAACAATGGTAATTAACAAATAAGACATCAAGATCAAACAAATAAACCAAAAAAATATGTTTAAGCAGCTAATAAAACGATTTATTTAAAAAGCAAGAATAAAGAACACTTTTAATTTTCCAAAAATCTTTGCATCATCATACACTTTAGGCAAGCAGCCAACTCATTCTCATGTTCTGCTGGAACATAAGAAAGAGTTCCCACATGGGTTACTTTTGCTGGACTTTTTAACTTCATTAAGTGAGAGTGTAAAGTTTAGTTAAGTAAGGTATGTCAACAGCTCTCTTACTGAAATTTTCATTTTCAATCATTAAAAAAAAATCACTGATTTTGGTTTCTAGAAGCTTAGTATCCTTTTTAGGCTTATAATTTCTCACCATATTTATTTTACGTTAATTTATAAACTTAAAAACTATTCTAACAATGTACAAACATAAAATTAAGATAGAAGAAAGGTAAGACAAACCAGAAATGGTGCAAATCAGAACACATTTGTCTTGTATACAGTTAAAAACAAATTTTGTGATTACAGATAAAATATATTTTATAGTTGTTCCACTTATAAATATGAACTGTTATTTAAGAAAAGACAATTAGCGATTTATTAGCTATTTTTTATACTATTTATAGAAGAAATGACAATGATCATGAATTACCTCATTTGTATTGGGCAACATTTGATAGAGTTTCCTATAATCAATAATAATGTTTATAGTAGATGTGAAATAATTAAACAAAAGCTTACTCTATTTTTATATCAAAGAAAAAGAAAGTAACTCAAAATATTTATTATTAAAAGAAGGAGGAGGATCTTTGCAGAAATGTGCACATTTTGAAACCCATCTTTGAAATGGAAAATACAGAAAGCAATTTAAAAGATACTTATTTGGTTAAATTAAACAAAAAACTATTATTAAGTAAATGTAGTTATACTTTAGTAAAGTGTACAAGCATTCTTGTCCATGTCTCAAATTAAAAAAAAAATAATTTTTTTAAAATAAAACTTAGGTGATCATTATTTACCTCAGAAACAGAGTGACCGTGAATTACCCCGGGTCACCCTAATGATCAACTTTACTTTCCAGACAAGCTGGTACCCACCTATCAATCTGATGCTGGGTGGGCTTCAAGCAGTGGCTGAGGATCGAATTCCAGTGGGTCAATATGTATAGTTATCAATGCTCATTATAATTATACAAGATTGCTAAGATGATTAAAAAATGTTGAAAAAAAAATTGTGACTGATCAAAAAAAATCTGTTAGTTTCCTTAAAATTTATAAAATTGTCATTATGTCACCAAAAGTAATCTAAGTATACTTAATGCCAACATAAATTTGTCTCTTTTTTTAGCTTAATTAGCGGAAAAATGAATGCAACTTTTCAAAAATACTTACGAGGTTCATAACCAAATTTTTGAAGATATTTTTCATGCCAGCTAACTTTTTCTTCAATTTCTAGAACAAGATCTTGGAAATCTTGATAAAATTTTCCAAAATAGTCTTGTTTGGCTTCTAATTCTTTTTTTATATTTAAAGCATCTTTCTGTAAAATTTTATAAATTAGTTATATCTTCAATAACAAATTTAGATCACTAGGTTGACCAATTCAGTTGTCCATAATATTTAAAATGAAAAAAAAATTACAGAAAACTTCTTAAATAGTTGTTTGAATGCTTATCTCGCTTTAAATTGATTAGACATTTATCTCATAACTCATTAAAAATTTTTAACCAGGCATCCACCATAAACTTTTTATATCGCATAATAAGATTTCTCAATAAACAAAATAATGATATCAGCTTTAGATTTTTATGTTTAACAAGTATTTTAGTATCAACACCTAAACAGTCCTATAATTGCTCTTCTTATATTTCAAGCAGAATTTGGAGAGAACCTGGTAACGTCATGCAAGAAAATAATAAAAAAATATTGTGTGAAAAAACAATATATTTAAACAAAATTTAGAATTTGCTTGTAAGTTATGTAATTTGCAAAACAGGAAAATTTTCATATCAGTGTATAAGCATCAGAAAAATGGGGCCAATTGCAGTTGCACGAAAGATTTCCCTATCATAAAGTATGGTAGAATAATCCCCAAGTCTTGGCAACTTCTAAGCAGCAACCCAAGAGAAGCATAATAAAAAACATCAAAGGGGGGGGGGGACCAGCCTATAACTCTTGGCCATCCCTGGAAAACCTCTACTTTTTTTTTCTTCTTTTAATTAGCAAATTAAATTCAACTCAGCGATTGTAAATGGCGCTACACATCATAATGCGGAAATATCCAAACTAAGTAAGTGCCCCCCCCCCCCCCAAAACTGCAGTTGTTTACCCCTTTTTTTCATTTCAAGACCTTTGCAGAAAACAAGAATAGAGCTACAAAATTTAAAAGGTATAATAAAAATATTGTCATACTGAAAATATGCGTTTTTCTACTTTTTAACGTCAGGCAACAACAAGAAAGCATTTAATAAAAATGTAATACAACAAATTATATGAATACCTTCAGCTCTTTGATATCATTCAATCTAGTATCCAGATCTTGATAAACTTCACTGAAATTGCATTCTGTTGGTATGTCAGAATGAGTAGCTGTAACATTATTAACTCTTTTATCTATAATACTTACAGTTTCTTTTAAATTAAAAAAAAATGTCTTAGATTTATTAGCACTCATATTATTCAATTAGTAAGACAAAATACAGATGTTATTTCAACTTTTTAAAGATTTAAATTCATTATTTCGCTTTTCCAGCCAATCAATAATTGATGATGAAAATTTAGTTGAAGTAGCAGTATCTTACTTATATTTGCCCCTATCTTGTGGCCACCCAAATATAAGTGAAATATTTGTAATGATGATTTCCCCTATGATTTCACGCATGCTCAGAAAGACTGCTTTTATTGGTTTGTTTTCTTTTTGATGTGAAGTTTGTGCATCATCTATATGATGTTTGGCTAGTAACGCTGTTTTACAATGAGGATATTTGGTTTTAACAGTTACTTATTGTTTTCTTTTATTTCATTATAAATTCTTTAGCAAAAAGCATCGGATTGTATTATGTGGCACTTGTCAATATTTTCATAAATGGTAATTGTATTTTATAAAGCTTGTCATCAAATGAATTTCAGACTGTCATTTGGCTTATTAAGGTCAACGTAAACGCGATACCTTTTAAGAGCTTTTGCAACTCTAAGAGTCTTTATTGTTAATCAAATTTTGTATGAAATATTATTGATATCGTTTAAAAATGGGAATATAATGATGGGCATCATTATATTGCCTTCATTGAGAAATCGTAATATACTGGATTTGCATTTTTGATTACTGATATAGAGAAGAAAAAAATCTTGCATTGTTTACTCTTTCTTATTTCATTAATTACATGTTTTGTTACTTTGTTATATAAATATGTTTTTAGAAAATAGTCTAATTTTTTTGCGTACCTTCTATTTCTTTTTTTAGGCTGCTGATGAACCTCCATTCTTGACAATTGGCACTGACGTTAGTGCCAAGTATAAAGGCGCGTTTTGTGAAGCTAAAGTGAAAAAAGTAAACAAGATAGTGAAATGCAAAGTATGTAAATATTTTGATTTATAATAAGTCATTTTTCGAGAATAATTTTTAATTTTTGCGTACATTTGACACCTGAATTATGCAGTTATAATATCACTGTGTAATCAGTAAAAATTAGTTTGTTCAATTGTAAATGTAATATATTTAAGAAAAATTGACAAGAAAAGTTTTTGTTAAACGAAAAATGTATCTTTGATATGCTATCGAATATACCTAAATGTTTTTTGGGTATATCATTTTACTAGATATTTTAATAGTTAGAAAATTTTATTTTACATAAGCTGTCTCCTGTAACTACTAAGAATAATTTGGAATTCTCCCCAATGCTTTAAAAAACTGTTTTGTTAAAGTTTGAATAAACTGGGATTACTTCTGATGATGTAATTAGCACAGTGGCTCATTTGTCAGCTTGTTTTATGACTACTTTTGTTTAGTAAATGTAAAGATAAGTGATCACAGAAATCTAATGGATATAAAGCCACAAAATCTTTTGCTAATTTTTTGAAAGCTCTTTGGAAATATTTTGTAATTCTAAAAAAATGAGAAAAACTACTTATGTCTGTTAAAATTGCTCTAAAACAATTTCAATAATTACTGATTATTACTAAATGTAAAATTTTTGGCAAAAATGTGTTTTTAATATCAGAATTAAAATTTTTTATAACGCTGTGTTTAAATTCTTTAAATGAAATTATAGTATGGAACTTAGTAAACGCTCTGTAATCTAGGAATTTATTCTATTAGTTATTTATAGCATTAAGTTTAAAAATGTAACTTACACTGAGCATATGACTGAGTGATTTCAATTTGGCATGTAGTGAATATTACTATAAATAAAATATGTAATAGTGCGTTTAATAAAACCATGATGAATAAGGTTGGAGAGAAACTGTACGACTAAATCATTCCAGTAGTGCAGGTTTTACATTGATCCTACAGTGAAGAAGAAAAAAAAGATTATTGAAATTTTTATTAAACAGATATTTGTTCTATCTATCTTCTAGTCTTTTAAAAGCTTCAGGTGTATTTACTATCTTGACTTCTATTTCATCATTTTTTGGTTACGATAAAAAATATTATAGTTTCTTAATACAAATTTAAGCATTATCATATGTTTTTCCCTCCATTTGTTTGTGAACCGAGCAAGTTAAACATCTGTCTTTTTATTAATAATTTTGTCAATCGTGGTGAGTATTTCCACATTTGTGTCTATTTTTTAGAAAATGATTTACGTAACACTTGTATCAATATTTACGAAATCGTAATACTCAATAAAATTTTGACAAAAATCAAATTTATTAATTCAGAAACAGAATTAGTATTTATTATTATTTTTTTTAAATGGGATCACTGAAAATGAGACTATTATCATACATTCTCCTTCCCTTTGAAAAATAATTTCTGATCATCAATCAGCTGACATTTTCTCTGACTGTACACTTTTGCAATCCATGTGCTCTCTATTTTACTTGAATTGTTTTGAAACTATTAGTTGATATGAGAAACCTTGAAACTCTTTTTTGATGTTGTTTGTGAACCGAGTTTGTGAATTGTTTGTGAACCGAGCAAGTTAAACATCTGTCTTTTTATTAATAATTTTGTCAATCGTGGTGAGTATTTCCACATTTGTGTCTATTTTTTAGAAAATGATTTACGTAACACTTGTATCAATATTTACGAAATCGTAATACTCAATAAAATTTTGACAGAAATCAAATTTATTAATTCAGAAACAGAATTAGTATTTATTATTATTTTTTTTAAATGGGATCACTAGAAATGAGACTATTATCATACATTCTCCTTCCCTTTGAAAAATAATTTCTGATCGTCAATCAGCTGACATTTTCTCTGACTGTACACTTTTGCAATCCATGTGCTCTCTATTTTACTTGAATTGTTTTGAAACTATTAGTTGATATGAGAAACCTTGAAACTCTTTTTTGATGACACTTTGTCAGAATTGTTTAATTTAATGTCAGGATTCAAATTTGAATTATCACATTTTTCTGCCAAGTTTAGTAATCATTAAAATAAAAACATCTACACTGGTAGAAAAGTAACTAATTCTCATGATTTACTTTGATAAGTTTAGAAAAATTGATTATAATTTTAAGAATTAAAATATTCGGGTGCACATAATCTGAGCGGAGTTTTAAAAAGAAGAGAATTTTAATTTATATGCATATTTTCTATATAAAATAGGTAGATGAGGAATTATCAAAATCAGGGATTGCATGTTTTCTTCACTCTGGAAAAAACTGCAGAATCATGGTAAAAACAGTTTGAAGTCAATAATGACCTGTTTACCTTATACAATGCACTCATAAGTTCTTGTTTGTCAACATTATTTTTATTATTTTTCATTCTAATTTTAAAAGCATAATAAATATAAAAAAATGTAATAGTAAAAATAAATAATATAAATGAAGAATGTATTTATAATAGTTTTTTCTTTCAGGTCACTTTTAAGAATAATTTAGGCTCTTTTGTAGTAACTGATGATCTTATTAGAACTGGTAATCTAAGGGTAAGTTATTCTGGATGCTTAATACAGTCCTTGTTTAGATTTTTTATTCTTACTAGTATTATTATATATTATCTCATATCATACCAATCAATAAAAGAGTTTTATCCCTGTTAATGAACAGTCTAGTGCGGTGATATCAAAAATTGTATTGTTAATAAGCAAAGGGTGCATCACTTGGAAAGTTTCAGTTGTGGTAAAAGTTGATTTATGAAATTGACACCCCTTTACATTTTTCATCCTAGGGTGAAAAATAGACATAGTAATTTTAATTTACTATGAAAACTTGATTTGAGTCTTCTTTTTAGTAATACTTAACTTTTATAACTTTTTAACATATTTTGTAGAAAGATTTCTGGTATATGTTGCATATAGCTAAAATAAATTCTACCATAGGTATATAATTCCTTATTTTTCAATTTTTATGTCTTTGACTTAAATATTTGTTATTTTTAAAAAAAAAAAAAATCTATTTCATAGTTCTACTACATAATTTTTTTTTTATACACAAGATTTTATTGCTAAAAAGTGTCCAAAAAAAGACATTTAAAAAATCAGATGTCTAGGTATGAGATTTTGTAATAAAGTATTTCATCATAAGAATCTTTAATAACCAATTTGCTGTTAAAAATCTTCAATTTTAAACCTTTTGAAACTAGAACTAAGTATATTAGATTATAGGCCCAAGTTTATACGGACTGATTCCAGGTAAAAGATTTTAAAATATTGAGCATTGCTATGTAATAAATAATCAATTGTCAGAAAAGACTAAGGGTCTGAGAAAGGCCTAGGTTGTTGAATTAATAAAAAAAAGTTTAATTCATGCATTCAATTGTTTATTTTGATAAAAGGTTTTTCTTATCTGTTTATGAAATATGATTTTTCTCTTAATATTTTAAAGATTGGTGCTGATGTTGAAGCTAAACACCCAGATAAAAATGGCTATTATGAAGCAGTGATAAACAAGTTACAGGATTATAGCCAGTACACTGTTGGTTAGTATTTTATGATACTTTGCTTTGCATATAAAACAGTTTTTAATCAGTACTTTATATAAGTAAGTTTATGGGCATTAATAGGTAAGACGCTTTCTTGGAAATTCTTTGAGTGTAACACAACTCAATATTTTGTAGGGCATTAAAACTGTTGTATATATCCAAGCATTATCTTGTGAATATTTGTCTGTTAAGAAATAATTTTTTATTTTAATTTTCTATGAAAATTTTCTAATGAAAATTTTGAATTTTCTTTTGTTTATATTTTCATAAAACATTACAATTATAAACATTTTTGAAAACTTATTCACATTTCAATCTATTTGTAAAACTAATGATGACTTTTTATAAATAAATTTTCATTTATTATATTTTTTTAATATTTCAAAGCTTTTAGGTATTAAATAGTTTTAGATTGGAATATGAACAATTTTAATTTTAAAAAATATTCTGCATATACACCTAAAGTATTAATATGTATTTTCTAAATTTTGTTAACTGCTATTAGAAATATGCTAAATTAAATACAGCAGAGCGCCGATTATCCGAACTGCTCCGGACCGAACGTGGTTCAGATAATGAAAAGTTTGGATAGTTGGAAAGTTGTTTAAAATCTAGTTTAAGTGATTATTATTTATGCACTAACTTCCCTTCACACTTTTTTCAAGCTTAGGACTGGCAATACTATCTAAAATAGCTCTGGCGTGTTTAAAAGTTTTTTTAAAAATTTTTTGTATTTATTTTTTTTTTTTACTTTTGTTTCATTTTGAATTTTTTTAAAATCATATTTAAGCTTTGTATAATTTTTTTTTTATCAATTACTGGTTTTACCACATTTTTCTTTATTTTCCTTTGCAAACGAAATCCAGTAAAGACTTTTTTTTTCAAAGAAGATGCTCTTTTTTGAGCAGCCATTTACCTTATACTTTTTAAATAAATCAACTGAACTGGATCAACATCATTTTGACTTTCTAGCCAATTCATTGCAATATCTAATGAATTGCATGCTTCTTCTATATGAGAAGGTCCACTATCTCAAACTTGATCACCTACTTCTTCCTCTTCGTCTGTGGAGTTCCGATTTTCATTCAATATTTCAGCAACAATTTCATCATAATTTAAAATTTGAAATCCTGGGTCCTTTTCAGTGTTTCGACAGCAGTCTTCTATTTCTTTTGTTGTATAACCTGGCATCTTTTCATCCGGAAGATCTACTGGTTCAGAAACTTCAGTTTCGATTGTTTTTCTGTTAAGAATTTTATTCCAAGATTTTCTAAGCGTCGATGTTTTTACTAAATTCCAGGCAACCGCTAACATCAGTCAGAATTCTTTTAAATCAATAGCTTTGATTGAGTCTCAAAAATCTCCCTCATTTTGTTCATTCGATAATAAAATCGTCCTTAAAAGTTGCTTTTTCTAAAAACGTTTTAAGTTAAAGTTAAAAAGTATTCTAAGCTTTAAAAAAAAAAAAATGAATTCTGACATATTTCGTATAATTGGACGTTCGGATAATCGGCGCTCTACTGTATTGAAATGCTATGAAGTTTTTCAAACTTAGAAATTTCGAGGAATTAGGATGTGATCTGAGATCGGCTACTTGACAGAGAAGCATTGTTCTGTAATTAATCTTTTGGGACAGTAGAGAAAAGACTGGAAAAAAACACAAAATGTCTATAAATAATTTGCTTAAAAGTTATAGAATGTTTTCAAAATTTGTTTTAAAACGAATTATACTACAAGTAATTGTTTAAATGTAGTAATATTTTATATTGATTTCTTCAATGTTAAATTTTAATTCAATTTCAAAGAAATTAAATTATTTTTACTTTCATTTATGTTTAACTAAGTTATTGTCATTATTATTTTTTCTTGACATTTTGCGTAAATATTTTTGTCTAGTTTTTGATGATGGGGATGAAACAACTCTACGTCGCACTTCTCTTTGTTTGAAAAGTGGGAGACATTTTGCCGAAAGTCCTGTAAGTTTTTAATAAATTTTTTAGATTACTCTCTTTTTCTGAATTTTTTTTTATTTGTTCCTATGTAACAGTGGCCTTAAACTTCTTGACCATGTGCAAGTGTACTAAATTCATTTAAATTTTATCTTTCCATTTGATTTTTTTAAAATTGCTTTTTAAACAGTAGAACTTTAAATGTGAATTAAGATTTAAGGATTAACTTTTTGCAGGGCAAAAATTTTAATCATAAAATGTGGTGAAAATAAGCCAAAAGAATTCCAATCATTGAATCCAATGTACGCAACAAAGAAATTTGCTTTATTTTTACCTTTTTGAAAACAAAAAGATGTTTAGAAATCATGCTGTTTAGTAGGAAAAAGTTACAATTTTAGTGATTTATATTGTCAAAAACATTTTGAACAGTTTTAATTCTACCGCTCCTAAAAGAGTTTTTAAAAAAGTAGTGATTCTGCTTAAGCATTGCAAGGTTCCAAATACGTCGATAATAAAAGATAGGGACACGAAAAATATGTTATGACACATCCCTTGGATAAATATAAGTTGTGACATTTTTTTTTTTTTAATTGCTATTTAAGCAGAAAAAAAATGTTAAATTTGAATTTATTTAAAGGTTAACCCTTTTGTAGGGCAGAAAATTGGAATAAAAAAATTAAGTCATGAAAATTGTGTCTACAAAGCATATCCACAACGCTATAACACACCAAAAATTGAAGAGAGGTCGCAAAAAATGAGTTAAAACACATACTATGGGAGTTTCATTTCTAGCAAAGGAAAAAAAAAAAATGTATAAGCATATTTAAGTAAGCAAAATTAACCAAAATACAAATATATATATGTTGTAAATGATAGCTGAAGGTGAACATTAGAATAGTTTTTAGTTTCAAATTATATTGATAATTTTACTTGATGCAGGTATTTGATCAGTCCTTATTGAAATCCTTTTTTTTTTTTTTTAATATAACTCTTTCTGATTTGAAATTCGTTGTTTTGTCTATCAATAGACAAAATAATATTATGAATTTGAATATAAGGTTAGTATAGGTGAAGAGGTTGAAAACTCCCATTTTAAATAGGGTATCCACTTTCAGTAAAAAAGGAACCAGAAATATTACTGACTCGTAATTTCTAAAGTCGCACGCAATCACTGAGACACATAGAGGTGCTAGGATATAATGTAATTAAAAACATTTGTTTTTTCCATTGTTATGTTATACTACTTGTAATGTCTATTTGTCATGCTGTATTAAATGTGTATTTGCATAACATGTATAGTTTAAATATGCTTGTATTGAAGCCTGCTGGTGCTTTAATTTAGTTAACCTTGTAGTGACTAGGGATGTAACGAATAGGGATTTGGCTGAATGCCGAATATTCAGCCAAAGGAATCACTTAAATACCCTATATCTGGTAGCCAAATAACATTTTTTTAAAAAAGAAAATCATTAATATGTATTATTTTTTATGTAGAAAATGTTAGGTCATAATTGAAGAAAAAAATCTTTTCAAACAGAAAAAGCTAGATAGAAACCAGAAAAAAGAAAAAGAAACACAAAATTGAACGTTAAAACTCTTAATTTAACTTTTTTAAATTGTATTTTTAGGGAAAAGTGACCAATAGAAGAATAACATTCGTTAGAAACACTCTTTAAAGAATGCTATCTTAATAAAAATGCTTGATAAAAGAAAAGTTAATATAAACAAAATCACGAGAAACAGAAAAGAAAAAAAAAAATTTCTTAGTTCTGAAATATACTTTAACGTTGAGAATCACAGTTTGCTATGTTACTAGTTATCTGTCTTACCTTACAAGAAAAAAGTGACAATAATAGAAAAAAGTCTATTAGAAACGTTCAGTTAATATGCTTCCCTTTAGTTAAAACAGAACAAAGCAGAAATAAAACGGAAAAAAAAGGTCTCAGTTTTTAAAACATAGAGTGTTGAAAAACGACGAATTGACTTGTCTGAATGTAATTAAAAAGGAGAAAAATCAGTATTACAAAACTCATGGTTCAGTATAAATTCATCTTGAGTTTTAATTATGCGATTTTCGCTTTTCCAAGTGTATTTCCAGGGTGGCCACCCACCTGGAAAACCTGGAATTATCAGGGAATTTTTTATACTGGAAATGAAAAAAACCTGGAAAAATCAGGGAATTTTAAAGAAAAGCTGGAAATATTTTCTTAGATATTTTTTTAATTTCACTAATATAAATTATTTACTAATTTTCTTAATTTAAATTATTTCTTCCATTATACTCACATTTTTTAGACGGAAATGTATCTCCAAACAGTTAAAATGTCATCAACTGCTTAGCTATACTTTTCTTGCATCAAAATTTGCTGCATTATAACCCTGTTAAACTAGAATGCCACATAAAATTCTCTCATGGTTGCTAAACAAATGTAGATACCTTTGATCTCTATGAAGACTATGGGACTGTAATTTAAGAAAGGCAAAGATTGTGCTAGGCGTGGTAAGAAGGGGTTAGGATATTTGCTTCTGTTTTAAAATTCTGTATGTGGGCTGAATCCATTTATGGCTCACGTTTGTTCCGATGCTTTGGTGGTAATTTTTTTCTATTTTGACAAAATTAGTCAAAATGTTTTTGTATTTTTAACTTAATAAAATTCTTTAAAAATTAGTTGGTTATAATTTAATAATAATAGATTTTATATTGCACTATTTTTTGAAAGCTTTTGTGTTCCCATTCAAAGAAATTTCTAAATTATTTTTTCTCAGCAAACTAGCCAATCACACATTTCTTTACAATCGCTGAACAGCAATGTTTGTCGACAAATTGTTACAATTGTTGCATTAATGCTAATTTTTTCTATTTCATTTAAACCTTTTATAACATATTTCAATTTTAAAAAAAAGTTTTTTTTTTTTTAGAATTAGCTATATATTAATATTTAATTTTACTGTTTTGTTGGTAAATATTGATTTTTAATTCAAAATTCAAATTGTATAATTATCACTATATCGAAAGTTCGTAAATGTTGCTTGCATTCCAGAGATGGTATTTCCAAAACTATCCCTCCTTTTACTCTAAAAAGCTGACAAAGACTAAAGAATATATGGGAAACATATTAAATGATAATGATATATAAACATAAAATATAAACTTTTTTAATTCATTTGTGTTTACTCAGAAGAAGGAAAATGAAACTTAGTGTTTTAGTTATGCGCTGTTCAAGATTCTAGTTGTTAATGCAAAAACAATTAACTATGCTAAACTAAAAAACCGTGTGTTTAGATTGGAATTCTTTAAATGTTTTAATTTCAAATAAGGAAAAAAATCAAAAAAGTATACAATGTAAGAAATTTTATCGATTTTTTTTCCTATAGAGTATAGAACAAAAAATTAAAAAATTTTACATTTGAGACATTTATTTTTGTATACTGAATCTCTTAAAATAATAATGCTAATTCATAACAACATTATTTAAAAATTTGACTTGAGATATTGGTTTAAAAAAGATATGATCAATGAATTTTATAAAAAGCACTGGTAAGAAAAAATATAGTATAATGCAGTATACAGTACAGCTTTATATTGAAATGTAATTACAGTGACTCACAAAAGTGTTGGTACACTTATGACATTCAATGAAATAAGACTATCCATTAATTAAAATGAATATTTCAGAATGGATATTTAATTATAAAAAATGTATTCTAATCTTAACAAAACTATGAAATATTTTAAAAACAAAGGAAAAGTTTATTTTTAAAAAATCAATCATCAAAAAGAGACAAAAACTTTATCCCACAAAAGTCATCCTACACTTTCACAAAAAAAAAAAAAAACTCTATTAGTAAATAATCTAATTTTTCATTAAATTAACATTTAGAAGAGTTTCCTTTCGCATCTACAATAGCTTTTATAAGTTTACTAGGGGGCTCCGCCCCCTGCTCGCTGCCGCTCGCCAACCCCCGAGAATTGCTACGCAATTCTTTTTTGTTTGCTTCGCAAACAAATTTTAATACATTTATATAAGGATATAAATGCGTGGCAGAGCATAAGGGATTTTATTTAACAATGTACTAATCAACTTAATAATCAGTAAAATACAAAATTTTTAGTAAATTGCAAGGAATTCTATCATAATAATGAGATTCGAATACATATATATTAGAAGTTATTATAAGGGCATTAGCCGTATAATATTTTGTATATTTATAACGTATATTATAAACGTATATTTTGCCTGAAATTCATTGAGTCATTGTCATTTCCCAATAAAAGCTGTTTCAAAGTTTCTGGATACGGATGAGTTGGGTTCAGCTTTATCTTGCCATTGTAACAGCAATTGTGTTTTTTTCTTCCATGCTCTGCTACAAAGGATAGTGCCCTGCAATGAGAGCATTCTACAGACATAGATCCAATCAAAAGAGGTGGACAGTCATCACTGTACGATTCTCCCAAATACTGATTTTCATCTATTTCTCGAAGACGATTAGCTGCCCTACTTCGATTTTCTCTTTGGCGGGCATTAGTAAGCTCTCGATTATTTTGTCGATTTATTCTTCGACGCTCTTGTTCATTTTGACGAAACGTGGGATCCAATCTCCGCTGTCTGCGATATTCTCGATCGCGATCTGTCCTGTCAGACATTATACTGAAATTCCAAATGATTGAAATGAGTTGAATAAATAAATGTGATTTAAAATTTAACCATTTTAAGGTAAGCAAGCTTCAGTAAGCTTTATAATAGCAAACAACAAAAATGTAAACATTAAAAGATATCAATCACTGGATGGGCATAAGAATGATAAGATGAGATGTAATCAGCAAAAACCCACTCAAAGTAAATCAACAAAAAGCTTTGACGCGAATGCGTTCTCTTTTCTGATTGGCTTAAAACTGAATCCTCGCTTGGATTAGCTACTTCTTTCATACTGTCACGTGATACCTTAGATTTCATTGGCTGGTGCGACACCATCATTAGATTTTTATATATAAGTTTAAATACATGCTGCTAGTTTTTTTTTGTCAGGGGAATTTCGTGCAGAATATTTTTTTAAAAATTTTACAGAAACACTTAATTGCGAATTTATGAATTTTTCCACAAATTTTATAATTTTAATCTCTGATATGAAGTCCTTCTTTTAAGCATTTTATAACATATTGCGCAGTGCAATAGGTTACAATAAACTGATTTAACATATTTATTACTGATTTACCTTTTATGATGAAAAATAATCAAATTTGGTCTATTGTTTTTATTACAACCACAAGCCGTTTTTAAATGATAAAATAAAATATTACGTTTATATAAAATAAGATAAGTTTTAAAAGAACAAGCAATCACTGAATGGTTCAATCAGTGAGTTACAAAGTTTTGTTCTATAATTCTTCTCTGTGGGCCCAAAACAACCAATTATTTTCTCCGCAGTAATTCATAGTTTTTTCGGTCATTTCGCTGTAGTTTTTATATTCTGATATATTTAATATATTATTACGACGCACGAATTTCAAAATTGAGCTATCACTTTAAAGCGTTCATTTTAAGACAATTCCATCATAATTTCACTTCTTTCAAATGTTTTTTCCAAAATTATTTATCCTTTTCAGTGCATATCTCCCTGCCCTTTTTAAGGTCTAGAATAAAACATCCCTTACTTTTGAATGCCCTGTGTTGTGTTCATTTTATAATATTAATCTGTTCATTAATATTAATATTTGATTTTAATCTGATTCACTATTTGTTTTAAATTATAATGTATTTTTTTATTTAATAAAATTAAATGTTAAAAGTCATCTATAAGATATAGGGAAAATCTTGGACTTGCAGGGAAAAGCCAGGGAGTTTGAAAATATTCTCTCACTAGATACCTTGTCTTAATAAAAAAATTTTTGTATAGAACTTTTCAGATGATCAAAAAGTGTTCGATTCTACAGAAATATGACTAAATGTGCAAAAAAGTTGAACTCTAATTTTCGACTGCTGTCTTACCTTTTGTATCTTTTTTTCTCCTGATAATATTTCAAAAATTTGAGATCAAAAATCTGAATTCTTCTTAAAAGAGGTATTTTTTTTCTCAAAGAAAATATTTCTTTATGTTTGAGCTTATAACTTACTTAAAATATCCATAATTATTTCACGTATTTAACTTTTTCTACCATTAAGATTGTATCTTAGTACATAAAAAATCCAATTATTGCATTAAAAGCTATTTAAAATGTTTTATATTCCCTTACACCTTATATATTTTCATTTATGCCTAAAAGGTTTTTTCAATTGTTTTCTGTATTTAATTATTATATTAATTTAGCATAGTATGATTTTATTTGGGATCATTATTTAGGGTTTTAATTGTGTGGAATATTTCAGACTCTAGATCAGTTTCCATTAACCAATCCTGAGCATTTCGGAACACCAGTTATTGGCAGTGGGAAATTTAAGCGCAAAAGACGTTCTACTGTTAATTCGTCTCTGTAAGTATATATATTATTTGACTTTTTGAACTATACTTTTTTTTCTTCTTCATCCTAGCAACAAAAATCACCTGCCAACTCTAATGCAGGCCGCACACTTAAGTGGTAAAAAAGATGAATACAGGTGACAAATTCCTATACTTTTGCATTAGAATGTGCAGAGGTGCATGTTAGTGCAAAAGTATTGGTCTCTCGCATGCCACTTTCTTACCTCACTGCCTAATGGAATTCATTAGTTCCTCCTGATTTAATCTTTTTTAATATTTCCACTTTTTCTGTGGTATATAGAAAGCAAAATAAGATTAACTTGTGCCTTGTAGTACAATTACTCTATTTGCATTTTTCAAAATGTAGATGTATAAAAAGATATATTCTAAACAATGTTGCAGTACATTCTTTACCCTAGTTGAGCTCTGTTTATAAAAATAAGCTTAACATTTGTTTTTCATTAAATTCTACTATGAACCTGCAGGAAGTAATTCTTGATTTGAATTGTTGTTTGAGACTGAAATTTATATTGCCATTTGAAGGAGTGTGATGCAAAGTTTATCCACGTGCATTTGATTATTGAAAAAAACTCTTTTTGAGAACTTCAAAGTCCAAAGAAATTCATTATATCTATGAAGATATAATTGATATAATTTCTTTAAGCTAATAGCTAATAGAAGTAACATTTCAATTTTTTCTTTTTTTATTATTGCTGATAACTTTTGTATGTTAGTAAAAGTTTTATGAAAGGATGACAAAGTTTATTTTTTAATGTTACGTTTTAAGCTGAACAGTTTGAGAAAAGTGAATATGAATGAATAATATAATAATTTTATATTATTCATCGATCAATCTTTTAATTTTATTTATTCTTGTATTAAAAGATTAATTAATAATAAAGAAGAAAAACAAATGATTCTCATAACACATTTTTATGCTTATATATGCCTAATTATTTAATAGAATTCTAAAAGTATAGTTTTAAAAACAACCCTTTTTATTTAATTATGTTTCTCTATATTTAAAAAATATCAATTCTATTAATGACTTTCTTAATGGGTGATAGAACTGAAAATAAAACAGTGAGAAAGTGGAAAAGCTATTTCCCTTTTAGTTATCTTTCGGAAGGAGTGAAATAAGCTTTTACCATTTTTAATTATAAACACTATTTACCTTCACTTGGGTAAAAAAATTTCCTATATTTATTTTATAATTGTAAAAAAAAGTCTAGGTAGTAATGTATATCTTCTTAAAAACAATGAAGTGATTTTCTTAGCAGATTTTGCTTTTTTCTGCTGTAAAATATATAATTTCTGTCCTAATGGGCAAGAAAAGTATTTTAACCCATTTCAAGCCAAGGATAGAAATTTTATAAAATGTGATATTATTTTCATTGAAATATGTTTAAATGACATTCATTAAGGCAAAAAATGAGTTTCGTGCATAAAAAAATATTTTATTTAAGGAATAAAATGTTGCGTATACGTACCATTGGCCAGATCAGTGAACAATTGGTTTAGTTCAACGGTTATATTTTTAATGGGAACATTCCAAACATTTTGAAAGCAAATAAACTTTGCATTTGATTTATAAATAAATCATGTGGTTTTTGTGCACTTTACATCGTCTGCAGGCTTTTTTTTTCCACGCTCACTTATTGTATGTCCGATTCCATCAGTCCTTTTTTTTTTTTTGGTAGAGGTGCGGATGATGAACGACCTTTGTTAGGGTGGGTAGCTTGTAATGTACATTCACCAAATCGATTGTTTTTGGATTCAAATTTTAATAGGGAAATTGATATATAAGATCCAAAATCTATAAATGATATTTTGAGTTAGTTGAAATTCTTTGTAGCTTCCAGAAATTTACTATAATGCTATCAATAATGTTTGTAAATAATGACCACCACCATTTCTTGCCTTGTATCTTGATGCAGTATTTAGCTAGGGCATTGTCATATAGGTCTACACCTCCCATATGCTAATTGTAATTTGAAATAACATTAAGTTGTAAAATCACAGCTTCTTTTCTTTCTTTGTGACTGTATTGTTTGGCATTTAAAAGGGGCAAAATAGTACCATTATTAGTAACAATTGTTACGACATCATTGTTGTTCTGTTTTATTGCACATGATTCTGTATCCTTGCTGAATGCAAGATCGTAGGAACAACGATGTTTTTTTCTCTCCATATTTTTGAAGTCATCCAATATATAACCAGCTATGCGATTTTCGCAAGCTGTGCAGGTGCAAAGAAACCCTTTCAAAATTTCAAATAAACTAAAGGAAGAGAAAAAGTTATCAATATAAATTTTGTGCATCTCAGGTTTTAAAACAACGCTAAATAACTTCAGAACAATCACTGTTAGCCTCAGCACAATAAAACTCTGATAACAATAAAAATAATAAAACTCTGAATATACAATAAAGCTTCGATACCTTGCATAAAAATTGAATTTTCATACTTTCCCTATTTCTCATGCATTTGGCCAATGGTGCGTTAACGCACCATCAATTTTAAATTAAAATTTTTTAATTCTTTTAATGATGGGGGGGGGGGGATATATTTTTTAAAAATTTTATTTTCAGAACTTACAACTTTAACCCATTATAAAAACATATAAGAAACCTCAAGTTAGATAATTATACAGTTTAAAAAAAATTACTTTTTCAGAAAACGTTTGAAGTTCAAAAATTAGCGTGTTTTGAAAATTTCTCCAATTGCATTACTAATATTTTATAGATGTCTTTAAAATCCTTATAAACAGCAGAAAAATAAAATTATTGAAAAATATTTGCTACAGTATTAATAAAATTTTATATTATATGTTATGTTTATAATAAAATATTAATTTTAATTATGTATTAAAATTGTACGTTTCCGCACCTTTGGCCAAAAATGGGATAATCATTTAATTATTTTTTCTTCTTTCAGCGATTATGAGAGTAGTGATGAAGAAGACAGCCTTCCTCGTAAGCTGAAGGCAATCAGAGGAAAGGAAAGAGATCCAGACCTTGGAAAAGTTGTGTGTGTTGATTACGGTGATCGTAGAAAGAAAGACAATTGGTATCCAGGGCTCATTGTTCCTCTTCCACCTCAGTCCAATATTAAAATTTTAAAAGAAGAACATTTGATCCGATCTTTTAAAGATGGGAAATAGTATGTAAACTTATTAAATTTTTTTTAAAAATTTAATAAAAGACATTGTTTAGGTTATTTGTGCTAAGAATGCTTGTTTTCAAAGATACCAATAACTGTAGGTGAATTCTTAAAAAGTGGTAGCATAATGACATAGATAATAAATCTGACAACAATTAGGTTTAAATTTAGTAATAAATTATATATATATATATATATAATGTAACATAAGTGTCATAGAACTTAGAATTTTCTGTAGTTAACATTGTCATTTCTGCCCTTCTTGAAGTGTTTTTTTCTTTATTTTAGTTTTTCTACTTTGCTATCTCTATTATCTCTATCTATTTCTCTGTGTTTACTATGGCTTAAGTTTGCTTAATTTCTAAATTTGGATTATAAAAAAGAATTAAATTTTTTATTTTAAATCATATATATTAAGTCATTATTATAGTTTTCTTTGTTTAAAAATCTAAAGATATTTATTTATTTTGTTTGCAATTTTAGCTACCAGGTTCCTAAACGTGACATACGAGAATTTACAAAAGAATGTGGACAAAAAGTAGAAAATAATGCTTTACGTTCTGGTAATCATTTTATTTCTTTTTTGATGATTTCTTTTTATCCTTTTCTAGTTGAGATTTTGTGTTATTAATTATTGTTCTACTAATAAATTAGAAAAATAAATCTGGAATAATTAGAAGTCAAAAACTCCCATTTTCCCCATGTCTCCCATAATAAGATTGTAAACTGAAAATTTTGATTTACAAAATTAGAATCAAAACAAAAGAATATTTACTATTTTAATTTTTATTCATGGTCAAGTAATGAAATAAGGCTATATGAAGGCCAATTCAATATGTTTCATAATTGACAATTTGTGTGGTTTGAAGAAAATTTATTTTATTAATTGCAACTTTTATGCTTTATTGTATAAATCACATTTTTTAATGTTTAATAAAAACAAAACATTTCTCACCATGATAATTCAGTAATTGAATTAATTGATTATTAGGTATTAATTGTCTGTAAGTTAAGTAGCTATGCTTTTGAGTATTGGCAAGGAATAGTGGTAATTACATTGGTTTTTGACACTTATGACGTTATTGACTATTTATTTTTGTTTTATTCAAGAAGGAATTTTTTTTTCTTTTCAGCAAGTTCAGATTTTCAAAAATTCAGACATTTTACTAAAATATTTTATTCTTTTTAATTTTCCACTTTATCTAAAAGTTTAGCTGTTACGAATAGAATAATTATATTTATTTCCGATTAACATTATGTCATAAACGATTTGTATCAGGTTTTATTCAGGGATAAGAAATATAATGCAAACTATTTATTATGTTTTATTCAAGATATCAGGGATTATATTTTATTCAGGATTTATTTTTGTATCTTCTGTTACAATATTGATTACTTATGGTGAAGCCAGCATGTTACACATGAATATAATGTTTCATTTTAATAATGTATCCCTTTTTAATGAAATGTAATAAATACATTAGTAATTTAGAATTACAATAAAAATAAATCTAATGTTTTTATATAATTTTCTAACTTTTACATTTTTTAAAGAGACTAACTAATAAAGAGGGCCTCACTTAGGGAGGAAATTTGGTGTTCTAGTACTTTAAGGGTGTTTATTCCCTTTAAACACATTCCTAAATGAAAATACTCTAAAAATTTAAGCATATTTTAAATAATAGTTAAATCTTAATTTCAAAAATGGCACAATAGCAGAGAACCTGCCTAACAAAGAGATGCTTGGTATTCAATTGGGGTAGTAAACTGATTTTTATCTCTTGCTTTTTTGCTATTTTTTTGTTACAATTTTCAAATAACTCAACATTTAAATTAAAGTCTATTTTTCATTTTTTAATAAAGATTTATCATTTTGCAAACAGTATTAATTTAAATATAAATAATTTTACGGTATTAATTTTTTTTTCAGTTACTAGATATTACCTAAATTTTTTCAATAAATGAATGATGGTTAAAATAAGAATATTTATTAGCAGTGGTTATAATATTTAAAAAGTTAGATATTTTAGTGATTCCTTTAAAATGTACTTAAATGGTCTTATATAACCTATATGCAAAATTTTAACAGTCCCTACCGAGCACATTAGTCCTAGAAATTACATACCCGAATGAAGCTTTTTTATACCCAAACATCTTTTGTGAATGTTTATTAAGGGTGTCTTGGAGTCAGGAAAAACTTCAATGAGACACTCCGACAAATATAACCAGGTACTTTTCTTTCCCCCAAGTAGTACAGTTAAGTCGTCAATCATGTCAACATCGACAACACCCCCATTTCACACTCTTTTTACACTTTTTGGGAGGTCTGACCATGGCGGTCAAGCCTTACTTCAGAAAAGGACTAAGTAAAAGCAGGAATTTCTTATTCTTCTGGTGAATGAAATAATGTCTTTTTTTTTTTTTTAAAGTAATAAACAGTTTTTATTTTTATAACAAATAAATTAAACTTCGTGAAATCTTATCAATTAAATTAATGTAAAATTATAAATTTTAATAAAGTATAAAATTTAATTTTATAAATTTTAAATTTATTATAATTCTTTCGCTTCATTATTCACTCTTTAAATTTTATTCAAAACTGTTACATGCGTAGTGTTTTAATTTCCAAACCAGGTTCTACTATTCACTGTTACTTTTTTCCGTTTTTTTTTTAATTTAGATATTTCAATGTTTTTTAGCTTAAATTCTAAGAAGATTCATTAAGCTTATATGTGCTTTGTGTTTTTTCTACAATTCTAAGTAAAGTGTAATATTTATTAGTTATCATTGTTATTTTAAAGTTATCATAGTTACTTTCTTTTCCTTCGATAGTTTATTATCATCTCATCAGCAGTCACAAAAAGCAAGATAATATGAAATTCAAATCAAACGACTAATATATATATTGATTACGCTAAATATTTTATTAATTACATTTTTAAAAAAATAAGAGAACCATGCAAATAAAGTAAAAAAACTCTTTCCTTTCTTTTTGTTTAGAAAACTAATTATCCCACAGATGTTTTTCAGTTTTCGAAAAGAAAAATGTATTCTGTAAATGTCATGAGAAATAAAAAAAATTATTTAAAATTGATGGATATCAATCTTTTTACTTAGCATCGCATTTTACTAAAATTAAATATAACTTTTTTTAAAAAAGTTACAATTCCTTCTACTAATTATCCCACAGATAGCTTTCAGTTTTCGAAAAGAAAAATGTATTCTGTAAATGTCATGACAAATAAAAAAAATTTATTTAAAATTGAAGGATATCAATCTTTTTACTTAGCATCGCATTTTATTAAAATTAAATATAACTTTTTTTTAAAAAAAGTTATAATTCCTTCTTACAATAAATGTTTAAAAAAATATAAAAAAATGTATGCATACAAAACATAGAAAATATCAAATTAATGACCAGGTTAATCAAAAGAGGAAATCTCCACTCGACATGTTTTTGGATGAAAACTGCGATTTGTACTGTTGCCTTATACATAAATCGTCCACAGAATTAGAAGAGGAAGGATTTTGAAAGTATCAGATTTTTCAGTCTTTGTTATCATGTATTTAAACAAAATCCCACTTTCTTCTAATTCTGAGATATGATTTACATTATCTCTATCATTACAAAAGTAGGAAGCACAGTATGTATGGTCTCCAAAAACATGTCGTGGAGCGTTTTTCATATCCTTTATTAGATCAGCTTGTGCATTTAGTTGATATTTTCTATGCTCTGACGCCTTTACAATTGAATTTCTTAATCTAAGAATTCTTTTGTCTAGCAATTGTAATTTGCGAACTGCGGCATGTCCTAATTTTGTATTTCTTGCTACCTCTTTCAATTTGTTACAGAAATTTTTTATGAGGTTGGTCCGACATTCAATTCTTTCAACGTCGAAGGTACCATGTGGGTTAGCTTCCAAAACTTTTTTGTACACATTAATGTCACCGTCTCCAATCATGGCTACATATTTCACACCATATAATGTCATACTTTGAAGGAAACCTTGAACAATAATGTTTGCTTCCATTGAGGTAGAGCTGCCTTCCCAATTCTTATAATAGTAGGGGGGGGGTGGCTACAGGACACTTTAGCCTATCCTATATACTACCCCCTAAATTTTCTAATTCATAATCGTAATATTTAAAATATTACGATAAATACTACAGGACACTTTAGCCTATCCTATATACTACCCCCTAAATTTTCTAATTCATAATCGTAATATTTAAAATAGGCGGACATTTTTATAGGGAATCATAGATAAAATCAGCATATTTTAATTAATCAAAATTCTTATTTTTACATTAATAAAATCGTTTTTATTTGACATATTAATAAAAATATTTTTCAAAACAATTATCATAATCATAATAACAAAATTCACAATCATATCTACCATCAACGATCCCATGATAATCGAGATAAGTAAAAGGGATAGGATCATCTTTTACAACATACTTAATAATTTCGTGTCTAGTTTCTTTAGTTAAACAATCATTTTTTAAAACTAATTAGTTTCATCGTTATCTCATATCTAGATTTATTCAAACTCTTTATATGATATTCCCCAACTTCCAAATCATTTAAGTATCTCTTTGTAAACTCCATTATTTTAACTTCTTTTTATTTAGAAACATTTTTAGTTTTTTTACTCGTTTATTACTCGTGTTACATTTTTACTCGTGTATTATGACAAATTTCAGCAAGAGTATACAAGCTATCTTTTCTTTGTGTGAATTATAAAATTCTTCTGGTAATATATTGTTTTTATTTTTTATTAAAAGACAGAAATCTATTTTAGAAACAAATTCTATTACAAAATCTTTATCAATATCTTGATATTGTATAATATAATCCCAATTTACATAATCTTGAAATTTTCTTATAAGGTCCATTGATAATTTTTGATATCTAGATGCAACATTCATATTTAAACGGTCATAATAATTTTCTATAAATCTTAAATCCAAAATTTGGAACCTTGATATTTCATACCAAGTCACTTTATCTACAAATACAACCTTTTTTTAATTTTACAGTTTCCCATATTAGCAATCTACGAAAATCTATAACAAACGTTTCTTTTGCAAAATCTTAACACGAAATAAAACAGAAATACATGCGGATCCACACAAGAAAGAGGTGGTGGGGAGAGTCATAAATCACAGTGAAAGCTGGCTTTAACCTCCTGCGGTGCAAAGGGTCATTTTCGCTGTGGGTAATCCTGTTGAAAAGGGTTTTAGAAGGGGAAGGAAATTTTGAGTCTGAGGATTAGAATTATTGAAACTAATTTGTGATTTACGTAATCTGTATAAAACCTAGAATTAAAATATTAATCTTAAGTTAAAGAGAATTTCTTAAGCTTTCAATCTATCTAAAAAATTTTCCAAAAATGCTAAAAATAAACTTGTAATTAAAGCTTATCTCCTAAATTTCAGTCTTTTAAAGAACACATTAGTTTTAAAAAAGTTTTAAAAATACTTAAAATCTTCCGACTAAAAATTTTGTAAGGAAGCTTAATAGTAGACATTTCAAAGCATAAAATGAAGCAAAAAAAATTCAAAAATATTAATTAGTGACTAAATAAAGAGTAGGTTAAGAATCATATAATTCTCCATAGGTTAACATGGGGAACGAGGAAAGTTGAATCTCACTCCAAGACACCCTTAATGAAAACATATGAATGTACTATTAAAGAAATGTTTTACCATTTTATCCTCCTCACTTATCAGAAAGAAAAACTAAACAGTAAAAAGAAATACAAATAGTAGGAACTAATTTTATACAGACTTAACATATTAATCTGTAACTAATCATTGGACTGAATTGAACACATGTATATTTTCTTTTATTTTATACAAATTAGCATAATTGATGAAAAGTATTTTAGTTAAAAAAAGATATTATTGTTAGCCGTTAAAAGTGTACTTTCCACAAATAGTCTTGCCTCATATGTATTTTGTCATTATGTGTTTGTTTGTTGCACTTTTTGACCTGTCATCTGCATTCATTATAATGTTAAAAATATCTTGAATTTTTATTTTGATAGACTGATGATTACAGCAAGTCTCAAATAGTGTACAGCTGTGCATTATTTGAGTTTGCAAAATGAAGGTGTGACGCAATTGGAAAACATAACATCTGCAAAACTGTTAGTGTGGGTAGTCTATTAAATGAATTTTTAAATATCTAGGGTTAAGAAAAATAACCTGCTCTGGCATTGTCAAATTTCTTTAAACATTGCAACGTACCTATTTTATTAGACTCGCCACATGCTTTATCTTAAAAGCATGAAAATTAAGTTGATGACTGCAAGGAGTATGCATGGTACATGTTGGAGGCCTTTTTAACTGAAGGTAAATTAAAATTCAGACACTTATGATGATGCAACCATTACTTTAATGATAAATCGTGAAAAAGTAACATGAAATAAACAGGGTAATGTGTAAAAGATCACAACAAAAATCAACATTTAGAAGCAAACATTAGCAGTGCCCACATACCTAAGCGAAAGGTAAACTATTATGATTCCTTCTGACTTAGAAATATATGCAAATCTGAATCTATATCGTAAAGAGAGGCAATGTGATGCAGCGTTTGATTATCCCGATACCCATTTCAGACCGCATGTTCATCCAAACAGGTGTAAATAAAAATTCTAATGCAGGAATTTTGACTAGTAGCATATGTTGGTTAGTGCAATTGGTGCTGTCAATAAATGGAATGTTACAAGATTTGAAGCAGTATGTTAATCATGTTTTCATGTAAAGTTGACACTAGACATAACAACCCCAGTGGTCAAAATGAAGCTGAACGTGAGGTTGCTATATTGTGACTACATAAAATTTATGAAAATGCAATTTAGTTCCATTTTTTCAATGACCGTCGATTTTAGATTGTTTATTTTTGTAAAATCACAATATAAAAGCATAAATATAAACAAAATAAACACTTAATTTCAGATAAACTTAGAGCTAATAATTTGGTGATGTAGTTTGTGCATGCTACCGCTGTCATGTTGATCATTCAGATAACCTGGCATAACAAATAAAATCTAAGTAAGAATAAGAGAATGAACAAGTGATATCTTTTTTGATTAAAGATATAACATAGCAAACATAACTGATATCTTTAAAATATTTGAAAAACTGAATCGTTTATTGCTTATTTTAAAACACTGGTTTCCGCTAAGCGAATGAGAAAATTCCACTTTTTAAATGTCTCTGAGTTTAAAATATAATTAAAAAATCAAAAATCGAGCTTCTTAATTTGTTTACAATTTTACTTAATTAGATTCATTTTGAATCTTGCATTCTTAGAGTTTATGGTATACCCTCAATCCAGTTTACACACAGTCAGATGGACAGAAATTTTTTATTTTATATGTATAGATTATTTTTTGCCCTTCTGGATAGATTTACGTTACTAGATTAATCAAAGCACATTTTTTGCATTTTTAGTAAAATAAAGGCTAACTGCATTATTCAGTATTATCAGGCATAATGCTGTTTCTCAAGGCAACTCATGATATTGAAAATTTACCACAGTCACTTTCTCTGGTATTTATATCATCAAGGAGTCGTAAGAAATCTGATATAAAAATGCATAATATTGGTGTCAATAATATTATGGCGACTTCTTACGGTATCTCGTAACGAATGAGTACATTTTCTCCATCAATTTAACTCCTTAGTACTTAGCTTATTTTTTTATTTCAATTAGTACTTATTACCGAAAATAATTAAGCATAATTTTTTTCCCCAATGCCCACCTGTGTTAACATCCATCAATTCAGGCACATACAGGGCGATTTTGTTTGCCTCTCTTTCAGTGGCACCATATTAGGTGGGCCAACGTCGCTCCCTCAGTGAGGACAGATAGTCGGGGGTGATTGTGCTCCGGAAAAAGTCCGAATTTCCGGAATTTTTGCTAACTGTGATCCGGAAGTTTCCGGATCACAGTTATTCAAGATTAATATTCATTTTTTATCAGTAAATAGTTAGATTGTAATCAGTAGATAGTAAACTAAATAGTTTTCAGTAAATAGTGAACTAAGAAATAGTGAGAAAAAGGAAAAAAACCTTCTTTAATTTTTTTTTTCTTCAATTTAAACTTTTTTTTTTTTTTTTTTTTTTTGTACTCACAAAATTTTCTGGAATTTTGACTTGGACTCACAATCACCCCTGGATAGTACAGAGAAGGAAAGAACATCCATGCCTTGCCTGGGAGTCCAACCCAGAGCCTTTCTGATGCAAGGACAGTTCCCTGCCCTCTACACAGGCCGGTCGGCTAATTAAGCATCATTGACATCAATATTAGTTTATCGATTTTCAATGTACCCTTAAAACGATTTAGTACCATATTTCGATAAGTTTTCTTTGGTTATATCTTTTTACTTCAAATTATAACTGTTACCAAATTTAATTATCGTTGATGTCAATAATATTATCGGCGTTCTATAACTTTCTGTTCTATGAATTAGTACTATATTTTCCTTAATTTTGCATTTCAGTTCAAAACTTTTTTTTTTTATTTCAATTACCATTGATTTTGAATTATTTAGTTGTTTTTTTTTTTTTTAAAAGTTGTGGTTAGTTTTAACCCGTTTTAAATGCATAACTATTAACAAAATAAACATGTGCTTTCAGATTACTAGATATTATTTTTAATCACCAGATAGAAAAAAAAAAATCTAGTGGTTAAAATATGCTGCATTTTTTGTATTGAGCTAAAAGTTACAAATGTGCTGTGGCATATGAACAAAGCTTATCTTTTTTGGAGTATGGAGATGTAAAGGATTGGCTTAATTTTTATTGACAGCAATGATAGTTATTTAATTGTGGTAATGAGTACTACTGGTGCACTGGTCGGAAGTAATACTATAAAAAAACTTGTATAGTCTCTTAATTTTTTTTGGTCTGTAGTGTAGTGAGCTACTTTCTTAAACAAATAGTGTAGTTAGCAATGCGATACAAAAAAATAATAGTTTAATGTTAGTTTAGTACCCGTGTGGTGACCAGGTTTGAAAGAATCATCCCACTGTAGCTCATGCATGTCGTAAGAGGTGACTAGAATGGACATCCAGTGTCTGGGAGTATAGCTGGGCACCTTGCTTCTGGGGATTATATCAGGAGACTGGCCCTCCAGGTTGGGGGTTGGACAGAGGGCTAACAACCCTACACTGTAAAAAATTATTGATGCAAAATCTCAAGAAGAAATAAACCACAGACTGACTACAAAGAGATGATTTGGTAAAGGCTTTAGGGACTTGAAAATTGGATCATGGATAGATGGCCTAGAAAAAAGACCTTTTTGTCTTAAAATCTAAAAACTGGAAAACACTGGCAGGATAAAGGTTAGCCTGGAAAAAAAATTCTTAAGAAGGCCAAGGCCCACCCTTTGCTGTCGAGCCATTGATGATGAATGTTAGTTTAGTATAGAAATAAGGTTCAAATGCTTATATACTTTTGAATCTGATTAGTTAAAATCTTGATGACTCTGTTCAAGGGACACAATGAGAATGCCTTTTTATAAGAATTACACATTACTAATATTTAAATTAGCCACTACGAATAATAGCTAATTTATCACTTTAGCTACACCTTCAAATGCAAATGTACACTCATGAAACATTGATTTTATTTTAATGGAAGGAAGCTTATTTTCTGTGTAATGTTCACTGTTCTTTATTTTTTTAAAAATAAAAGAGCATTATACATTTAACAAAATTGCAAGTATTTAATAATTTCTAAGTGTTTCGTAAATCAAATTTTTGCTGTCAACAAAGACATAAAAAATTGAAGGTTAAAAGAACGAATTTGTTAAAAATGGTTTAGAATAACCAACTGGCTTGTGTAAACATGAAGGAATATTTCTTTGTAATTTCTCATGTTTAAAAAGCCTTTTTTTTTTTTTTTTTTTTGGTTCAAAACCATTTCGAACAAAAAAAAAATTGGAATTGAAAAATTTGACCATTTTGAATTTGTAAATTAAGTTCTTCTGCAATGTTAGTCTCCTATAAGTGTTAGTGACTACAAAACTCTAAAAGTAACTTGTAGTTACAAGTTGTAAAAAATAGTTGTGTAATAAAATAGTTGTAGTTAACTCCAAAAATAATGTAATAATTTCTGACCCTTGTATTGGTGTTTGGTATTGAATGATTGATGTTTGATAATAGTATTGGGAATGTTATGGTAATAGATACCTAATATACTAACATAATTTCTTGTTTGTGGTAATAAATGTTTTATGACCTCCCAAAATGGATAAGTATCCAAAATTTATTTAATTTCAACATCTGATTGTGTATTTCCAACACTTGTTAAAAATTCATTCGATTTTAAAATTAAAATATTTTTATTGATCAAAATAAATTATTCTCTATCAAAATCATGCTATATCAATTTATATTATATCGAAATTAAAATGAGGATTCGATTCTAATTTATTCTAAAATTATTTTTTAGCTGTAGAGAAAGCAACTCTCTATCTTGAGAAGGAAGAACTACCCCCACATTGGGATAAAGTCTTGTTTATTGGTTTGGAAGATGATGAGAGTAATGAATTTGAAAGTGATGTAAGTCATAGAAAGTTTTCCATTTCCCCCCTCTAACTTATTTTAAATAGCTTTCATTAAGTTAAAATTTTTACAAAAATAGAAATATTGAATAATATGGGGGATATTTTAGACTAATCCTGTAAATTAAATTATCATTAAAAAAAAATTATATATATATATATATATATGAGTGTGTGTAATGGTATAGGTTACCATTAATAAAGTCAATCAACACTGTTAATGATTATGCTTATTCTTTAATTATAACATAGTCCACATAGACTTTTTACTACATAGAATCCAACCACACAGGTTCGTAGTTTCACATAGAAACAACTTCATCTAACAATTTCAACTGACTAACTCTTCCTTTACATCTAGAATGTTCAATGAATTTCGTTAAGGCAAGCGACATCTGGCGAAATAACACAGAGGCTGTTATCTCGTTCATCACATATATATAATAATTTAAAAGAAAAAAAATTGGAAAATTAATCAAGAATAAATAGAATTCTAAGAAACTAATAGATAATTTATAAATATACAGGGTGTGTAGCGTTTTTAAAAAGTGCTTATTTTCGTTTTTTAAAAGCCCTTAAAGGTGCTTTTTTCATTGGGTGTTTTTAAAAAGTGCTTACTTTTCCCTTTTCCAAATTGAGATTTTTCGTTTACCATGTTCATTTTCACTACGAATTATGCAGAAAGACACTATCCACATTGTTCTATTCAACGTTTTCACAATTAATTTAACCCCAGTCTATTTCGGCGTATGAAAACGCCATTCAATTTACATGATTCAAAAATTTTAGCAATTGTCAAAAACAATGCTAAAAAGGTTTTTCTTTGACATGATGATTAAAACTAGATAAAACCGTCAATTGTCAAAAAATTTCCAACCCTATCTAATTATAATATTTTTTTAAGTGCTTAAAAATATTATTTGAGTGCTTGAAAAGTGCTTAAAGGGTGCTTATTTTTTGTTGAATAATTTGGCTACGCACCCTGAATATAGTATGTTAATATTTATAAATGTTTTAATTATATTGTATATAACTTTGTAAATATGTAATTTCTGTTTGTCGTGCTTGTTCATTTGCTGCTTTGCATTATTGACAGTGTCTACAGCCGGAAATAATTTTTTACAAAAATCCCCTCTTAATATTTTTTGGTCCCACAGTGAACTGATTGTAAAGACACGGTTCCCAATATAACACCGAAGTCAAGTATAACTGGCTGTAGTCAGTAAGCAGGTGGGTGACCACTTTGATCAGCGCAAGTGGGGATCAAGGGTGTGCTGTATCTGTCCCTTTAAACTGTTCTACCGTAAAGTGCTCTACTTAATGCGCAGTTTGTTGGGCTACCAAAGCGGGAAACCATCCCCTCTGCAGAGGATCAAAATTGTGGTGCCAGGTCTTCGGATCATTCTCAGGGATGCTTCCCAGACCGTCGGCAATAGCCCATTGTGCAGCTCTAGTGCAACGTAAATAAAATACCTATCAGCTTTAAAGTTATGAACAACGAGTGAAAAATATCTTCAGATGTTGCAAATGCTGACTCTGTTAGATTATTTTATTATTTTCAATTCTGGGTAATATAATCGCAAAGCCTAACAAAATATTTATTAGTCATTTTTAAAATTGTACTTTACATTGAAATTGAATTTTGTAAACATACTTTGTATTTAATAGACTTCTGATGATGAACCTAGTGAAGAAAAGGATAGATTTGTTGCTCAGCTCTATAAGTTTATGGATGAAAGAGGTATTCGTTACTATTATTTTTTGTAATTTTATGTTCCATTCTTTTTCCTCATAATAACAATATGATGTATTATTTGTAGGTACACCTATTAATAAAGCACCCACCGTGAGCAATAGAGATCTGAATTTGTATAAACTTTTTAAGATTATGCACAAATTAGGAGGTTACAACAAAGTAATATACACTATGTCAGCACTATTGCTAATTTTTTTTAAGTTGTTTTGCAATTAGATTTAATTGTTTTTTATTTCATAGGTAACAAATAAGAATAAGTGGAAAACTGTATATTCTAAGATGGGCTTGCCACACTCTGTTGCAAATGGTCCTAATCAGGTCAAGTTTGCCTATAAAAGGTTCGCTCTTTCTGGCATTTTTCTTTAATTATATTTTTATTTAAAATAGGCTATACTTCAAATGACTGTCATTCAAAAGAAGAAAATTTTTTTTTATTTTAGTATTAAAAATAAACAAAGATTTTTTTGTTGCTAATTTTAATAGTAAAAATGAATTTGGATATTTATATAAAAAATGACAAGTCTTTAAAAAAAAAAAAAAAAAAAAAAACAATCAACCAATTTTGCTTTTGTCTAAACTTTTATTGTTGTTCCTCCAATTCTCATTATAAATTGAACAAACCTAGATAAGTTTTTTTTTATTTTTTAAAGTTTTGTTTTTTAAAGAATCTAATGTAATTCTTTAAATATATTTTTACTTAAAGTAAGTAATTCAACTCACTTTTACTCGAAAGTGGAACTTTTCTTTCTTATTTAAATATTATGGAATGAGTTTTGATATTTGTTTTAAAGAAAGAGACAAGTTTAAATAAATATAAATAAAAATATTAATTTTGTTCTTGTCTAAATTTATTTTTATTATCCTGGCAATTTCATGAACACAGTTGTTTGCAACTTGCATTTAGCAGGCGCATCAGATGTGCTGACAAGCATAACTTGCCTCAAACTAACGAGCTGATGTCAATACCAGCAAAGGTTACGATTAGGTATAATCTTAATAGTTGTGCCTTCACCTGCTGTGTCTACTGTTTTGTTGCACATATGAGGGGGGGGGGATAAAAATGCCCTTACGTGTGATTAGTATTGCCTGTGAATTAGATAATAAAAGTTTTTGCTATAAATTTAGCATTGTGTTTTTAAACAAATCAGTTGTCATCTATATAAGTAGAATTTATTATTAATTGTGTTATAAAAGATCATAGTGCATTTTTTTTAGATTTTAAATTATTTTTCAGATATCTTCAGAGTTTTGAAGATTTTTATCGTAAGTTGGGATGCACCATGGTGAATAATACGAGGTCCACAAGAGGGCGCCACAGATCTGATCGCAATATTATTATTACTAGAACAAGAGAAAGGGATGCTGCGTCTCCTAAAAGTAAAGCTAATAAAGAAACGAAGGAAAAGGTAAGTTTGTAATGTGGTATTGCAGTTAATTTGAATTGTCTTTAAATTGAAAGTGTCTCCTGTTCATTCTATTTGGTTTTCCAGTGATTTTAAATGTTCTTGCTAACTCGAACCTTGATTAAGCGAACTTGAAGGGAAAAAATTCTATTTATTCACAGAGATTGGATAAAATTATGGAAAAACTTCTATACCAACAAATTTTTTGATCTTTCTCAGAAAACACCTAGAGAATGATTTTATAAATTTAGAATTGTTTAGGTTTTGCGATTTCTAATATTTATCAATGAAATTTAATGGTTTCAGAGACCAACAGTAAATTACGGACCAAAAATAGTGTTTTTGAACACTACGTTAAAAATTAAGCAATAAATTTGTAACTTGTAACCTCAGTTTTGCTTATTAAATGCAAAAATTGTACAAAATTTCATAAACCTAGCTAAATGCTTATGAAGAGATGTACATCTTTATAAAAAAAAAAAATTTAAAAATTTATTTTGTTTTTTTGCTACAACTTTGAAAAGATTCAACAAAATGCTTGCAGCAAATTATCGCTTTAAAATATGATAATTGTTTTTAAAAAACTGTGCAAGTTATGGGCAATTAAAGTAGTTTTTTCTTTTGCATGGAAAAAAATTAAAACTTTTTTTCCTTAGTTTTTTAGAGAATCGTATTTGACCACTAATAATAAAAAAAGTCCGATTTAAATATCTCAAAAATTTAAAATGTTTCAAGCAGTAATTTTTGAACTTTTTAAAAGAAAGCTCAGAATGATGAGGAATTTTCCACAAACTATTAAATCAGATTTATTAAAAATGACATTGTTTGTCCATAAAAGTGTCTTTTCTTTCCTTATACAATCACATTTTGGTGTATTGTAATGCATTATTATTCATTATTTAATTTTGTCTTATGATACAAAATAATATTTATAGAAAATCCTTTTTCATTTTAAACTTTATTTAAAATTTTAAGATATTCAAAACAGACTTTTTTTATTAGTTGCCAAATACAATTCACTACAAAATTATAAAAAGAAAATGTGAAGTTCTTTTTCCACACATGCACGGTATAAAAAAACCTACTTTCACCATTTGTTGCTCAGTTTTCAGAGAATTTTTTTAAAATTTTAAATCAAAAATTTCGGTTTAATTTTATTGATTATTTCTAAAGTTATAGCAAAAAAATGTAAAAGTTTTTTTTTTATAAAAATATATATATTTATCCATAAATAATAAAGCTAGGCTTACAAAATTTTGTGCAATTGTTGCATATGATGACTAAACTAATTGTTACAGGTTAAAAATGGATCGCTATATAGACAATTTTTGGCATGAGTGCTCAGACAAACTATTTTTCGTTTGTAATTTGTCGGTCCCTCAAACCTTTAAAAGCTTTCATCTTCATTGATATATATGAGAAATTGCATGATCTAAATACTTCTGAAGTTATAAAATGATTCCTTAAGCATTTCTTGAGAAATATTAAATAATTTATTAGTATAGATGTGTTCTCAATTATTGAAATTTCTTCCTCAAAATAAATAAATGAATAAAAATTGCAGGAACCAAATTTTGAAAAAATGAATGCAATAAAAAAATGAAAAGCTCTCTTCAATTTCAAGTTTAAGATATCAATGGAGGTGTTTACCATTAGGTTCCTCTCCTACTCCCAAAGAAGAGAGCATTCAAGCTGCTGAATTTCTTTCTGAAGAGCTAATCCACTTGCAATCTTTCCAATATAGAAAGTCACAAATATATTATATTGAGTTTACATGTGGCGAACATGCTGCCCGATCCAATTGAAGGAAGGATTCATAGTCAAAAAGATGCATGCACTAAGCAAGATGTTATCATCCATAAGAAAGAAATCTTCTCAGATGGTTTCCATAATCGATCTGAGGATGCCATCACCCTTTCCTGTTAATGAACTGGAATGGGTGATGCAGACTATTTGATGCACTATCCACATGATTATTCATATGCAGAGGTGCCATAGATTGCAAATTAACCATAATTATTACTCTTTCATAATCAATATTATGATTGAGTAGTAAAAATTAGTTTTTGAGAATTTTCATAAAAATCTGTTTAAGTTTCCCTCCTTAACTACCAAGAATTATAAATTTTCGTTGTTTGCAACTATTCTATCATACTTTTATCAACCCTTCTGAAAACAGTAAATGAGAAAAAATATTTGAGAGAAGCAAGAAATTAAAAAATTTCGAAGAAATCTTATCTTTCCCCATTCTAACCAGCTATTCCGAAATTTAGTATTCTGTCCTTTTAAAAAAATACAAAAGAATGTTAACTCAAGTCTGAAATGTGGTGAGTAAAAATTTTAGCGGTTCAAATGCAGGATGATAAAAAAGCAATAAGAGCTTGTTTGAATTTAACCGGAAACTAGATTATTCCAAGTAATCAATATAATTTTATAAAAAAGTTTTAGCCTTGTATAATTTATAATTTAATACCTTTATCTAATTGTCACATTTTTTATTTAAAAGTAAATTCATGCATATTATTAATATTGTATGTATCCATACTGAATTGAGTTACAAAAATTTAGCTAATTAGAATTTTTAAATCTTAACTGTGTACTTCTGTTTACTAATCGCTAGCTTGGAAAGTTGGCACATCTGCATTAAGGTTTATATTTCATGTACAAACTGTTTCATTTCTATGTATAAATTAAACAAAACTTTTTTTAATATTCTACTTTAAGGTTACAATCAAACTAGCAAATCAAGCATAATGCATTTTTGTGCCACCAAGTACTTTTTTGTCATTTACTGTTTAATCTTGCATAAGCTGCATTTAAAGCACTAAAAAGTTATTAAATATAAAGTAAATTTTAAAATAAAAGTTCTTTATATATTGACAGGGAGACATTATTCGAATTGTTTTAATAATAACAGCAAAATAGAGTAGAATATGACATTGGCTATTGTCTCATTTTATAGAAAATGGAATTTAAATGCCTTACATCTCTCGATTAGCTTCTCTCAGAGGAGAGGTTTTTTAATTTGCTGAGTATACTATGAACAATTTTATTTAAAATAGAAAAATTCTTAATGGGTATTGCTTTCTTTTTACCTTGACACTGTTTTTTTCTTCTTTTTTCTTCTGCTGAAGATCACAAAGCATATTTCAAAAGGAAAAAATTAATTCTTCAGCTTTTGGTCAGAAAAATCATTGCATTTACCTCGATTATCATACTTTGAAGTGTCCAAGAGCGAAAGCACTTACTGATTTATTGTATTTTTTTATTTCTTTTCCCCCTCTATTGTAGGCGAATCAGGAAAATATTTTGTATTTTATGTTGAGTCTGCCAATATTTGAGTTTATTGACCAATTTTTTTAGAGAGTTCACATGTTTCAGTAACTTATAAAGTTGCCACATATAAAAAAATAAAAAACCCTAGATTTTATAGATTTTTGATGAAAAGGGATGATAGAAATGATGAAATAATACCTTATTAATTCTAAAAATCTAATTATCCAAAGTATATTTGTTTGGAATTGTTTTGGATATTCAAAGCTTAAATGTATTAAAATAGTAAAAAGAAAAAAATATTTTTTTAGATATTTATATATTTCTCTTTTTGAAAAGACTCAGATTGTGTAATTGGTTTAAATCCTATCAAGAAATGTAAATATGTCTCGAAAAGACTCAAATTCATTTATTAAAATGTGATGAAAATTATCTTTAAAAAAAGAAAAAAATCAGGTAACTCAGATCTTTTAAAATTTGTCAAAATTCGAATGGCTAGATCTCAAGTTGTTTGTTATTTATTTGTTAGGGAAATCAATTAAGCTGAAGACCTCAGTTATAAACATGTGTTATAATTTTCCAAAAGTTAAGTCTGGTGTGGAATGCATGTTTTTGGAAGGTTTTATGAGCTGAGTAAATATTTTTAACAATTTTAATCTAGTTTTGTATTCTTTCTTTTATTTGCCCGTTTTTAAATTTTTTTTTAATGACTGTTCTCAAATATGTCTAATTTTTAAATAACTCTAATCAATCTAATTTTTTTCTGAGCAAAATAGGTAGTTGAATTCCTAATTTTAAAAAGTTTACTTTATGGGATTTATTTCTCAGTGTTAAGTAGTTTAAGTTGATTATTGTTATTCTGGTTTTAGAGCACAGAAAAGAAAGCTGAAGAAAAACCAAAACCAGCAGATAAAAAAGAGAGCAAAATGGAAGATAACTCCAAATCTGATAAAATTAAAAATTCAGAAAAAAAGAAATTAGATGATGATAAAGGAAAGAAAGAAGAAAAGCGGAAATTAAGTAAAAAAGAAGAAGATAGTAAGCCAGAGAAAGCAAGGACAAGGGAAGATGCCAGGAAAGAAAAGAATGATAGCCCCGAAAAGAAAGGTACTCGATCTAGCCTCAAGATTGAAGCTGACAAGAAACCCAAAGAAGAAACCCCCAAAGAAAAGAAAATAGTCAAAGAAAAGAAAGATGAAAAGCTGCTTAAAGAGGAGAAACCTAAACCTAAAAAGGAAGAAATTACTAAAGATAAAAAGTTCACGAGAGAGAAGAAAATAGAAGAAAAAGTGACCAAAGAGAAGAGGGAAAATCCTGTGAGAGAGAAAAGAGAATTAAGTCGAGAAAAGAAGGAGATAAAAGAAATTGAGAAACCAAAAGGAAAGAAGGAAGATTTAAAACCAAATGTGGAGTCTCCAAAACGTAAACTGGAGAGAAGTGTGAAGAAAGATTTAAGCAAGTTGAAAGTAGATGATACAGAGTGCAAAGAAGAAGAGAAAAAAGAAGAAAGTGCACCTGTGGTGGAACAACCCTCAAAGAAAATGTTAAACGAAGAGGAAATTGTTACTAAATTGGAAGACATATCTGTTGTTGAAGACAGAAAATCAAAACAGATAGAAGATGAACCTCCAAATAAAGTAATAATTGTTTATTTATTTTTAATGATGAAAAAAGTCTGGAAAAATTTCAGATTCATAATTTGTATATAGAAAAGAGATGTATTTTATTTTCTTGTGCAACTATTTTTGTCATTTCTAATATTCCAAAAGGATTTTAATACATCTTTGGTTTTCTGTAAACTGGTGTGGATTGAAGCTATTTTTTTTTTTTCCTTGTTGAAAATATAACTTTTTTAATTATATATGTACAAATTAAACACATTTTTTATTTTATTCTATAAATACTATTAAAATTAAATCTCTATTAAGCCATTATCAGTTGTCTTTATTAAAAATTATTTTCTTTACTCATCTGCTAATATTGCAACTTTTACCTGTCTTTAATTACATTGTGGATCTAATGATCAGATCTTCGTGTACTAGGATTCACTCTTAACGGTTCGAAGGGGTGACCTCGAATATGCTAATTAGTTAGTGCAGATGATATTTTAAGTTACGAATTTAAACACAAATAGCTTCAATTCACTTACACTGTCTTCGAATAAACGTAAAATTTTTTTTTTATTTTTTTTTTTTTTTTTTTGTGCAGTAGATTTAGATTTCTGACCCTCAAAATATAACCGCAATCTGGAAAATAGGGTCCTACTAGTTTGGTCAGGAAAGCGTTCCAAAATTTAGACTCCCCCCTGATGTTAAATTTAAAATATTAAAAGAAAAATTTAAATTTTAAACAGGATATTAAATCACCAGGATAGCTCTTAGTAAGAAATCAGTTAAGAATTTTATAAGTAATGGCATTTTCAAACACTTAACAAAAGAGTCGTATGACTTAAGTAAAATTACTGTAGTTGTTTCAAAATATTTTTTTTTTACTTTATTAAATGCAATAATTCCTTTTAATAGTAATTTTTATTCATTAAAGTTTAATTTGTATTTTCAGAAGTTTTATGTTACTGTGCTAAGTTCAAATATTTTTCACAATAAATTTTTATATTTAATTTTTAATAAAAACTCTTGTGGCATGTCCAATTTTGAATGACAACAGAAGACGCTTTGTTATCAATAATAAATAATAAAAAAAACACATGCTTCAAATCATGCTTGTTTTATTTATTTATTTTTGTATTATGTTTTTATTTGCTAAGCATTGTCTACATTTTGACATTTGATTTATTATCTTGTTCCCTAATGTATGAGCCATTCTGTTTTTTGTAATTTTGTCCAAGTTTTGTTTTTGTATCATACCATACACCTAATGAATAAAATTAAAGGGATAATTCATCAATTTAAATTTCATCAATTTAGATTTTAAATTCATCAATTCAAATTGAATAAGTCAGTGGAGGAAGGTATTATCTAATTTTGAAAATGTCTTTCATTTTTTTACATAATTTTAAATGTTATCTAGTCAAAAGCTTAAATGACAAAATTTAAATGAAATCTATTAAATATTTTCTGGTAAAATTTTTAATATTTATTTCTCGTGAGCTATATACATAATATACATAACTGCCATGTGCGGAAAATTTGTCACTATTGCAGAAACTTCTTTAATATTACTCATTAATACACAATGTAAATTCTGCTTATTACGATATACTGAATTGTTAAGTATTCTCAAAAAATATGCAATACAAATATATTTTGTTTATACATTATATTTGTATACTATATATAATAAAAAATATACTATATATAAAAAAAATACTACATATATATATATGTGTGTGTTCAAAATTTCTATATTCTACCCCCACGGTCAATTTTAGAAAAATTAGATGCAATAACAAGAAATTTGGTAAGTCAATAACTAGTCTTCAAAAAACAACTAAATTTAAAGAAAAATGTGCTTGTATAAAAAACAATCAATATAATTTAATAACAATTAAAACACTTTGAAAAAAATCGGTGATTTTTTGAACAAATTTCGCTGAATTAAGTTGCATAAGAGTTTAAACTAGTTACAAAAGTTTATAAATTGCTTACAGAAAGAATTTGTGAGATTTTGTATTCACAGAAAGTTCTTTATTTTATCTAAGTCATGCTTAACAGGTAGATTTTATCCAAATTTTGGATTTTCTTCATTTAAAATTACATAGCTTAAAATGATGTTAAAAATTTCATACTTAATAATTTTTAAATAAATTAAAGTTTTTAATTATTTTTAAATATTTAAACAAATTTTATTTGTAAGAGTTCCAAAGAGTTAACAAAATACACAGAAAATGAAATTAACTTAAAGGCTCTAACTTTTGGCAGCTCTACTGACTATCGGGACCATAATTTCCTAATTGCGGCTATTCCCTATATTTTTGGGGGTCAAGTATATTTATTCTGAGTAAACATACATTATTGTATCTGATTACACAACTTAAAATATTGTCAGCAGCATAAATTAATTAGATAAAACTCTCAAAACATAAAAATCTGATCTATAGATCATAAGTTATTTAGCTATTCTGTTTTTTAATTTGTGTGTTGTACATTTTGTAGCATAATAATTATATTTATAATTTTCATATATGTATTTATAGGGTAAAAAGAAATCAATAAAAGGAGATGAAAAAGAGGACAAAGAATCTCTTTTTGAGTTTTCTGATTCTGATGAGTATGTCTTTATTACTGTGCATAATTTCAATTTTTATTATGTTTTAAAGGAACTTTACTTTAAAAAAATAATGATGATAATAGCAGGACTGGCATGATATATATCAATTGAATTTAAAAAAATATTAATTTAAATTTTTTTTACATGATTTAATTTATGAGTATATTCTTTGTGTTTTGATTTTTTTTCTTTCAAAAATCCCTCAGATTAAGCTTTCAAATTTTCAATCTTCATTTTGGTGGAAATTTATAAAGTTAGTTATCTGTTTATTTTAAAGAACAAGCCATATATATGCCCATTAGTAGTTTTATAATTTTGTTTTTTCTTTCCTAGAAGTTTAACAAATGATTCAGAGAAAGCGTCAGGCAAAGATTTAAAGAAAGAAATTGAAGTAGGAGATCGTGTGAAGGTGAAATATGGACGTGGAAGGATGCAGAAAGTATACGAAGCAAAAGTTTTAAAAACTGAAACTGATGGGTTAGAAAAGCGTTATTATGTTCATTATGCAGGATGGAACATGAGGTAGTGTGCATTATTTTAATTATCGTTTAACTTACTTGTACTACTCCTACTAAAATAGAATTTAGAGTTTCTCTATTTAATATTTTGCTAGAATATCGTTTGTTTAAAAGATCTATTCTACATATTTGTTGCATTGAAAATAACAATATACAAGAGTATTAAAGTTAAAAATAAAAGAGCATGACATTTTTTGCCCATTTAATTGTTTTCTTACTTGTTTTATTTTAATAGTATATTTTATTTTTAATGAATAAAATCATTGTAATCAACTTTGTAAATGAATGAAGTCAGCAAATCGTTCTGAAGTAAATGCTACTTTGTATTTATGTTTTATTCAAAAAAAGTAAAGAAACTCAATTATCTAGGGCAAGTGGACTTTAAAATATATTTATGCCTATTTGACAAATAGTTATTATTAAATGGTCATATTAAATTTGAATGGAATATATCACTATTATCAGAAAAAGAAAATCCTTCATTATAGGAGCTTATTGTTCAAAATAGATTTAAAATATTCAATGTTATGTATAATATGGAGTAGATCTGATCCCAATTACTTCAGATAATCAAGATCCTACTGAAGGGATGCGCAACGAAATTTGGATAGCAGGCCTCACTCGCAGAAAAAATACTATGCGTGTGATTTGATTGCTAAAAGACTTTCGCGAATCAAAAATTTACATTATGACAAAACCTTCACTGAGTTATGGAAATATAAATTTTTTATGCTTATGAATTATTTTCTCTAAATGCTGTAGCAAATCTTTTGGGGCAGGGTTTTATAGTTACACTATCAATAATTTGTCTCTTTCATCTAATTTTTTAAATGACCAATTTCAGTAATTTTGTCATAAAATCTTGTAATAATGGTGAACTGAGGGACCATTCATCCACTCAATTACTTTTGCATATAAATATAAAGTGATATATTCACTGTGTTTTCATTTCAAGGGTCTCTGGGGACCCGCTGGCCATAAATTGTACATCCCTGACCTTACTGTGTATTCATTTTTTCAATGTGAAAAGTCTGTGATTCCTCTAAAACTCAAGTGTATTATTGGTTTTGTTTGAAGGTATGATGAATGGGTGCGAAAGAACTACATTGTTGCCATTGTGAATGGAAACAAAAAGTTTGAAGGAGCTTCAAAGGTATATTTTAAATTATTTCTGAAAATTTTAAAATCTCTTATTAGTTTCTGTAATATTGAACACTGCATCATTTTTGTATTCACCGCAGAGACAATTTCGCATGTATAATTATTTAGGGGGGGGGGAGAAAAAACTACAATACAATGCTTAACAGTTCTATAGCTTAAGCATGTTAAGGATATGCAAGTTGGGCATAAAGAAAAGAATTATTGCAGAAATTTTTTATAAAAATGGTACAATAAGATGTGTATTAAACAATTTGTATTTTTTTTCACTTGCGCCAAATAGTTGAAAATGTTTTTTAATGATTAACCCTCCTTATATGTATTAGTAATCAACCATATAGTTTATTTTTCTGAGAAATATTAAAGCTCAAAAAATATTTCAAGTTTTGTTTTAACATGAAGTCCATAAACAAATCCACTTCAAAATTCATGAGGAATTTTTTTTTTAAATTTTGTTATCTGCATGTTTACTTTCTTTTCTTTTCATTGGTATAGTTTAGAATATGGTTACTAACATAGATTAGAAGAGTTAGTTGTAAAAAGAATTATGAATATAAAATTGAAGTTGCACCAGCAATAGACCCTCAGTTTGCTGTGAGAAAGATAAGCTTTGAATCATTTTACGTAATGCTGATACAGTGAAACCTCCATAGAAGACCACCTCTATCTACGACCACTTTGGGTAGGCACGTAATTTTTTCCATAGACTTTGTGTTGAAGAAGACCTCTTGGGGAGAGGTCTTCAAATCAAAACCTCGCCCAGTGACCGGATAAATATCTGCACCAATAGTGGAAAAATTCAAATCAGGTAACACGAAAAAGTATCAAAACAAAACAAAAATTAGATTGAAATGCATTCGAAATATTTGTTTGAGGCTCTTATTCAAAATGCTTTTTTTGACATTACAACTTCATGTTGTAGTCAGAGTGCATTAAAAAGGACTCTATCAATGATTTACCTTTTGAGTTGAAAGTTGAATTAGAAAGAGGGAAAAAAAAAAATTTCAGAAAAAAAAGAAACACACCTTATCCCATCTTTTAAAGCTAACTTATTTTTATGATATAAAATTAAATGCAAACTTAAACTAAAACAACTGTTTATTTAAAATAGCTTTATCATTCACGAAAAATATCAAAACAAAATAAAGAAATAGATTGAAATGCTTTCGAAATATTTGTGTGAGGCTCTTATTCAAAAAGCTCTTTTTGATGTTACGACTTCATGTTGCAGTCAGAGTGCACTAAAAAGGATGCTATGAATGATTTACTTCTAGAGTTGAAAGTTGAATTAGAAAAAAAAAAAAAAATTCAGAAAAAAAGAAACACGCCTTTTCTCATCTTTTAAAGCTAATCTTGTTTTTGTGATATAAAATTAAATGCAAACAACTAAAGCAGCTGTTTACTTATTTAAAATAGCCTTATCATTCATAATTGGTAAATTTGTTTTTACGCATAATTATATCAGTTGGAATCATTTCTATAGGCGCTAAATTTTTCTCATTGTTACGTCTTTTCATGGTGCAAACAGATATGGCATTTCCACAAAAAAAAAAAAAAAAAAAAAATGACACTAACTAAAATTAAAAGCATCAGTGAAAAATCATGCACCTTCAACAAAAATGTTGAATTCTACTGAGGTAACCTCTGAGAACGAGCAACTTCCATTATTTTACTGTGGAATGGAGAGGGGTCAATCTAGAGAGGTTTCACTGTATTGTAAATTTATACTTATCTTAAGTGATAAATTATTTCTTAGTTGGAATGTTTTATCAAACACTAATTTATTACATTTTTATCATTACGTACTATTAAAATGTCAATACCCTTAATATTTTAATAAAAACAAATGCAGGTTCATTATGAATTTGTTCCTGTTAGTGGGAAAGCTCTGCCATGCAAGGTTCAATTTAAATTTGTGAAAACTTCTACACAGCACTTAAAATATTTTTAATCCAAAGTTTTTTCTTTTAAAAGTTGGTTCAATTAAAATTACATTAAAAGCGCGACTTTCTAGAATTAGTGGGATTTGGTAAATTCTTAATGTGCTAAAATTCTGGATACTTGTATGTCAAAATTCTTAAATTTTTAAAGGGGGGGGGGGAAATGATTTACTTTAATAAAGACAAAAAAAAAAAAATTAATGCAATCAAAATTTAAAAAAATTTTAGTGATATAGGTAGAAAAACTATATTTTTTGTCTGTAAAAACTATAAAAAATAAATGTATGAAAATTTTTAAACAATTCAAGAAATAAACGAAAAAATCTTAACTCAATTATCATCTCTTTATTAGTTAACATCTAACTTCTTGATGTGACATATTTCTGTATTTACTGGGGGAAATATGCCAAGCCGTTATCAAAACTTAAAGAACTAAAAATTATATATATATGTATATAAAACAAGAGTAAGTAACTTTAAAGAAAAAGAAAGAAAACTTAAATTGCAAATTGAAAAATTAGGGTTTATAAAAATCTCTGCTCATAAAAACCAAAGATGTATAAATAAAATATTTATTAAAAAAAGCTAAAAATCTTTTTACCATATTATGGTATTTTTTGGCAAAAATACCAATAATAGAAAGAAAAAAAATCTCTCCTATAAAGATAGCTCTTAAAAATGCAGCTCCATAATAAAATGTTGTTAAAAGCAAAAATTATTAAGAAAAACAGAAGAAAAAAAATATTAATTCTTAAAACAAAACTTTAAAGCTAAGAACCTAATTTTTTTTCTTCATAATTTTGAGATGATAAACTCTCATTTCAATTCGACTTCCATGTGATCTGGCTTTTACTGTATTCGAAAAAGATACTAAAACGATTTTCCTGTACTATAATTGGTATATTTTCAAATTCAGATAATACTTTTTCTCTACTAGAGTAATTTTTTTAGTAAAAAATAATTATAGTCAAAACTCATTGAATATTAAGAAATTTAAACAAAAAGTTAGGGATGAGGATTTGTTCAATTTTTACAGCTGCTCAGTTGTATCTCTTTTAAGCAGTAAACATTACTATAGAGTGCTGACTGTTTAGTTATATCTTTATAAAAATAAATAACTTTTTTAGTTATATGTTTTTTCTTCTCAGAATTCATTGCCCCCATCAAGTATGAAAAAGCAAGAGCGATCACGTTTGCCAGGCTTAAAATCAGTACGTAAAATCTCAACTAGTAGTTCCAATTCAAACATATCTCGAACAACACGTTCCGATAAAAAAGAAGATGTGGAAACAAAGACAAAATCCACCAAAGGTAGTGCTGTCGATGCATCTCAGGAGTCAGAAAGTGAAAGAGAAGAGGATGAAGACGTCGATGTGCAAATTGATTGTTGTTTCAAAGAGGAGCTCTTTAGTGATGACGAGAAAGAGAAGTTGGAAGAAGCCAAGGAAGATAGCATTGCCGAGCTTGATAAAGTTTTGGAACCTATTATAAAAAGAACCGATTGCTCTTCAAATGATGCTGAAAATTTTGCATCTGAAAACAAACCAAGCCCTGGTGTGAAAATGGAAGAAAATTTAAAGGTTGACTCTGACACAGATGCTGAGAAAGATACGATACATAAACTATTATCTGACTGCATACAAACAGAAACACCCTCAGTGGAAGATAGAGTTGTTGAAGAGCTTCAATCTCAATCTGCTCCGTCAGTTTTAGTGGATGCTGTACCTGATGATAAACCACAACCATCACCTGAAGAGGATGTTCCACAACTGAAGCAAACATCTGAAGTCGCTATAAATAAACAATCTGTTCTCAGTTTTTCAGGTCTCATTCGAAAAACAGAAAGTCCTGCTGTGATGGAGCCTCCTTTGGTATTTTCAGAGCCTGCAGACACCTCTTTATCAGAAATTGAAATGAGTGAACAACAGGTGGCATCTGACACTAAAATACAAAATCCAGAAACTAACGAAGAATTTTCCCTTCTGAGTAGTGGAAAGACAGATTGTTTAGAAACAAATGACTCGGTTGATTCGGTGCGCGTGACTGAAACGTCACTTCCTTGCAGTGAGATTGTAAATGATCAAACTGAAGTCTCCTCGCCTCAAAATATTTTTGTCCCTTCTTTTAGTCCTCAAAATGTGGACAACAAGTTGAGATCAGATGACAATATTATTTCTGAAGCTGTAGATGTCAGTAAAATGATACCAGGCATTTTAGAGAGATTGAAGAATGATGTGGTAAATGAATTTGATCAAAAGAATGAACTTCCTTTTGATTTCTTACGAGAGAGCAGCAATAAGTGCATGTCTCTGTCTGATTCATCAAGCTCCTTGCGTATTTGCGAGAGTGATACAAACGATTCTAACAATGATTCAAAAGATGTGGGCTTTAAGCTTTCTCCTACTGTTCAAGTATTCAATACACTTTCCAAATGCAATACTGAAAATGAACTGGATGCTGCTTCTAAAGTTTTAAGTACTGAAAGCAGTGAGAAAAGCAATGAAGGTGAATCGGTTGTGATGAGCACAGATGTCAGTGAGAAGTCGACCAGCAATTCAGAGTTGATATCATCTGAGGCAGTAGAAATAGCATCGATTAAAGAGCAAACCCTTAATATGGAGAACAACGTTACGGAGGGATCTTACGTTGTTAACAATGAAGATACTAACTCTGATGCTCCAGTTGACAACTCCCTCACAGAGTTTCTTCTAACAAAGTCCTGTGATGAAACAAACTCTCTTCTGAAGGATGACGTAGCTGAAGATTTGCGAGCTATCAGTAGTGATTCTCTGAGGGAAATCATTGATTCAGCTCCAAGTAATCTAGGTTTCTGCAGTAGTACTTCTCAAGAGCCGAAAGCATCTGAACAAAACTTTGATTTGTGTCCTCCTAAAGAGGATGATAATATAAAAAACATATCTTTTACCATTAAAAAAGAAGGCAAGAAGAAAAAATTTAGCAAAAAATTTGGAAAGAAGTCAGGTTCTGAATTACTACTGGACAAAGATTCTAAGATGAATAAGAATAGAACTAAAAAGAAAATGAGATTTGGTGGATTTTCTAGTGAAAGAATGAAAAGCTTAGACATGAAATCAAAATCGAAAAAATTGAAGAAAAATAAAAATAAAAAAAGATTTAAACACGAAGATGCATGCGAGACTAAGAAAATGGATGGTGATGACATTAAAGATATTGATAAAGTAAAAAAGAAAGAGAGAAAGAAGTGTGACAAGAAGTTGTTAAAATGTAGTATGAAAAGTGAAGATGGTAATGATGTGCTGAAAAAGAAGAAAATAAAAAAGAATCGGGAAAAGCTTTTAGGAAAAGATTTCTGTGAAAAGAAAGCCAAGAAAAAAAGGAAACTTCCCCTGGATCACGGTCAAGATACTGATTCCGATAAAGATACGTTACCAAAAATGGAAAAGAAGCGAAAGAAGAAAAAACCTAAAACTAAAGGATGCTCTTCATCTGATGACGACAAATTCTTTAAGGAAGAAACTTTGGATGTGGCATCGTCATCCAGCATCAAACAGGAAGATCCTGACATGTCTTTTCTTCTGTGTGAGGAAAAAGTTCCTGCCAGTCCTGTTGATATTGCTAACATTATAGACGATTCATCTGACTCCTCCAGCATGGAGGAGAACAGTTCAGGGTTGCTGAATATCAACAATACAAGCACAGTTATGGACAACACACCACCAACAACACCATCGAGCACAGAATCTCTTCTATCCAGTTCTCCTTCCCATGAAAGAGATTCATTTCCTTATCCAGAGAGTACACAGTCTGGAAGGGAGTCATGTGAGGGGGAGGGAGACATTTTCCGTTGCGGATCCAATCGAACTATAAGCAGGGGTAGTGAAGAATATCATGCCGCAACTACACTTGCATTTGATGTCTGCCAGTCATCTGTTGCAGAGAAGCTACCTCCTAGTAGTGACCTGCTAAAACAACAACCAAAGTCTGAAAGCATTGATCACCAACTAACAAAGAGGAAAAAGAAAAGTAAAAGATTTCGGAGAATGTCGGAAACGGCTAAGTCACCCAAGCACAAACTTTCCTTTTTGCGCACCTCAAAAGGTAAGAATGTTTTCATTACCTACAATTGCACAACTGTGTTTAATATAATGTTTACACATATCCTAATATAATTAAAATTACTAAATCTTAGTTTTTAAAAGTTATAACTTTAAGATGATTTATGAAATTTTATGGATTGTATTTATCCATTTAGAGCAGGGATCGCCAACCTATTGAAACGGAAGAGCCAAATGTTACAATATACAAAATTTCCCAGTTTTTAAAGAGCCGCTAAAACTTTTTGATTTAATAGTACAGTATTTGCTTTTATATACTTTTGATTTAAAATGTAAACAGCTTTAAATACGGAATAATATTTATTAATATAAAAAAATATATATAGATAGTTACATCAATAAGAGTATTGGCTTTGCATGCCTTTTGAAAGTTTAAATCTGGCTAATAACTTGTTGTTTTAAGTTTCAAGCATGACTATAGATTTCTATTTGTTAGTTGACTTTTAACTTTACTTTTAATTATATTCATGCAAGAGAACGCTTGCTCACACGAATATGTTGACCCGAAGATCATCAGCACTCTGCCAACTTCTTCACTTCACTGTAGTATTCTGGAAGACTATTCTGCTGAAAATTGCCTTATATGTGCTGAATATGAGGGCATCAACTTGCAGAATTTCTTTAGAGCTGTCCACTTGTGTTGCGTGATGTGCATGCATTTTTGGACCTCCAACTCTTCCAACTTACTTTTGAGTTCTGTGAACTTGGCACTCCACAAATCTTTGTTTTTCATATACAGCAATTGCATTTGAAGTGATTCAGCATCAATTCTAAATGTAGATTTAACAAAATATAGAATAACATTTTGAGCCTATATTATAAAAATTTTTAAAATATTAGATTTGAATGTTGTTGTTTTTTTGCCCACATTTTTATGCTTAAAAATGCATGTTTTCTTCAAATTATTATTGATTTCAAATCATCATTTCATTTTGGATGATAAGTAAATACATCAATTTTTTACAATTATTGCTTTTATATTTAGGCCAAATAATAGGCATTAAATTGCCTATCATATGGTTCAAGGTTCTTTTTATGGTTCCTCAGTTCTCAATATTTCATCTTTTCAAAAGGCCTTTTAAAAAAATTGAAATCTGTTTTTAAATTCTCATTCAATTTTATTTTAATTACAATTTAATGTAAATAATTAAATCCAAAAAAAGAAAATAATTTAAAATTTTTTAATAGTTTATAATTTAAAATTTTGTAATAGTTTATAATTTAAAATTTTATAATTTGTGCTTAAAGGTAGAGTATCAGGTAAAATAAAGTTAATTATTTTGCCTCAGTTAGTTGTAGTTATCACTAAAGTTTACAAAGTAAACTTGGATTTCAGAATGAGATTCTTTTTCAATAGTTCTAATATTATTTTAATTATAGGCTATTTTTAATAATAGGCCTTTAAATATTTTAATGATAGGCTTTAAGTTTTTCTATCTTTTTTATAGTATGAAACTCTGAAATATATTAAATAAACTTTGATTTAAATTGTTAAAATCATGCTTGTTAAAATTAGTATTTTTTAAAAATAAGACATTTTACCATTTTTTTTTTTTCTCGATGATGGGAGCTGTGGTGTTGTTATACTTCATTGGTTTGATTAAATTTGGTCTTTGAATTGCAGTTGAACACTATTATGAAGAATCGTCAGGTACTTCATTAGCTACTCTATCCAGTTCACCTCCATATGGTTCTCTAAGTTTTTCAAAGTCCTTGTCCTCGAAGATGTCACCTACTTCTGAAGAGATGATTCATGTGCCTCTCCGTAAGTATTCCTTCACTATATTCTAACACAGTAGTCTCCGCTTAATGTAATCACTTTAAGACGTAATGATTTAGATAACTTTAACCAATTGATGACAATAGGCAAAATAGGAAATTAAACAAATATTTTTGTTTAGGCATGAATTTTCTTTTAAACAATGTTTTTGCATTTCCGCGAAGGTTGTAACCAACCATTTGTTGCATCAAAATCTTTATCTGCTCATTTACTTAACTAAATTTTCTACTTTTTATTGCAAAGGCAGTCCATTGATTAGAGCATCACGTTTTCGAACATTTTTGAACCACTGTCTTAAAAACTTTACGACAACTCTTAAAGTAATGTCTTTCCAACATAACGATAAAGTTTTTAGAAGATTACTTGCGATCAATAAAGAAATGAAATATTGGGAACTGAAAATTCTAGGTAAACTAAATCCAATAGGGAAAATTTGAATTTATCCCTAACTTGTAATCGTTTTATACTAATTTGTAGTGAAATGTGAAAGTAAAAAATGTGAAGAAATATAAGAGAACATTAAAAGATTATAATAGCATCAGCAGCAGATCTACTTTAAATGCTTCTTAAAATGAAACATGCTCATGAGTAATCCTGCCTCATCTTATTTTGATAAGTTGAATGGTTTTAAATTTAATGACACCTAAATACATGCATAACATACTATTGTAATGGAGTTCAGAGATCAGATAATGATATGTATATTAATACATCAAACAGAGAGTTACATAATTAGTAACTACACTAGGAAAAGACTAGTAAGAAAAATTTCAGAGCTAAGGATTTACTTGCATATAAAGCCTTTTTGGGCTCAAACACAATGTCAAATCAGAGCAGTCGAATTGCATGCAGACATAGAAGAAAGCTGCTTCAAATAAATGTGATTGCAGTTTTTCTTCAACAATTATTGCATGTTATACATTACATAATAAATAGATAACATTTTATTGCTTGACTGTGAAGTATTTAATTATTTCATTTCATTTAATTAGTTTTTGCAAGTTACAATAAATTTTTTTGCCTAAGTCCTAAGAAAATGCCCAACCTGGAAAGCAGCATATTAAACTTGGGCAGTTTATTAATTATAAAAACACTCAGTTTCTAAAATTGTTTAACTGGAAATACTGTGTTCATTAGTGAAACATTAGTGTTCATAATCTATTGCAGTTAATAAAGTTATACTAATACATAATGTAATCATAAGCTTTTTAACTTCACTGTTAAACAAGAACACTACTAATAGCTGAAACAGTGTAGCTACAGAGCTGGGGGGAAAACCTAGGAGATTGGGAAGGATGATATGAAGGAAATGCGTTAAAAATTTAATTTAATTACCCAACAACTTAGGTGAAAGGAATTATAGTTAGAGCCATTTGAATATCTGCCACAGTGCAAAAATCAGGGAAATTCAATAAATTTGTTTTGAGTGTTTGTGGTTACCCTGAGAAGAAAATATGATAGCAGGTATAAAGTTTGCAGATAGTTAAAGGCTGAACTAGATCAGTATATTAACTGTTAGATATTAGGCTATCATAATATTCTTGAATGGATTGTCGCAAAAGCAATGTTGCTTCCCTAAGGTAAGTAACACCTTCTATGTAAACAACAGTCAAAGTTGTCTCGTATGCTTAGTCAATTGATCCTTTTTTGTATTGTCAAAACCAATTTGTGGAAAGGGGTCTGTCTATTATTTTCAATTATTAAATACACTTTATCATGTTCAAAAATAATATTTATGCATCCTCAAAAATTATTTATGCATCCTATTTCTTAATTAACTCTGATTTTTTTATGAATATATTATCTAAATTTTATTATGAATAAAAAAGTGTTTGATAATTTATTTAAATTTGGAAATAAATTACTTTCTTCTTAGATGGTTTAGAAGATGTTTAATCTGATTCAGATTAGTTAAAGGTCAAATACTCCAAATATTATTTACAAAAAAAAAAAAAAAAAAAAAAAAAAAAAAAAAAAAACTATAATGAAAGCATTACTCTTCCCTTTCATCAAAATGTCGTTATCTATTCTTAGGCTGGTATTTCTCGAATATCTTTCTGACTTTTTTAATATATTGAGAATCATTTTATTAGCTTGATCTATGTAATGTTTTAATTGTGATAAAAAATATCATTACCTCATTCAGTTTTATATCATAAATAAAAAGTTATGATATAAAACTACTTGTTTTTAATTTATTTCATTGAGCTATATGAAAATCTCTTTTTTAGGATGTTTCATTATAATAAGTTAATCAAATTGCTTTCAAACATTTCAGATGAAAAAGATCCTGAGAAGAGAATAGCTCTTTTACAGAAAAAGATGTCTGAATTGAGGAAACATTACTTATCTTTAAGAGCCGAAGTCATTGCTATTGATCATAAGCGAAGGAAAGCCAGAAAGAAAATAAGGGAGACAGGTAATACTAATCTGTTAGGTAGTTGAATCTCCTTTTAGGCAACAGATATTTGAAGGTGCCTATTTTTTGACCGATTGAAGAAAAAAAAAAAAAACTCAGTTTTAATGTGCCTTAAACTCTTAGCAAATCTATAGTTTAAACTGTCTCGCAGTAAAGAATTACTTCAGCTTTAGAATGGACGAATGAAGGTGTCTATTTTTTGACCGATTGAAAAAAAAAACTCGGTTTTAATGTGCCTTAACCCTTTCGTGCCTAAAGGGACACATACATCCCAAACAAATTTCAACGGGACAGAAGCGCTTCTCTGTCTAATGGGAGACTTTCCCACCAGTCCTGCAGGGTTGCCACAGACTACTAAAATGCGACTATTTGCTACTATTTTCAGACTATGGCGATTTTTTTTTTGCCTGAAAAGGCTAAAAAAAAAAAAGCAACTATTTTACTCTTAGCAAAGTTTTTTCGCAAAAATGAACGTTAACTTTTCAGAACGTTATTAAAAGAAAGCAAACTTTTATACAATCATTTATGTCAAAAAAGCCAAAAATTTAAATTTCCATTAGATTTAATAAAGTACTTGTTATTTTATCTCTCTGAGGGGCAGTTTTGTTATTTTTAATTGTTTTTTCCTTCTATTAACATTCATATTTTATTGTAATTCGACTTTTATTTAGGTACCTATTTTCTAATATGTATACTTTTTATATTTGTACAAATCTTATTTTTAATTGGAGCATAGTTAGGACTGGGCGATAAATCGATGTATTGCCAAATATCGATTTAACGCATATATCGGTAGGCCGATGTAGTGACTTTCGTTTTAGGCGATGCATCAGAAATCTGATTTAAGCCGCCAGAATAAGACTACAATCGCAGTTTAACAATTTAATATGCGAGGATCCTTGGCTAGGCTAACGCTGTGTTACCGCACTGACAAAGACGATTTTGATTTCGTCTAGCTGTAGAGATGTAGATAGTGTTGAATTGAATCAGAACTCCCAGTTTCGTGCAAGGATCAGCGTTGTAATATGCATAGTTTCTTTAATCATGCATAGTTTCATTACGCAATGCATAGTTTCTTTATGTCCACTTTTGTCTTTGGGATTTTTCGTTTTTTGAAGATTATTTTCAATGGGACTTTTGAGATCCTTGAGCATTTTATTTCGTCAGAAATAATTGTCGGGTTTCATGTATATTATTTTCAGTGAGACTTTTGCTACTTAGCGATCGTTTCAGTCTGCATTATTTCATACCATTTTTTTTTTCATGTTCGGATTTAACGATTCTTGTCAATTATTTTTAGTAGACCTGCTGTTACTTTGCGATTGCTGCACAATCGCTGTTATCTTAAATTTTTGTTCTGAACTCAATAGATCAATGAAAGGAAAATATAAATTAAAAAAAAGATTTTTCCTTGATTTTTTTCAATTATTGTTTTTTATTTTAAGCGATACAATTTAATAGGGGTATTTTGTATTTGAGTTTCTTATAAAAAGTTAGCTTTTTTAAATTTATTAAATGTAGGTAAGTATAATGATTTGATTATTTTTAAACCAATAAATGTTCAGTCGCTTTTAATTTAAAAAAATTAAAACAAAGCTTGCCTTTATTTAATTTGCTTTTATTTTTGAGAAAATGAAAACAAAGTTTTAAAAAAATTTGGCTATTAGTTAAAACAAATAATTTTTTTAAAATTAAATAAAGAGTTTAGTAATGTTTTGTCGCTTTTTAATAATTTAACATTAGTACTTAAAGTATTTTTTATTTTATTTTTTATTGAAATTCTTTCTATACTTGTTTGTTTTATAATTTGTTAGATAGTCAGTATCATTTATAAACAAATAAATCTTTAGTCGAAATCATTTTCCAAAGAGAAAATTATAATAAATAAGTAGAAATATTTTTACATTTATTAAGTATAGAATTTGACCATTAATTGTTACTACTTTTTATTATTTTAAATAATTAAATAAAAAAGGGTCTAATGATGTTTCAAAATCATGGTTTTTTTTCTCAACAAATAATTAAAAAAAAAAAAATTTTTCTAAAGTGAACATTTCTTTGGTTTGTTTTCCACTGTTTTATTTTATTTTTTTTTCTTTTAATTTTTAATGCATGTATGTAAAATATTTTGTTACAGTATTATTATTTTTAAACTAATAAATCTTAAATCATTTTTTATTTAAGAAAAATGAAATAAAGCTTGGGTTTGCTTTTATTTTGACTTCTTTATTATTTTTATTGAAAAAATTAAGCAATGAATGATATTGATGCCATAGTAGTATATGTTTAGAATTAATATTTTCTTTTATAATAGATTTATTCCTTTTTATTTATTTTTGATTGATATAAAGATTTCCCATAGGTAATTTTTGAACATATGCTAAATCGCGATGTCTAATGTATCACGATTTAAAATTTCTGACATCACCCAGTCCTAATCATAGTATTTGTGTATCATAGAATTAATCTATAATTTTAGTTATTTGGCTACTATTTTTAATAAATTTTTGTTCCTGTTCAGGCAACTATTTTCATAGTTTTAGGCGACTATTTTCATGCTTGAGGCTTACTGAAAGCAACTTATTTTTTTTTTAATTTTTACTGTGGCAACCCTGGTCCTGCCCATATTTTTGAAGATATTTTCATTCACAGAACATAGATGGCACTACCGTGCATAATGCTGCTCTACTCATAGTTTATGCTACCAAAATTGATCTATTGTAAAAAAAAAAAAAAAAAAAAACTCGTCGCAAAAGGGTTAAACTCTTAGCAAATCTATAGTTTAAACTGTCTCGTAGTAAAGAATTACTTGAGCTTTAGAATGGACAAATAGTTAAAAAAAAAAAATTTTTTTTTTTACAAATATATATATTTTAACATTAGGAAAATCGCAAATTTGATGCAATTTTTACACACCTACATAAAAATCATTGAAATCAATGAATTATTCTCAATTTTTGCTAATTTTTATCAGTGTAATCAATGCAGCATCAGAGTAATTATTCAAAATTTCAATCACAAATGCTTTAATTTTCACAAAATTGTGGTTTTTCTTTGTGTAATGCCATTTTAGGCCATTTTTATTATTTTGGCCATTTTCATTACGTTTTATCACTATATTGTGAATTCACGATTAAAATTTCCTCCACTGTTTTGTCCTTGACATTTTTCTTTAGATCTGCAAAATTCCACTTTATTTGTTTTTTGTGCTATTAAGATTTCCACTGAATACCATTGAATTTCCTTTCCTCTCTAGTAACAAACTTTGATTGCATTATTACTCTATACTTTTTTGTCCACAATGCTCAACATTCATTTCAAGTTTACTTCTGACCTATTTAAATATTAAATTATAAAAATTTGTATGCCTTTCCAGGGGTCTGTCCGGGCCGAATTTACTTCCGTTTAGCGGTACCTTCACAAATTCAATTTTAGGTAAAACGGTAGTTTCACAAATTCAACTTTAGGAAAAACGGTAGTTTCACAAAATGCTTTTTATTAAAATTTTACGTTTGTATCCCTTAAGAAACGATAAATCTATATTTTTGCCATGTTTTTTTTGTTGAGTTTTTAATATAATTTTTAATTTTTCACAAATTATGTCTAAATTTTCACAAAATACGTACCTTTCAGAAAAACCTAGACAGACCCCTGCTTTCTTTTCTCCTGAGAACAGAAACACATTTTGGGAAAAAATTGACTGACAACGAAAATGTATATCCAAACAATTTGTATATATTATATCGTAAATTCAAATTTTTCCAGAGTTGAATGTAATAAATTATAAAAATAACTGATTACCAATTATATCTTTTCCAGTAAATTTGTTTTTTTTTTTTTTTCATTAATTATTATACACTTAAAGCAGATGCTCCTGTTATAAATTTCTTAGGTTTTCTTTCGCAAAATTGAAAAAAAAATCTATGCAATGTAAAAAGCAATCACACCAAATACACAATGCAATCTTAAAAAATTAACATTATTAAGATTATTTTATATTATTAAAGCACAAATATTGTAAAAATATGTTAGAGGAGTTAGAATATGTTATTAATTATTTTGGTAACTATTTTATGCATGTGGAAATCAGTTTTTAAAGTTTAGCCTTAGTGGAAGGCCTGCATTTAGTTTCCTTCATTTTGTACCATTTTTCTTTTTACCATTGGTCCTCCTTTTTGACATTTGATGCCCATGTTAATACCTTTGATGGAAAAATCTGACGTTACAAATGTGACCCATTCTCTTTCTATGGATGTTATTGGTGAGTGGTTCTTGCTTTGTCTTGTTGTTTCGATTTTAAATAATTTGCAACCAAAAGATTTTAAAATAATTTCTAAAACATCTTTTTTTCCAACTGTCTAGTAGGATATGATTATATAAAAGTATACTTTTTGCCATTGAATTAATTATTGTTTTTAACAGTAAATTATATGATTGCCAAGTTTTAGTTAACTTTCTAAAATAATTTTTTTATTTTAAGATTCTTATGGCGATTTCAGTATCAGTTCTTCCTTTCGTGTAAATTATTTGTTCCGAGTCACCGTCTTCTATGTGGGCTACTTCCTTCAGTTTAAGTCCTTGTTTATTTTTTCCAATTTTTCTCATTGTTTCGCTTCAATTAATTTTCAATCCTACTCTTTTTGCATTCGTTGCAAATCTTCAAATTGGCTGACAAGTAAAGCAACATCATTGCAGGGCTCAAAATTGGCAATGGCCCATTGGTCTGAGTGCACTTAAATTTGATTTGCACTAACTGCCATAAAATAATTATTTGTGGTCTCTGGACGAGCAATCGATGTAATGGGATGGTACAGTGTTTTTAAATTATTTGGTTTTTTTTTTAATCCTTTGGTCTGTCACAAAAAATTCTATGTCTGTGTTTGGTTTTTGTCATAAAATAACATATTTCATCATAATTATAACATTACACGTTCTTTCTTTTGTAATGTTTCTTTTAAAATCTTTTTATTAAAAAAAATTTATAAACGATTTTAGTGCTTAAATTTTCTTTATTTCTGCATCATTGGCATAGCTTAAATCTTCTAATGTAAGAGTTTAAAAAAAAATTTTTTTTTCTTCTAATATTAAAGTGTTTAATGGTCTCACGGTCGACTGATTGTAAGACAAGAGTTTCAGTAAATCACTGAAATCAAACATCACTGGCAATTATCAGTTAGTGGGTGGGTGACCAATTTGATTAGCCTGCAAAAGTACATCATGGTATTAGTCCTCGTTAAACTGTGTGACTATAAAGTTGGCTACCAAAACGGGAGTACCATAACTTCTGCAGAGAATCAAAATGGTGATGGCATTCTTTTGGGACATCCTCAGGAATGTTTGCCAGACCTTCGACAATTGTCCATTGTGCAGTACTAGTGTGAGGTTAATAACGTACTACTTCTACTGCTAACTGCTCTTCAAAATGTGCGATGTGAAATAACGTAATTTGTGATGTGATACCTTCATTTTTATTTTAGAAAATAAAGGCCATTAAAAATACGTAATTTTGGTTCAAGATGTTTATAAGTTCTTAATTTCCAGTATCACTAGTTGATTTTTATTTTTTAGACTCACAAAAATATTTAATGCAGAAAGTCTGTTTTTCTTTAACCTAGAATAAAACCTTGTGTAGAGACTAAAAGGAATATGTGTGGGGGGGACTGCTGGCAAGGGGAAGCTCGTTCATTAAAATATTCTTTCTTTCCTCTAGAATGAAACCCCATGTAAAGAGTAGAGCATTCTGAAAGAAAAGAATAGTGTTATATCAATTAATGCAGGGTTGCCACAGACTACTAAAATGCGACTATTTGCTACTATTTTCGGCCTCAGGCGACTATGGCGACTTTTTTCGCCTGAAAAGGCTAAAAAAAGCAACTATTTTCAGGAATAGGCAACTATTAGGAGACTTTTTTACTCTTAGCGATGTTTTTTCGCAAAAATGAACGTTAACTTTCCAGAACGTTAATAAAAGAAAGCAAACTTTTATACAATCTTTTATGTCCAAAAAGCCAAGAATTTAAATTTCCATTAGATTTAATACTTTTTATTTTTTCTCTCTGAGGGGCAGTTTTGTTATTTTTAATTGTTTTTTCCTTCTATTAACATTCATATTTTATTGTAATTCGACTTTTATTTAGGTACTATTTTCTAATATGTATACCTTTTATATTTGTACAAAAATTTTTTTAATTGGAGCATAGTTAATGACTGGGCGATAAATCGATGTATTGACTTTCGTTTTAGTCGATGCATCAGAAATCTGATTTATGCTGTCGGAATAAGACTACAATCGCGGTTTAACGATTTAATATGCAAGGATCCTTGGCTAGGCTAATGTGTTACCGCACTGACGATTTTGATTTCGTCTATCTGCAGAGATGTAGATAGCGTTTAGCTATAAAGTTGATGTTAGTTTTGTGATGTTGAATGACGAAGAGCGAATTGAATCAGAACTTCCAGTTTCGTGCGAGGATCAGCGTTATAATATGAATAGTTTCATTACGCAATGCATAATTTCTTTATGTCCATTTGTCGGAAATAATTGTCGGGTTTCTTGTATATTATTTTCAGTGAGACTTTTACTAGGTAGCGATCGTTTCGTTCTGCATTATTTCATACCATTTTTTTTCCTGACGAGATTTAAAGATTCTTGTCAATTATTTTTAGTAGACCTACTGTTACTTTGCGATTGCAGCACAATCGCTGTTATCTTTAGTTTTTGTTTTGAACTCAATAGATCAATGAAAAGAAAATATAAATAAAAAAATGATTCTTCATTGAATTTTTTCAATTATTGTTTTTCATTTTAAGCGATACAATTTAATAGAGGTATTTTGTATGTGACTTTTTTATAAAAAAGTTTGCTTTTTTAAATTTATTAAATGTAGGTAAGTATAATAATTTATTATTTTTTAGCCAATATATGTTCAGTCGTTTTTAATTATAAAAAAATTAAAACAAAGCTTACCTTTATTTAATTTGCTTTTATTTTTGAGAATATGAAAACAAAGTTTAAAAAAATTTGGCTATTAGTTAAAGCAAATAATTTTTTTAAATTATATAAAGAGTTTAGTAATGTTTTGACGCTTTTTAATAATTTAACATTAGTACTTAAAGTATTTTTTTTTCCAATTTTTATTAAAATTCTTTCAATACTTGTTTGTTTTATAATTTGTTAGATAGTCAGTATCATTTTTAAACAAATAAATCTTTCGTCGATTTTATTTTCCAAAGAGAAAATAATAATAAATAAGTAAAAATATTTTTACATTTATTAAATACAGAATTTGACCATTAGTTAATACTACTCTTTATTATTTTAAATAAATTTTTGTTCCTGTTCAGGCGACTATTTTCATGCCTGAGGCTACTAAAAGAAACTCTTTTGTTCATTTTTTACTGTGGCAACCCTGTAAATGCAATAATTCTTTTTTTCTTTTTTTTTAAGTGAATAATTGGCACTGTTACTTGAGGGTACATGTATATATTAATTACGACAAACAACTATTTTTTAAGGTGATAATTTTTTTTTGAAAAAAACTTTTAAAAGTTCTTAAGTTTTGCTTTGATAAAAGACCCTGCAAATGATTTTTCATACTATAAGAAATTCATTTATAAATTTATTTATGAATCCTCGTCTTCATTGCATTATATAGCTTTAATTTATGTTCTGCTTTTTTTTTCAGTTGGTTCGACTACTGCTCCATCTCCTCATTCGGATGAAGGACAAAGCTATTCCTAATCCTGACACCAGGAGTTGACTCTTTTTGTACAAATATTTTTAAAAATATACAAATTATTATATTATGTAAATATGTACAATTTTAAAAGTATAAAAAAAGTTTTAGGTACTAGTTATTTTTAAATAACTTGTATATCAATGATGTTATATTTGATATTCATTATGTCAATATCCTTCTATATTTATCTTCTCATTTTAATTATTATTCTATTGTTAAATTACTTGCATTTTTCATTGTTTAAAATCAACATTGTTACTCTAAAAGTAACATTTTTAAAAATATTCAAGTTACATTATTTTTTGAAAATCAGACATATATATTTTGTCAAAAACAACATATTTTTAAAAACAGTAACAAGAACAACAATTGTCAAAAGACAGCAATTTTTTGGTTAATGCTACTTATATGTGTATATAGTTATATTTAAAAAGAATTTTCAATCTGTTTCAATTAAACTAAACCATATTTATTTTCAACCTAAGCAAAGTTTATCTAAAGCTATTCCTCATTATACAAAACTTTTACAATAAGGGTGATTGTACTTCTAATTATATTTTGAAACAATTCTCCTTGCTATGTTTCTTTTTTAAAGAATGAATGCATTCATGTACATTTATTATGTTTTGTTATTTCATTCCTTTGATTTTCTTTTGAGACCTAAAAAAAAGTATAATAATTAGCATTCTCAATGCTAAAAATGCAACACTTTCCTAGCATGACTAAGAATGAAAGTTTGCAAAACTGCTTAAATTAACCCCTTCAGTGGTTTTACTCATGTGCAGATCTTTATTCAAAGGAATGGAAACTGTGTTTTATTGAGCAGTCTAAAATTTACACAGAGTGCTAGAGTTTTCAATCTCCTTAACTGGTTTTAGGCAGGGCGCTTGGGATTTGGTGCCCCAAAATTTTTCATTCTGAAAGTTTTTTCCACGCTTAAATCTCTAAAGGTAGTTATTCAATAAAAAAAAATAAAATTATTTATTTTACACATATTTGATATTAGCTCAAAATCCTACAATTCTGGTCAAAGATTTAAAATGTATAATTATGTAGATACATCACATTAACTCAAATAATTGTCTGTAAAATTTTGAGTTCATAATAGTTTTGAATAATTAAAGCTAAAGTATCTATTTCTTTTAATTCATTTTGAAAACAAAGATTTGGTATTTTTGCATGCTATAGCTTTTTTCACATAAAACTACCCTACGACATCTAGTTTTGATAGGTCAAGATAATTTATTAAAAGGGATAGTACAATCTACTCTTTCATTTCAAGTGTTTTTAAACAACAGGAATCCATATTTAGTAATAGTTTTATTAAAAAGTAGTTGGTTTTGTGTTATAATTTATTTTTCATTGGCAGGCAATTTTGTTTTATTTAAAAGTACTGAACTGAAAAAGTGATTATTTTAAAATACTACTGCATTGCTCCTTTTACAGATATGTTTATCAATGAATATTTTTTTCTACAACTAACTTTTACTATCCAAGCTTCATTAGGAATTTTTATAGGGAGTGATGATTTTCTATATGGATGAGTTAACAAAAAAAAAATTTCTTCTAAATCTTATTTTCTTTCACAAGTTCATTCATACCCATTTCACACAGTACTCTTTCATTTAAAGTAATATATAATGACATATCTGCTAGGGTGCTTGAAAAAGCTTTTCAAAATTGCTTTGATGGATTGTTCTATAAGGGTTACGAAAATAATATATTTATTCAACTTGCCCGTTATTATTAAAGGGGTGCGTGAAAGTACATGATGCATTAAATGCAATATATTTCTAAAAATTTAAAAACTTCTCGACATTTTAACGTAAGATGTTCCGCAGATATATATAAAAAATTATTAACTGAATAATTTTATTAAAAAAAATTTTTAACTTATTTAGTTAATTTATCTCAAAATTTTTTAACTAAGTTTACATTCAAATGTCTACTGAATGATGAATTTTTGTGTTGAGATTGCTAAACTGTCTAAAAATGTCTGAAATTTAAGTTAAAAAATATTTTTATGAACAATACCTAGTGTTTTAATTTTTATTGTATCCATTGTTTTCATTGAAATAAAATCTTGATTGCATCATCATTATTTTAATAAATTTATCGGTTTACAACTTCAATTTTTTTACTGACTTGCATATATATATATTTAGAGTATAGTGACTAAATATAATATTGTGACTGAATTTGCAAGCATTAAAAACTATTATTTACGTACTTATGCGTATTTTCCTTCCCTAAAGTGCACCAACAACACACAGTGTTTTAACTGGAAAATATTAAGTTCTTGTTTATGCAAAGATGCTTTTTTATGTATAGATAACGTTTTATTTATGAAACACAGCTTGTGAGTAGCTACTAGGAGCTAAATTGTGTGGGGGAAAAAAACAGGCTTTATTTCTCCTACTTTGGTTTTCATTGTTTTAATAAGTGATTGTTTTTATTAAGTATTTCTGTAATCAATACCGGCAAGTAAACATTTTAAATGTAGTGAATCGTGGAATTCAGAGATTCCCAATCAGCTGGTTAAGAAAATGCCTAAAAATTTTAAAATCACTGCTTCTACTGAAAAGAAACAAAAAAGATCTGCAAGATAATTCAAGTACAGTAGCTACTTTATTGTTTATAAAAACTACTTTAATGTCTGTTTCAGGAATTGATTTATTTATACAAAAAAGAGTTGATTGTATTTGGAACTGCATCAAAATATCAAAATCAGCTAATATCACAATTCTTATTCACGTGATTTTAATATCAAAAATTGGTTTTTGTATTTATCTGATTTAAAAGTTACGATAAAAAAACATAAGAAAGGCTAGTTCTAATTTAACCCAAAACTGGAACATTGATTCTAAGTTATTAATTTAATTTTGTTATAAAATTTCAGTGTTGCATAATTTTTAATTGTGTACCTTTAAGTGTTATTTAACAAAAAAATCATGCATAATTTTATTAACATAACCTGTAATGAATTAAATAGTGTATATATATATATATCTTAAAAGTAAATAAGCTAACTGTGTGTGTATATATATATTCTGATAATTAGTTTGCACCTTTGTGTTAAAATACTCATCATCATACATAGCTAATAACACATTAAAGTTAACAGTGAATTAAAATCTTTTGGGCTACATTTTTTTCCTACAAGTTTCTGAAAATCACAGGGTTAAAGATTTGTGTTAACGAAAAAAATGTTTCACTTATAAAAAAAAAATTCTGTATAAGGTATTTAAAATAATAAATATTGTTTAATTTATTTTATATATAAAAGTTAAAAAAGTTTTTAACAGGATTCATAAAAGATTGGGAATCTCTGATTTTAAGTAGTTCATCAGCTGTAAAATTTCATCTGCATTTAATAATAAGAATAGATATTTGCACTAAGATGTTTTTAACAATGTATTTTGTTTTTATATTTTTTTTTCATCCTTCGAATATTCACTTGTATTTCGCAATTCGCCTAAAAATGGAAATATGAAGTGATGTTTTTAATTTTCATCTCTGTACATAAAGCATTGTATAAACATATATGTATTTGCTCTGTAATATGCATTCAGCTAAATAGTTGTGAATTTTATATATAATAAATTATAAAAGTAGTCTTATTTTGTGTATTTGAATGAATCATTGCTTTGATCCAAAGTCAAACAAGATTTGAACGTCCAGTACCAGTTCCAAAACTGAAATATCATGAGATTACTTAAGTTCATACCAACACCTGAACACCCGATGAATATAACCTGATGAAATATAACAGATTTTTATTAAAACAAAAAGTTAGCTACTTTTATTGTTTTCTACATTTTATAAGAAATTATGTAGTTTCTCCTCTAAGAAAACTTTAAAAGAATCTACATCTTGAATGCTTGTTTACTCTGTGTTTCTCCCCTCCCCCCTTAAAAAAATTTTCATTATGAGCTTTCAAAAGAAGTGGGGAAAAAAATCGCCTATTTATTAGATGTTGAATTCCCTCTCCTAAGGAAATCCTAAACATTTCTTACGTAAGAAAGTCACAACATACCCTTCTTCTTTTTGCTTTAAACTGCTGTAATTTAAGAATTAAATTCAAATAAAAGATGTAACTTTGCATAAAGAAAATTTTTGTTTTAAATCATTTTATAAAATTTTGAGGATAATATTTAGGAATCTTATGTTTTCCTTTTGTATTCAAAACTCTTTGAATCTATAATTCTGTGGGAAAAAAAATTCCAAATTAACTTTTGTTTAACATTTTTCCATGTGTAACTTCTTTAGTTTCAAGTGACACTTTTTGTTTTGCCTTTTAAGAATGAGGGGTTTTTAATATCTTACGTAATCATTGCTCGTAACCCTTTTCTCATCAAAAATATTGAAATCAAAAGACCAGGCATTACAAATTTAAATGGCCCTGAATTGCACTTAAAAATTTTTTTAGAACTTCTAGGGATTTTTTCTTAAAATAAAAAAGCAGTTAAATGAATGGTTAGTAATTTTGAGTAATTAAGTTTATATTGTACGGTTGCCCTTTCCAAATTTTTAAAAATTTTATTTCATAATTATTTAAACCAGGAATTCCAGTTTTTTCCACAATGGTGAAAAACACCATTGAAGAAATAGATTTCTTCCAATCCAAGTGGAAACACTTTTTGAAAAAGAAATAATAAATATTAAAATGTTTTTTTTTTTTTTAAGCAGTTTGCAATTACAATCTAGTTTGACCCTCTCAGGGGGGAATTATATAAACTAGAGATGTCTTTTATAATTATATAAACTAGAGAGAGGGGAATTTAATATTTTACCCTACCTGTTCCAGTTACCCGGTAAAAATCTTATTTGTTATTCAGGGGGTTCCAATGACCCTCTAAAATTTGGATTTATTACTTAGCCAGTTTCAGGTACCCGGTAGAATTTGAATTTATTATCCGGCTGTGTACTACATGTTTGAAAAAGGATATAAAAATTTTATACTTTCCTATCGAACAAATATTTCACAAGATAAAATCTATAAAAAAATTTCTTTGTCGCACGCCTTTATAAATAAAATCATATGTTTTTAATTGTAAACTAAATTTTTAAACGTTTAAAAAAAAATTATTTGGGATACCTGTTTGGCTATATAATGATTAACAGAAAACTCCGAAACGAAGTGTAAACATCTAATAGTGGAATTAATTTTTTATTTGATTAATTGAAACATTTAATAATGTAGCTTTTGTTAAATGTAAGACATTTTCAAAATATTTTAATAAAATGACGGTGTAGTAAATGTTTTAACTACAGGGGTTCAATCATCTGTATTAAGTTGAACAGAAGCTTTATATCGTTTTAATCCTAGAGTAATTGTGAACCTCCAAAAGATAAATTAATTTCTAGACCAAGCAACAAATTTGTTTTATTAAAAAACTTTTTCTGTGAAACAAATATATGTATTTGCGTAACACGGAGTTAAAAAAGAAGAAAAGAACGAAAACTTTCCTGAATATCCCGATGGTGTGAGACAAATAGGTTTTAAAACTGAATTTATGGAGCTAGCGAGTTAGAAATACGATTTCACGATTTCTTGTGAAAATTTAAAGTTATCGATGGTCAATTGTATCCATACATGCTTATTTTCAATATAAACATAGAACAATTTATACTGAAAATATTTCCAAATTTTTTTTCAGTTATATTAAAATAAAAAGTTTCTTTTTTAGTGTTTGAAAAAAAAAACTACTTTCAAAAAATGTATTTATCCATTTTAGTTAAAGTTATCGGTTTTTACATGTGCTTTTATTTTACTAGAAAATAAAACATGATGAAATGAGAGCAACTATTTATAATTCATTTGCATATGTTGTTCTATTATGCTTCTATGAAATTCACAAACCTGATTAAAAATTCTGCACAAGAGCGACGGTTCATTTCTTTCAGTCTGATTATTAAAAAACTGATAGATTTCTAATTATTTTTATAAATAGGTTGTGTCGAACATAGATGAGTATTGTCTTTTGTAGTGAATTTCTTTTGCCGATATAAACCACTCAAATTGTCTCTACTTAAACTTTTAAATCAACTATTTATTTATTTACAAAATTCGTCTGGTTTAGAATTTTCTGATCCGCAAGTTTAATGATAACCATAATTTCTAAGTACATTACTTCTAAATAATTGAAATTTAAACAGCAACTTTATGAAATAAGAATTTCCTTAGAAATTATAACAACTGCAGTTTCTTTCAGTTTACGTAAGAGACAGGGGCGGATCTAGAAATTTTTCCAGGGCAGGGTCATAGACTCAGATGCCCAACCCCCCACAATTAATTTTTTTTAATAAAAAAATTAAAAAAGAAAAAAAACTGGAGTTTTTAATGCTAGTCTTCTCATTTATTTTTTTCATAATGAACAATAGAACAATACGTAAATAATTCAAGTATTCAAAATCTTTAAATAATAAATGTAATTTGTTTTTCAGAAACTTTGGCAAATCTGTCAATGATTTTTTCAACATCCAAATCAATTTCTCGATGAATGCTTAATAATGTGAGTCCATTTAATCGTTCTTGATATTATTAATGTTTACAATGAAACTATGACGAATTTCGTTTTAATCTTTTGGATTATGTTTCTTGAAACAATGAAGAACATAATTAGATGGGGGGAAAAAATCGATTTTTTTTTCCGACCTACCTCGGTATATATGCCCCCTTAAATAATTTTTAAAATATTTTATTTCTTTTGTAAACTATTAAAAAAATTATTATAATTTTTTCTTTCAATTTGGAGGGGGGGGGGGGGGGGCGCTGGATCCGCCACTGGTAAGAGATCGTTCCCTGTAAAATGGTTTCGGGGTTGACTCGGGCTTATGAAATTTTCACACATTTTATGGTGCAGTTATTAAGTATAAAAAATGTATAATTTATTGTAATAAAAACTTTTTAATGACTAATTTCTTTGTATAGGCATCAAAGTTCGAATCCGTAAAATTTGGTCTTTAATCGTTCGGATTAAAATCTTTCGGATTCGGCCCTCCAAATTCGAATCTCCAAAACAGTTATAGTAAAACCTAATTTTATAATTATTTAAAGAACTTACAAAATAGAATTAAAAAAACAAATCACATACAAAACAAACACACTCACTACAAATCATAGATTTAATTCACGATAACAAATTGCAATACTGATTTTTGTAATCAGATACTGTTTGTATGACTGCTCCCGGCAGCATCATTTTATTATTCACATACGATTATTTTCTTTTCTGATTTTAGAGGCAGAACAAATAATGGGTTATGAAAAAGGCTTTCTTTTCAGTCAAAAATAGAATATGTATTGCTCATAAAAAATAGTATTGAATAACAGGAAACTCGCATCACCAATAACGTTATATGTACTATACATGAAATCTAGGCTACACAGAATTTTCTTACCCGCCTCATATCTTAATTGCGTCATCATAAATTTTAGCGACACCACTAACTACTCGTATATAGGACAAAATAATTTTTTTTTTAAATGTTTATAAAATATTTTTTAGGATATGAATATGTTTTTAGAAATTTTGATACATATCCTCTGACTTGATATTAACATCAAAGTTCTCGTTCAATCAAAAAATTATGAAAAATCATTAAAGAGTGTCCCGGAAATGCATAATAATTAGAAAACAATGGAGAGCAATCGTAAAACCGAAAGAGACAATAGTAAACATAAAATCTAGGCTACACGGAATTTTTTTCGAGCCTCATATCTTGTTTGCGTTACAATAGTACTAACCATATAGAACATTAAAAAAAAAAATTAAACAATTTTTTAATAATATTTTTTATCCTTTCTATATATTTTTAGAAATTTTGACACATATTTTTTCACTTGATAAAAACATCAAAGTTCCCTTTTGAATCAAAAAATTGTCCCAGAAATGTTCCCCTGAAAAGCATAATAAATAATAATTAGAAAACAATGGAGCGCAATGCTTATAACCGAGATACACAATAGTAAACATAATATCTAGGCTACACAGAATTTTTTTCGGGCTCATATCTTGTTTGCGTTACAATAGTACTAACCATGCAGGATAAGATGAAAAATGTTTTAAAAATATTTTTTATCCTTTCTATATATTTTTAGAAATTTTGACACAAATCCTTTCACTTGATATTAACATCAAAGTACCCTTTTGAATCAAAAAATTATGAAAGTGTCCCGGAAATGCCCCCCTGAAATGCATAATAAATAATAGTTAGAAAACAATGGAGCGCAATGTTTATAACCGAGATACACAATAGTAAACATAATGTCCAGGCTACACAGAGTTTTTTTCGAGCTCTTATCTTGTTTGCGTTACAATAGTACTAACCATGCAGGATAAGATGAAAAATGTTTTAAAAATATTTTTCATTCTTTCTATATATTTTTAGAAATTTTGACACAAATCCTTTCACTTGATATTAACATCAAAGTACCCTTTTGAATCAAAAAATTATGAAAGTGTCCCGGAAATGCCCCCCTGAAATGCATAATAAATAATAGTTAGAAAACAATGGAGCGCAATGTTTATAACCGAGATACACAATAGTAAACATAATGTCCAGGCTACACAGAGTTTTTTTCGAGCTCTTATCTTGTTTGCGTTACAATAGTACTAACCATGCAGGATAAGATGAAAAATGTTTTAAAAATATTTTTCATTCTTTCTATATATTTTTTGAAATTTTGACACATATCCTTTCACTTGATATTAACATCAAAGTTCCTTTTTAAATAAAAAAAATAATGAAAAATCATTAAATTGTCCCGGAGAGGACCCCCTGAAAAGCATAATAAATAATAATTAGAAAAAAAAGGAGCGCAAGGCTTATAACCGAAACAGACAATGGTAAACATAAAATCTAGGCTACAAAAAACAAAAAAACATTTTTCGAGCCTCATATCTTGTTTGCGTTACAATAGTACTATCCATATAGGATAAAATGAAAAAAGTTTTAAAAATGTTTTAAAAATATTTTTCATTCTTTCTATATATTTTTTGAAATTTTGACTCATATCCTTTCACTTGATATTAACATCAAAGTTCCTTTTTAAATAAAAAAATAATGAAAAATCATTAAATTGTCCCGGAGAGGACCCCCTGAAAAGCATAATAAATAATAATTAGAAAAAAAAAGGAGCGCAAGGCTTATAACCGAAACAGACAATGGTAAACATAAAATCTAGGCTACAAAAAACAAAAAAACATTTTTCGAGCCTCATATCTTGTTTGCGTTACAATAGTACTATCCATATAGGATAAAATGAAAAAAGTTTTAAAAATGTTTTAAAAATATTTTTCATTCTTTCTATATATTTTTAGAAATTTTGACACATATCCTTTCACTTGATATTAACATCAAAGTTCCTTTTTAAATAAAAAAATAATGAAAAATCATTAAATTGTCCCGGAGAGGACCCCCTGAAAAGCATAATAAATAATAATTAGAAAAAAAAGGAGCGCAAGGCTTATAACCGAAACAGACAATGGTAAACATAAAATCTAGGCTACAAAAAACAAAAAAACATTTTTCGAGCCTCATATCTTGTTTGCGTTACAATAGTACTATCCATATAGGATAAAATGAAAAAAGTTTTAAAAATGTTTTAAAAATATTTTTCATTCTTTCTATATATTTTTTGAAATTTTGACACATATCCTTTCACTTGATATTAACATCAAAGTTCCTTTTTAAATAAAAAAAATAATGAAAAATCATTAAATTGTCCCGGAGAGGACCCCCTGAAAAGCATAATAAATAATAATTAGAAAAAAAAAGGAGCGCAAGGCTTATAACCGAAACAGACAATGGTAAACATAAAATCTAGGCTACAAAAAACAAAAAAACATTTTTCGAGCCTCATATCTTGTTTGCGTTACAATAGTACTATCCATATAGGATAAAATGAAAAAAGTTTTAAAAATGTTTTAAAAATATTTTTCATTCTTTCTATATATTTTTTGAAATTTTGACACATATCCTTTCACTTGATATTAACATCAAAGTTCCTTTTTAAATAAAAAAAATAATGAAAAATCATTAAATTGTCCCGGAGAGGACCCCCTGAAAAGCATAATAAATAATAATTAGAAAAAAAAGGAGCGCAAGGCTTATAACCGAAACAGACAATGGTAAACATAAAATCTAGGCTACAAAAAACAAAAAAACATTTTTCGAGCCTCATATCTTGTTTGCGTTACAATAGTACTATCCATATAGGATAAAATGAAAAAAGTTTTAAAAATGTTTTAAAAATATTTTTCATTCTTTCTATATATTTTTAGAAATTTTGACACATATCCTTTCACTTGATATTAACATCAAAGTTCCTTTTTAAATAAAAAAATAATGAAAAATCATTAAATTGTCCCGGAGAGGACCCCCTGAAAAGCATAATAAATAATAATTAGAAAAAAAAAGGAGCGCAAGGCTTATAACCGAAACAGACAATGGTAAACATAAAATCTAGGCTACAAAAAACAAAAAAACATTTTTCGAGCCTCATATCTTGTTTGCGTTACAATAGTACTATCCATATAGGATAAAATGAAAAAAGTTTTAAAAATGTTTTAAAAATATTTTTCATTCTTTCTATATATTTTTAGAAATTTTGACACATATCCTTTCACTTGATATTAACATCAAAGTTCCTTTTTAAATAAAAAAATAATGAAAAATCATTAAATTGTCCCGGAGAGGACCCCCTGAAAAGCATAATAAATAATAATTAGAAAAAAAAGGAGCGCAAGGCTTATAACCGAAACAGACAATGGTAAACATAAAATCTAGGCTACAAAAAACAAAAAAACATTTTTCGAGCCTCATATCTTGTTTGCGTTACAATAGTACTATCCATATAGGATAAAATGAAAAAAGTTTTAAAAATGTTTTAAAAATATTTTTCATTCTTTCTATATATTTTTAGAAATTTTGACACATATCCTTTCACTTGATATTAACATCAAAGTTCCTTTTTAAATAAAAAAATAATGAAAAATCATTAAAGTGTCCCGGAGAGGACCCCCTGAAAAGCATAATAAATAATAATTAGAAAAAAAAGGAGCGCAATGCTTATAACCGAAATAGACAATGGTAAACGTAAAATCTTGCCTACACACAATTTTTTTACTAGCCTTATATCTTGTTTGCGTTACAATAGTACTAGCAATACAGGACAAAATAAATAAAAAATTTAAAAATTTTTTAAAAATATTTTTTTCCTTACTAGGATATTTTTAAAAATTTTGACACTAATTCGTTCACTTGATATTAACTTCAAAATCCTCTTTTGAATCAAAAAATTATGAAAAATCATGAAAGTGTCCCGGAAAGGTCCCCCAGAAATGCAGTTATAAATAATAATTAGAAAACAATGGAGAGCAATGCTTATAACCGAAATAGACTATAGTATACATAAAATCTAGGCTTCACAGAATTTTTTTCGAGCCTCATATCTTGTTTGCGTTACAATAGTACTAACCATACAGTACAAAATGAAAAAAAATTTAAAAATGTTTTAAAAATAATTTTTATCCTTTCTGTATGTTTTTAGAAATTTTGACGCATATCCTTTCACTTGATATTAATATCAAAGTTCTCTTTTCAATCAAAAAATTAGGAAAAATCATTTAAGTGTCCCGGAAGAGTCCCCCTCAATTGCAGTTATTAAAAGAGTTTTTAAGATATAGCTAAATATGCAAAAAGTCAAATTAAAAATTTTCGATCATCTGACCATTTAACCTAAATTTTGGACCCTATTTTCCAAATCGCAACGTTTTTGTAAATCCGGCCTGCAGCCAACGAACATCTCCCTCTCATATTTCTTTCCCCACATCATTTTTAAGGCTATACATTTGTTTCAAATATAACTGCGTCAATTTTGGTCAATGTTTGTTTCAAATTCGACAAAAGTTTCTTTTTTATTTTGACACACTTTTCTCTCTTTTGAGAAATCCCCTTTTTTACAGTTTATGCCTGAATCAAAATGTAAAACAGAAATTATACCTAAATTATTTTTTTTTGAGATTCCAAAAACCATTTTTTCACGTTGATGATCAAAATGTGTCACTAAAATCAGTATTCACATATTTAGAGGAGTTCAATTATAAAATTCTTTAATTTTTCACTCACATTTAATTGTCATTTCTTTTTTTCTTTTTAATTTGTTTCCGATTCATAAGACTTTTTTCTTTGCTGTTTTGATAGTGTGAATGTAAAAATTAAATCATAATCACTCGAAATTATTTATGCAACTATAGCATATATAAATGTGATGAAATAAATATTTTTAATAATAACTATTAGATAATAATTACTGTGAACGATATAATAAATTTTTTTTTTATAATAACTATTAAATAAATATTTTCCTTAAAATAATAAAACTGATTTCAAAATAATAAAACTAGCAAAGTTTATGATTCTTGCTGTTTGCGCCGCCTCTAGGCAAAGAAAAGTTGGCACGCCACTGACTACGACATAAAAATTTTGAATGAGTTACAATATTGTAAGCTTTTTAATTCCTTTTCACCTTGAACAATAATTCTTTTATCAAAATATAGTATAACATTAAATAAGTAGATATCAGGTAGTGATATCAGACAATAATCCCAAATCCCCCCCCCCATTTTGACACTGAACATTTTAATTTTACTTCACTTACGTCAAAATTATAAACTGTGCCTTGAGTTTGTTGTAGGTTTTTCATCAATTTTTCTACAGTTAAATTATTTTTTTTTTTTTTTACGATGAAACAACTGATATTGTTCCTCTAGTATCACAAAGCGCCAGAGATATTAATTTTTAGACATCACTTTCAGACATTAATCATATCACAAAAATAAAAAGAAATTAATTGTCATTTTGTCTCGACCTTTTGATCATATTTGTTTTGAGAGAAGTTATCAGAAACAGTTCTATGGTGAGTTTTTTTCTTTTTATTTCATTGTTATTATATTTAGAATGATCACTATATTGAATGAAACCAACACTATATGGGTAATTTCTTCCCATATAATGCTGTTGATCACTTTGAAAATTTCTTTTTACCTGTGGTGCATTACATGCAACGCATTTCTGTTTTGTAGGAGAAAATTGTTTCGGTTTAGTACCTGTTTGTTTATTAAGTCCAATTCTTAGAGATTCAAATTCATCTAGTATTTTTTACCGAACTCAAAGAACTATTCGTAGAAATCCATACATCAAGAAAATGTTGTTTAGCTTTATTTAGCACTCTAGTTTTAAATTGGTTAGCAATAGCTAATTCTACAACCTTCAATTCAGCTAACCAATCATTAAGCATCAGTTAATAGTGTAGGGTCCAGCGAATTGCAACATGGCCTACTGCTTTTCCTTTTCGCCACATTGTTATATTGGAATCCATTTATTTTTCTCATTTTTTAAATGGTTAAATTTTTTTTAGATGGCTAAGTCGTTGTCTGCTGATGAGTTACAACACTTTTTATTTTCTCTATTAATTTATTTTAATTCAGCATTCCTTATATTTTATATTACATGTACTCTGATTTTCATTAACTGATCTCTCACACACACACACACACACACACACACACACACACACACACACACACACACACACACACACACACACACACACACACACACACACACACACACACACACACACACACACACACACACACACACACACACACACACACACACACACACACACACACACACACACACACACACACACACACACACACACACACACACACACACACACACACACACACACACACACACACACACACACACACACACACACACACACACACACACACACACACACACACACACACACACACACACACACACACACACACACACACACACACACACACACACACACACACACACACACACACACACACACACACACACACACACACACACACACACACACACACACACACACACACACACACACACACACACACACACACACACACACACACACACACACACACACACACACACACACACACACACACACACACACACACACACACACACACACACACACACACACACACACACACACACACACACACACACACACACACACACACACACACACACACACACACACACACACACACACACACACACACACACACACACACACACACACACACACACACACACACACACACACACACACACACACACACACACACACACACACACACACACACACACACACACACACACACACACACACACACACACACACACACACACACACACACACACACACACACACACACACACACACACACACACACACACACACACACACACACACACACACACACACACACACACACACACACACACACACACACACACACACACACACACACACACACACACACACACACACACACACACACACACACACACACACACACACACACACACACACACACACACACACACACACACACACACACACACACACACACACACACACACACACACACACACACACACACACACACACACACACACACACACACACACACACACACACACACACACACACACACACACACACACACAGGTACGCAAGGACCGGCAACCGGGGACGTGTGTGCCGGTACCCGCGACCGAGGACGTCCGTTAATAATGGGTGTATTTTGATAAAATTTGGGTATATATATTTTAATACGTGATAGATAATAGTTTAATGTTCAAATTTGAAATATTTTTATTTTTTCGAAGTATGCAATTTTGCAAGGTAAGCGAGGACTTCTATACACAACATACACACTTTACACAGCCAATCGAGGACCTTCAAGTAGAAAATGTCGCCTAACATGTATTTTTCCCAGTTACTCTGTTCCAAGTTATTTAAATTTTAAAAGATTAAATTTTAAATTAAAGATGTTTATCCTTTGAGTTTTACATTTTATTAAAATGTTATTGGAAAAAAAATTATATATTTCGTGTTTAGACGCTGAATTTTTTTATACCTTTTTGGTCCTAGAAATATGGCAACTCAAATGAAAATTAATAACCATACGGCAAAATAGACTCTACTTTATAGCTTTTTAAAAAATAAAGTTTTTTTAAAATTTAAAATACTTTTCTTCAACTCTCAAATACCATAACTTGTTTCAATTTTTCTTCTTCATTATTTTGCTTATGTTAGGACACTAACTTTAGTTGCGGATTAAAGCTCATCCAGCTTCAGATCAATAAAAATAAACTTGTTAGGGAAGTAAAGGCGGTCGGCGCGCAATGCAGACTACGTTGCCAGCACAATTCCTATAAAATTGGAGATACTTGTTCATCACGGATATTTTGTTCTCATAATTTAGAGTTTTTTTTTTTAAATTTGTTTATGCTTGCCACTTTTTTAAATAGTTTTTTAAGAAATATGTTTAATTTTTTATTGATGAAACTTATAACATGCTCATAACTTAAATTGTTTTCAACTGCAAAGTAGCGAATGAAGAAAGAAGGAAAAGGAATGCTTAAAGTATCAAAATCAATGAAACTCTCAAATATTTTATTAATTTCTTTTCTGAAAGCTAAGTATGTGAATGAAAGCCTTTCAAAATATAAGATTTTTGTAAATCAGCAACCAAGGTGGTACTGAAAACATATAGAACAGTGTAAATACTTCTAATAACAAGAACAATGAACAAAAACTACTTATACATTCATTCAACTGTGTATTTCTGATATACACACCGGCAACTGCGGACTTCTGTCATACACCCCGGCAATCGCGGACTTCTACTATACACCCCGGCAACCGCGGACTTCTGTCATACACCCCGGCAATCGCGGACTTCTACTATACACCCCGGCAACCGCGGACTTCTGTCATACACGCCGGCAACCGCGGACTTTAAAAATGCATTTTTAAAAAATACTGGAACAATTTCATGCGAACAATCACAGTGCTATTCTAACTGAATAAATGCTGTATGAGAACCAAAAGCCACAGATTAACTAAAAAAAAAATGATTTTTTTTAAAATTCTTTTTTCAGTGATCAGTCATTAATTGTGTTATATTTCTGCTCTGAACGATCCCAAAACTAACGCAACATATTTCCAATAACAGGTGGACAAAAAGATTATACCATCTGGCTAGTCATGAGAGGTTTCTTTCAAATACTTTCGCATAGCATCCGCTTCGAACATCTATTGTATAGATCCTTTTTAAAAAGTAAATCTAAGCTTTAAAAGCAATGAAAATCAGGGTTGAACGAATGAGCCAGAAGTTAAAAAACAAATAAATAAATGATATTTTCGGACATATTTTGGAATTTTCTAAGAATTATTTAAAAAAAAATTAGAAGTAAATTCAGATTAATATAAAACAATTTTAAAATCAGATATTTTAACAATCTGCATTGAGTTGGCTACGAAGATATTAAGGAAGGACACTATTAAGAAAATTTCAGTAGATCTCATAAATAGCTAAATATACTTTAAGGGAAACACTAAATTTGTTTTTTTATAGCATGCTTGAGTTAGAACAATTTAGATTCTAATTTAGAAGTTTAAACAAAAATCAGTATTTAATAAATATTTATTATATATTCAGTCATAATGAGTTTAAACCTAAAATTGAAATTTTTAATGGATGATTCAGTTATTTCAATTTATTTTAAAAACTACATTCATTAACTGTTATTTCAACGACTAAACTATAATTTTCAGGCGATGTAATTAGAACAAGTTTAGAGCATTCTAGTTAGCTTGTAATTATTATCTAAGTTGCCCATTGCGACTCAACTTAGTGAATTTATTTAGCAGAATTAGTTATAAAAAAATGTTAAAAAACTTTGCGAACGCTCAAATACGTCCGAAGATTTACTTATTTATAGTCTTTCTATTTATTTATTTTTGAATTAATTCAATATTGAACTAATACGCTTATTTATTGATTAGCTTATGCACAGATTCACTCGTTCACAACTTCGCTCAGTGCGGGTCACTGATCCCTCTCCGATTCAGAAATACATCATTAGAAATCAATATAGTTAATCATCGCACAAACATCTAAAAACTTTGCAATTTTTCAACATGAGACAATATAATTTTTAATCTAAATATTGATTATCAAACAAATTTAAAATGAGAAAGAAGAGCTTTCACAGGCCGGAATACTCCAAGAGTATACTTACTAAAGAGTATGTATACGTACTATTACAATATGTAATAAGAGTCTAACGCATTGAAATCAATTCTTTGTGATTTTAAGCAGCTAGAGTGAGAAAATTTTGATACTGTGGTCAGTGAAGGGAGAATCACGCGATTACCTTGACAATATAAGAGAAGATCTCACTAATTTTATCATTCAATAGTTTGTTGTTTTTAACTTTAGAGAATCACATACCAATACTTTTTGATCTTTTTTAAAATTGTCTTATTAAATTATCCGAAATTTAAAAATTATTTTTACGATCATCATTCAACTATAATTATTTGCATCTTATTAATTAGTCAGTGTAATATATAGATCGCGAAAAACTATATATTATGGCAAAATTTGAAATTTTAGCTAATTATTATTTTATACCAAGATCACACGATTTTAACCCAGGTTTTTTTAGCAATACTAAGCGAACAAATATTAAATAAAAAAGATTGAAGGATTAATATTAAATAAATTAAAATAAAAATATGAAATAAAACAATAAATTATGTTAGTACTAAGTTCATTCAAGAATTTAATTTAAGAATGCCTGCATACTAAAAGAATTTCAAAAAGAAGATACAGATACTTAAGATACTCGTGAAACAAAAACAAACTAAAGAGCAAAATAGTAACAATGTTTAATGCTTTAATGAAAAACATCAAATTGTCTTTTGTTCTGCGGAGAGCATTCTGGAATATTCGAGAAAAAATATTAAAATCTGAGTCTCAATAATATAATAAACTAATTTAATAATATCCAAAAACAAAGTGGGAATATATATAAAAACTACAAGGAGAACAAACGCTAACTGAGTGCGGCTGGACCGGCTCGCACCTAGCTGCGTAACGTATGCTGTTCAGGCCTTTTCTGTATCATTTAGTATAACTGAGTTAATTTTGTATTTCTTTCTTTCTTTTTTTTTAAAAAAAAATAATGGTGTTGAAGTTAGCATAACAACATTTCCCTTTTGTCACTAGCAATTATCTGCAAAAAGTATGAAACAAAAATTTTACGTCAAGGGTTTTTCAAATTAACTTTCTTTTAAAAACCCATAAAATATTCAATTCAACTTTATCGCTTACTTCTAAAATTGCTAAAGTTTCAACCTTCTATGTTAGAGTATTTGAGAAAACATAGAGTGACGTAAAGTCATACATCAAAAACAGAAATGATTATTGAGAATTTATTTTTTCAATACCCACTTTGGTTAACATTCGTCAATTCAGGCGTATTAAAGCATATTTGTTAGCCAATCTTTCAGGGGCACCTTATAAGGGGGAACAACGTTTTTCCCACAGTATGAACAGTTAATATAGAGAATGAAAGAACATCTATGCTTTGTCCAGGATTCGAGCTCAAAACCTTTCTGATTTGAGGCCATAGTTTTTAATAATTGTTTCCACGCCCTTTGACGCAGGTGGGTGTTATAAATATATATTTTTTGACCCTCTAATCACAAAAAAAAATTTTAAAAAAATATATATATTTTGATATTTTTAAAGTATAAAAAATAGTCAAATATTAGTTACTAAAAAAACTGTTAATTTACTGTTAAGACCCTGATATTTCATGCTGTTTTTCATAACGACAAATTATTAAAATGCAAGATATAATATTTTTCACTTACTTTGACCTAAATTAATACGAAATAGAGAAAAAAGTATGAAATAATTGAGCTCGGCACAAAAAAGAACCCTGGTTATCTTATTGTAGTTTGTAATGCGATAATTTTATAGAGAGAAAGCTTTAGCATTTCAATTGATGTATTATATATTCTTATTTTTTATTAAATTTTCTCAGGATTTTAAAGTTTTCTTTGCCCCGTAAGTGGACTGATCGTAAAAACACGGTTCCCAATAAGACGCCAAAGTCGATAATCACTGGTGGCAGTCAGTAAGCCGGTGGATGGCCACTTTGATCAGCCTACGTAGGGACCGAGGGTGTGCGGTATCGGTCCATCGGTGCTCGTTAAACTGTTCTGTCGTAAAGTCCTAGGCTTCGCTCGTTAGTCGTCGGGCTGCCAAAGCGGAGGAGCCATCCCTCTGCAAAGGATCAAAATTGCGATGGCATCTTTGAATAAGCCAGGGATGTTTCCAGACAGTCGTGTGACGCTCTGGTGTGACGTAAATAAAATATCTACCTACCTCAAATTTTATTCATATATGTTTTACATTATTTAAATGTTTGTATTCTTTTAACAGTAGCTGCTAAATAGCAATTGGATTATGCCTGATTATTGGAATGTAAAAATATTATTATTATTACTTGAATTTTTACTTCCTAAGAACGTAAAACGCAAGGCTTAATATACACACTGAAGTTTTGCTGTAACTGTAAATGTATGATGTTTTTCTTTTTTTTTTTTTGTAGAAATTATATATTATTTCACTTAAAAATTATTTTTATTCAAAATAATATCTAATTTTTAAGACTTTTTATGAGAAAATGCAAATTTAGAGATAAAAATACAAAATTACATTTTGTGCATTTTTCTGCTTATAATGGTAAAATTGTTTTTAATTATTTCGTTAAAGTCTATTTTTCATTTCTTTGTGAGAAAATTTTGACGTACTTATAAATAAATACGATATTTAAGGTAAGATATAAATAATATAAAATACAAGAGATTTTAAGAAATAATACGATAAATAAACCAACGTTTATTTGCCTTGCCTACAAAGTATAGATGAGGGCATTTTCTTTTTAACTAGTATTTTTTTAATTATTATAATCTACGGTATAAAGAAATAAGCTAATGATAACTTGAAATATATAATGGTGTGGTATAAAAATAAAACGTAGAAGTTGTTGGGAAATTTCTTTCGGTTCAAGAATTTTAATAAAAAGAATAAATAAAATGAAAAAAACTAAAACATTGATAAATACTGGCATTTCTTATTAATTTATAATTTTAAACGATTGGAAGCATTATTCAAAATAAATTAATTGTTATCAATTAATCCAATGGTAACAATTAATGGAAAATTAAATCAATCATTGTAATCGAAAATTGTTGCTATTTGCATTTCTGTTAGAAAGGTCACTGTCCTCAGAACATTTATGGGCTTGACCATGGTCTTTGTCGGTTCATTTTGAAAAGAGAGCGACCCCCCTACTATGCATTGGGGGCAAAAGGAAGGTTGGTTCCTGATAGTCATATGATAGGGAAGCAAGATGGCCCCTTGTGCTAAATGTCCCCTACCTAATTGGTTAAAAGATGATTCCGAGAATTTTTTACCCGCGCATTTTCCATTCCCGCGCGTATTTTGTAGAAATAGAACATGTACTGCACCCTTTGGAAATTCATTTTCGAGAGACTTCAGGTGTACTTTCATATTATTTAAAACTGCGTGAATAAATATATATTTGATGGTAAAATAGGAAAATCACTCTTTACACTTATATTTGTTTACTCGAATGCATTACTTTAATGCCGCAATGAGAACAAAAATAAGAAAAGAAACAACAAATTCCAGCTCATGTAACAAGTAGACATTTTAAATTTCAACTTCAAAAAAACATTAATTAAATGCCAATTTAACTACTTCAAAAATAAATTGAGTTATTAAAATGACTTAAAATTGAATTGTTGAAACTGTGTTTGAAATTTACAATATAATCAGGAACGCTCAAACTCAGTCAACATAATTAAGCTAAAAGTTGCCATTTTTACTTTATTCTATGCTAAAAATTTGTAAACTTATTAAATCAATCTAGATAGGATATTAATGTAAGGCAGAATACAGCTCTCATTGAATTGATTAAGTACAAGTTTTTCACAACGCAAGAAATGTTAGGTGCTGGCATGCTCTTTGCAATTCTTTTTATTATTTATTTATTTAAATTATATTTATTTATAGTTTATTTATTTATTTTGCATATGCTCGCATTTAAATTGAAGGAACTACAAAAAAAAATTTTAAAAAAAAATTGCTGGGGCAGCAAGTGCATTTTTAGGGGGCTTACATTTGTATTTTTCAAGTAATATATTTGAGTGGTTAAATATTGACCAATGCTTCTGAAAATATCAGCAACAGTAGATTTTATTAAAAACAAAAATTTGACCTTTGACGTTATAATTGATTTGAAAATTGAAGTAATAATTTGAAAACTGAAGTAATAATTTTTTTCCCTTTGTGTTTCATTTATTTGTGCAACCGTGTTCTACAGCTTATTACTCTTCTGTTTAAAATAATTTCAAAATACACGTAAAAATTGCTGAAATGATCTGTTAACTTATTATTGTCGATCATTATTCACTCAGAGTTCATACAGAATATTTTTAAGTTACATTGAAGTTTTTTTTCCTAATTAAAAAAAAATAATAATAATTTTAGCAGATTTTTAAGCTTTGAAAAAAGAAATCATAGATAATTCTACAAGATATAATTTTAAAAGTACGGAGTATAAATAACGACTCACATTTAGAGTCGCATACTTTTCTTCGAATTGAAATGTTTAGTCTAATTCAATATAAATTATTTGATTTGAAAGTATTTAGACCCGACTGATCAGAGTATATAAATATTTTTCAAATTTTTATAATTCTGGAAAGTTGTGTCACGCATAATCTCTACCCCAACTGATTGTGACACTTTTCCCCAATAGGCTTGCCATTCTTGAACTGCATTGCACAAGGATGAATAAATTCTTTTTAAGAATTTTAAAGAAACATAACTTTATTGTGGATTACATTTTAGCTGGCTGAATTTAAAGCTTGATGAGAAAAAGCTGAAAGGGGTTACGCTGTACCAACCGTCTAATAAAGAATCATATCAAGTAAAATAAAAGGAAAGACCATTGAAATATTTTGAACTTTATATACGGAAATCCTTCAGGGTACAAATGCTATTTTCGTGGGAGCGATTAAAATTTCAATAAGTTTCAATTCAAATAAGTTTAAAACTATAGTAGAAATTTATACGTTGTCTCTACAAAATTTTCGCGTTTCACATAAAAGTTTCCTTGTTTAAAAAACTAGTCATTTTTATATAATCATGTTCATAATTTAGGAAGTTTTAATTCTTATCAGTTTAACTAGAAGGAATAAAAATAGTAGTTTTAAAAAAATATTACGATTAAAAAATTATTCTATATTTAGTATAAGTTGTAATGCTTCAGCATATATTTTAGGAAATCTCCAGACTACAATTTTCTGTATTTTAAATAGATTAGGGAAAAAATTATTACGATAGAATTAGAAACTATTATTATATTTTATTATAACGGGTTAACAAAAAAACCAATTATGGGATAAATTAGTAAGAATTGTAAATGTGCGTAAATACTTTGATACTATGTTGATAGCAAAACACTTTATTTTTTATTCATTTATATATTTTTGTTCTTATAAAAAGTACACATAGTTTATTGTTTCGTTATAATAATTTAAAGTTAACATAAGTTAAAAATAATTTTTAGATTAAAAAAAAGGCTAGTTAAAACGTTAAATAGAAAAATAATAATAATATTAAAACAATATTCTCATAATCTTTTTCCGGTGTTCCTTAAATTCAATATTTTAGAAAATAATTCTTACATTCCTTATTTGTTAACAAATACTATACTTCACGGATATTAAAAAATATTGGTAGAAGTCTACTTTATAATTAAATTTCTTTAATGCTTATAGCTATCAAGATACAAGTTCCACGTTTTTAGAAATTAACAAAAACATGGCTTGTACATGTTTTATTGCTACAATGTTTGTAGCAACGCAACAACAATCTAACACTTTTTTGTAAAAAAAATTATAATAAATAAAAAAAGACCAGTTTTTATTGGGCTATTTAGGGATTATGGCTGATATGCAAAGTTATACTGTCTAAAACGGAAATAAGAAAAGTAAAAAAAAAAGAAATGTTATTTAATAAGTAACTTGGCTTTCAAACATAGTTTTAAAAAAATAAAAAAATCCATTTTTGGGGAGTAAACCACTTGCAAAGATTTTTGGGGGTAACTTCAGGGTTTTATTGGGGTTTTCAGGATTTAAAAAAAAATTTTTTTTTAACTAATTTCTTTTTTTTATTCTTTAAATAAGTCTCTTAAAAAAAAGTCTTGCTACATTAAATAAATTGGAATAATTTAACTGTGTTAATTTTGCTACATTAAAAAAATCATTTCAAACTGTACATAACAAGATTTACAGTCGGGGAAACAGTATTTAATATATATTTTTTATAAATTATTCATCCATTCAAGTAGGTTCTTTACAAAAAAAACCACTTAGAACTTTATATTTTGCGTAAAATCATAAAAGACTCTGCTTTCAAATATATATATATACAATTTGCAAGAATCAAAACTCACTACACTCTTTTTTTTTTATATAAAACTATGCGAAAAATTCATGTGCTAGATAAACATTAAATTTGTTTATCTTATTTATCTTATTAAAATTTTTTGAAGTAATTTTTCTAAATTTGCGTTTTTTGTGAAATTTCTCCTGAGTTCTACCTGTATGATAGAAGTTTTGACATCTTTTAATTTTAGTAGAGAAATGAGACTTAAGAATACATATTTTTTTTAAAATTTCATCACTCAGAAACGATTCAGCCGATTTCGCTTAAAATTTCGTATTTTATGAACAATAGTAACGTACTTTGAAATGATTCACAAATTTGTGTACCTTATGATTTAAATAACATTTGACCGTCAATAAGAGTGTGCAAAGATATTAAATAGTTCACGAGATATGACATACTATGCAGAAAGGAAAATTAACATAAAAGGACTTAAATTTTCGTTCGCTCTCTACATAAACTATTTTGACAATATATTTTCTGAATTACGGCTACTCTCCTTCATAATAATGTGATGATCAAGAGTCCGAAATTGTAGAAGAAAAAGCATGTTTCTTCAGAGAGAGTACGTTTTTGCTTTTGATTTCATAACTTAATTTATCTCCCACGTAATCTAATTATCATACCAGTTTTTAGCCTCATGAAACATTGTGACTGCATCATAGCACGTGATACTCTACCTTTAACAATTTGCAATCTTATACGCGGGGTCGAAAATACAAACCTAATGCTAGAAGGTTTATAGGGGCTGACGCAGATGCTCCATCGCACACCCAGGCGGCAGCGATTGTCAGAGATAGAATGATATTGACAATAAAGTAGGAATCCATCAGAAATTCAAACCAAACCGATGATCTTGCTTTAAACAAGCAATGATTTTTCTGAGTAGTAATGAAATTACCGTAAGTTACATAACTGCTCAGTGAGCACTGCTTAGAACCTAGAAGACATGTCAACGCGTAGACAGGAAGACATGCCATTGCTTGCCTCATCATCTGAGATTCTGAGCACGACTTAATGCCCATTCCCTAAGCATTTAGTTTCTCATCATGCATGTGAAAATCTAGAAACTACTTCAAGAAAAACTTCTTGCTTGTTGCAATAGGTTAATCGCATGCAGTAAGAATGGCCCCTTAAATATGAAACTTCCCCTTAAATATTAAAACTTAAACAGGGAAATGATATTTTATTTTAATATTAGCAGTTTTAAACTTCATCCTAAATGAATCCATATTTACCTTTTCAAAGGTAGAATCATAGTTTAATTTCAATTCGAACAGCCTTTGCGCTTGACTGTCGACTCAGTACCTGCGTCAGACTCTAAAAAGTATCTAGTTAGGATTGCGTTTCCAATTAGCATTGCTATTTCATCCAAGTTAACCTTCCAAGTTATTATTTCTTCTGGTTTTGAATAACTTTGTATAATTTCAAAATGACAAAAATACTTTAATAGGGCGCAAAAATTCATATTAATAACGAACAGTTAAGAAATCGTTTCTTTTGATTTAAATATATTTCTTTGCGAAACTTGCACTTTTACTCAATAATATTAATTTAAATGGGAAAGAAATTAGGATATTTCGCACGTGGCTTACTAATTTTACAAACCTCCTTGATTGCTCAACATTCATCATTGTTTTTTTCCCCTACAAACAACAGAAATTTTGTAAAAAAATAAAAATAAAAATATAAAAATAAAATATTACTATTCAATTCAAAAGTATTTGTGGTATGTTAAAATTAATTACACTGAAATAAGCGATTACCTAGATTCGAAAAACAATCAACTCTACTTGAAAATAAAAATATGGACTTAGCAATATAGAATAGCAATATGAACTTTGCAATTAGATGTAATTTTAATCATGGACAATAATAGCGATGATTATATAACAGTTCGAATTGAAAAAGATTTTTTCTCTCTAGGACAATTTTTTTTAATTTTTACTTTTAAAAATTTCAATAAAAATATTGGCATTTATATCAGGCTAAATTATATGTTCACACATCAAGTCGTATGTGAGCTTATAAAATACAAATCTCGAGAAAACGATACAAAATTTCTTACAGCAATAAATAATCATGTATTAATCAAAAAAAAAAAAAAAAAAAAAAAGAAATCACCACAAAATCATTTATAATTAATTACATTAAACTTTGAAAAAATATAAATTAAAAAAAAAAAAAAAAGAACTGTTAAGTCTACCAAAATATTTCTTTCAGTTTATGAAATTACAACTATGTATTAGCATTTCTTAGATCTGCAGAATGCCTCACTTGGTATTTCTTTATAAGTTTAACAGCTAATCATTCTTGAGCAAACTGTCTGTAGTTAATTTTTTTTTCAGTGAATCGTATTGCTTATACATTTTTCGACTAACTTTCTTATTTTCAAGTTTGTATGTCTTACAGGTTTTATGTCACAAAATAAAATGGAATGAAAAGTTGAAAGCACAAAACAGCGACTTTTGCTATGTTTTACTATAGAGAGTGATTAATGTTTCTCATTTATATTTAATATGATAAATCAAAACCGTATACGACACATAAAAGAGGATATAGCAAATGCTGTTTCCTAAACTTTAAATAAATAAAACTTAATTTATAATTCAAACTAAAACAGCTGACACAAAAACAGTTGCTCTTTTTTAAGCCGAAATCCATGCTACCCATTGTTTAAAAGAATTAGAATATTCTATTTTTTTGGAGGGGAGGGAATGTAATATTTTGCATGTAAATATTTATGTAATATTTTGCATGTGGACTGTAATGTAAATATTTTGCGGTTGGCAGTAGGCATAAAAAAATAATATTGTTTTCTTATTTCAGATAAGATATAAGCTTTACTCAGGGAGACCATTAATATTTCAATTGATTTATTAAATATTCCTTTTTAATTGAATTTCCTCACAGAATTTTAAATTTTCTTGCTATTGTCATGCACTGTGTTAATGCCATTATTTTTTTTAAAAACAAAATCTAAAATTTTAACCACTTCGGTTTAATAATTTCTTATAATTTGAAACTAAAAACTAAAGGGAATTTCTTACTTTTTTTTTAGAAAATTTACATATTGTCTTATAAATAAAATATAATGCTGTATAAAAATAAAAAATAAAAAAATCCAGCTTATTGTTTAAGATTTAAAAAAATTACTTTTTTCCACTGACTTTTATAAACCTTCAAAGTATGAATTAGGATGTTATTTCATTGTGAACTAATTTTTTAAGTTATTTTAATACATGGTCTATAGAAGTATATAATGATAAGAATAATACAAAAAGAATAATATGACTTAAAAAAAAAAGTTGGAATTTTCTTCAGTGTTTTTTATAATAAATAAATAAGCCAAGTTAGGTATTTCAAAAAATTCAATTGTAAAAACCTCAATAAACAATAAAATTTTATTTCTTATTTATTGATTTTTATTAATTTTTTAGTTTCAATTGAATCGAAATATTGTTATTAATAAGAGTAAAATAAATTAAAAAATATACGCAAATAAAAAAATATATAAAAGGTGTCCTGAATATGTTTCATTTTTCTATTAATTTAACTTCTATCTGAGCGCCAACAAAGCTACTGTCAAAAGACTATTCAAGGGCTTGACCATTTCTTTTGTTGTCTCATTCTGAAGGGAAGATGGGAGCCCTGCCCCGGGTGGTCTTCCGATCTGGCGCAGAAGATTGCCTATGCTAAATCATCCTTACCTAATTACTGTAAGATGCTACTACTGAGAATTTCCCGCGCTTTTGCAAAACATAGAACACGTGTAAAGTTCCCTCCTTGTATTATTTACTGGGTGTTTAATTTGGAAATGGATTTTTATTTTGAGGGACTGATTACATGTATTTTTTTTATTTCCTTTTAATTCCACTTAAATTGAAAATCTTAAAAATGGATATTTGTGTAAAAATCACTGTTCATTCTAATATCTGTTTGGTCGAATATAATTCCCTGAACACTGTATTGAAAAAGAAGAATGAACAAATAAGTGATTTCTAACAAGTTAACAAGGAGATATTTCAATAGTTAATAAATTAATAAAGTTCAATTTAACTACTCCAAATAAATTTAATTGTTGAAAGGACTTGAAAGCTTGAATTGTAATAACTGAAATTTACAAGGCAAACAGGAGTCTAATCTACATAAATGAACGGAAAACCGTTATCAATAGCTCATTTAATGCTACTAAGTATATGAACTTAATAAATCTGTATAGAAACATTATGAAAAGAGGTAAAAAAAACGGTTCTTGTATCAATAGAAATAGTTGAACACAAGCTTTAAAAATTTTTAGTCGTATTAAAAGCTAATATATTTCTTTCATTCTTCATATTACTTATTTATTAAATTTGTTATTTACATACTCGCTCATTCAAAATGAAGAAACTGAAAAAAATGTGCAGCTTGTGCATTTTTGTGATTGTTGTTGTTACGGTAAATGTTACGCTTTACGTGAAAAAATTTAATCAGTTAAGTATTGACCAATGCTTCTAAAAATGGCAGAAGAGTTTGATTTTATAATGAGAGTTTTTTTTTTTTCCCTGTTTATCTCTTGTTATAAGAGCAAAAGTAAAATGGAAGTTTTTATTTTTGTTTTTTCATTAATTTCAAAACGTATGTAACAATTGTTGAAAACTTAATATTAATCATAATAAAGTTTACTTAAAATAGTATTTGTTAGCTGTATAGTAAATTGTTTTTTTCCCTCTTTTTTTAAAAAAAAAATCCTAATTTTAGTAGATTTTTTTGAGTTTGAAAAAAGAAAATAATTTCAAATAGATTTTAGAAGCTTGTATAATTTTAAAAATAGGAAGTAAAAATGTACTATGACCTGTTAGAACCTCATATTTTTTTTTTCTTAAAGAAAATATTTAGTTCAATTAAATATAAACTATTTAATTGAAAAGTCATGAAACATCAAACAGAGCATAAAATGTATAATTTAAAGATCATCTATTGAACTAGTTCTATTGATCATCTTTATTGATCTTCTATAGATTTTTCCTTCATATATATTTATGAATAAAGGGAGAAAGGAAAAACAGAAAATTTCGCAATTTCACTTTGCATCCGAACCTCTGAAAGAAAAAGAAAACAACTCAAGAACCAGATTTTACAGAACATCAAAAATAAAATTGTTTTAAAAGAAACCCAAGTAAGTTAAAGTATGGTGAGGCCTGCGATTGGAGTACTAATGTCAACGCAGAAGCCTTGTAATTTTGAACCCAATCCAGAAGACAAGGGAACTTCTGGATCAAGTATTGGGAGAAATTTGTCTTCAAGGAGGACTTTTTGATGGAATTAAAACGCCTTTGCGTTACATGGAAAGGAAAACCGCGAAAGCCTTCCACGGCAAGCATGACGACAAGGGGACTCTAACGAATGATCCCTCTACCACTGAGGATATTTTACGTCAGCACTGCGGACGGTGTGATCCGGGTGCGGAATTCGTATCGACCAGGATTTGAACCTGGTTCATCTCATTGGGGGGTAAGCGCTCTGTCTCATGAGCCACCACGGCTCTGCAGATGGTTATAGAAAATTAGTTTGAAAGACAAGGCTTCCTTGGCTTCTACCAAAAGAAGTTTGTAGATAAAATTAGGAAGGTGGATAAGGGTGCAGCTGAGAAGTTTTTCTCATCGGATGTTAGTTTTACAACGATCTTTTATTTAGGAAAGCATTTATGATATATAATTTTATGTTTTTTTGTTTTGTTTTGGTGTTCCAAAATTAACAATAAATTTTTTTTTAAAAAAGGCATTTTAATTACTCAATGCAAGGACAATGCAAGGATCACAAAAACCAATTTTGTCCTCATTGCTTAAGATAAATTAGTATTACTTTTGTGTGATTCGAATTGAGTAGTTTATTTTTTACGTATAAGTTTTAAAAAAAAACTATTTTCCATTCTCAACTTTAAGTAGAGTTAAGCTTAAATTTTAGCATTTTTAAGCAGTGAAGTAGTTTTTCTGATGGTGCGACATTTTCACAGAGATGAGGCAAGTCGGTGTGAGACAAGTCTAATAATTTGAAGCAACGTTGCTTGGGTGCCGTTGAAAATTGTTAAATGGTTGTCCGTTATATTTGGTTGATTGTATTGTTTTTCGAAAAAATTTTAATTAAAAAGCTAATAAAAGTGGGTCAAGTGTTGATTGTTTAATACTTAAAACAGTCAAGCATTCTTGCAACAGCCCGGAGTGTGATAGAGGTTAAGTTTTACAATTTTCAGTCTAATCATTTCAAACTGTACATAACAAGATTTACAGTTGGGGAAATAGTATTTAAAATATATTTTTTATTAATTATTCATCCACTCAGGTAGGTTCTTAAAAAAAAAAAAAAAAAAACACCTGGAATTTTTCAGAGTGAGTAAAATCATACCTACCATAAAATAATCCTGCTTTCAAATAAAGTAGAAATGATGAAATAAAAAGCCAAAGAGAGATATTATTTGCAACTGTATTTATTTGATAGAAAAAAAACAACATTTTTCTTCTATCTGTAGAATGGCAGAATGAAAGATATCATTATCCCTGATAAATTTACATATTTCTTCCGCTTTTAAGAATAAGTTAACTGTCTCAAGCAAGAATTAAATTAATTAATTCTTAAATAATTCTCTTGATTATTACGGCCATGTTATTGAACAAGAATTTTTATTTTGAAAGCTCTAAGGAAGTCAAATTTTTACTCTGTGAATCGTTATTGTTTTTCAACAGTGTAATTTTTACACGTAATATAATTTTAAAAAGGCATTACACATAATTTTGAAAAGGCATTTTGTTGCGATTCTGATGTAGATTAACAAAGCCAATTCTATGTTTTCTAACAATATTTTTGATACACTCATGAAAAAAAAAAAAAAAACAATCTACGATTCCCTTTAAAAATATTTTTTATATCCAAAATAATAATGAAGTCAAAGATTTAAATTAAAAAACAGCTATAAAACCCATTGTTTATTCTAGCTTGTATGTACCCCACACCGTAAATATATAAAAGTAAATTTTATATATTACATTATCAGACGCTATAAACGAAGCTTTTTTTACTATTAAGTTTTAGTTCATAATTAGCATCTGTGTTGACTTATTAATGGATATGGTTTAAGATTGCTCGGAAATGTTTCGTAATAGATTTGCTTTTAATTAGAATTTTTTTTTCTTTAATTTTTTCTTAAAAGATGAAGCTTTAGTATAACAAAAAAGTATATTATAAATTTAAATAGCATAATAAATTAGTATAAGGTAAAATAATTTAAACAAATTATAGAATTATAATTAATATTTTAAAAAAATGCTTCGTAAAGCGAAATGTTTGTTTGTTACTCTTTGATGAGAAATTAATTTTTAAAAAAAGTCACGGGAACAAATAGTTTGAATGTTACGCTACTACTCCTTACTAATAACCTTATGGTAAATGAAAACACTTTTTTCAAAATGTGTTGATTTTAATAGTTTAATTTTTTTACTTTAAAAATAAATTAGGTAATTTTTTAATTAATATTTCAAAAACGAAATCTGCAAGAATTCTATACTGCAAAGAATGCTGACGATCTTCGCATCCACCCTCGAAAGAAACACTTAATCGGCTCTAATCGGTCAGTAGACAAGTGACTAGGATCGCGCTCACTTAAAAAAAAAGGGTCGAACTCCCTGCTCCTCGCTGCCGAAAGGCAAGCTTAAACACATTGTGAGTTTTAGAAAATTCCACTATTCTAGAAGTTAAAAAATGTGGACTCCTATATTTTCCAAAATGAAAACTTTCAAAGACCCCCTTCAAAAATGTGAATTTTTTTCTTTTTTATATAGATTTTTTAATATTTTCAATTAATTTATACTCCTAAGAAGATTAAACGAAATTTTAAATTGATCCTTTGCTTCCTCAGACCTAAAAAAAATTAACAATTTATTACTTATAATTCACAAAATATGTGAAGTTTCATAATCATTTTAAAAAATTTATCGAATAGTCATTTTTAATTGTTTAATAGAAAGTAACATATTTCGGTTTCGTTGTAAATTTTTATGACAAATCGTCATATCATTTGGTAACATCATAAATTGAAAGCAACAAACAATTTAATTTTGTTTCTAACATGATTTAATGTTTTTTTTTTACAAAATATTGATTCAATTTTTTTCAGAGAAAAATCAAAGTTGATTTTTAAAAAAAAAATTAAGTGCTCTATTTTGATATTTGAGATTTTGAAATTTATTATTTATCAAGTCAATTAAGCATTTCAGCAAGGAGTTGCACCAAAATAACGTAAAACATCAGTAATTCTTGATAAATTATCTGTATATTAAGCATTTTGAAGCAATTCATAATTCATTTTTTTTTCGGTATGTTATATAAAACGTAATCCTGTTAATCATATATCAGTAATTTTTACAAGCATTCTTCTGAAAAATATTATTATATTCATCACAAATTTTTTTAAATTATTTTTATTTGTATTTGAATATTTTTAAAATGACTCAATGCTTTACCACCGTTGTATAGTTTAGTAAAGCTTGCTTTTCCAAAACGAAATTTTAGTGGATCTTATTCCAGCAGTTTTTTAACAAAAGAAAAGGCATGTATTTAGTGATCTTATTGTAATATTAAAAAGTGACAAAATAATTGCCTCAACAACCTTATCTCTCTAACTATTACTTTTACAAATCGCAATTACAACAATTTAAAGCTAAATTTATACTCAATATCTATCTTTAGATATATCGATTCTTCAGACATATTTATTCTATTTCTTGTATGTATTTATACTATGTTTCAACTATTGTTTATTATTTTACCAACTTGGTGTTCTTCCTTCGTCCCGTAACAGCTTTATTCCGAAATTCTTAATTATGATTTAGGTTCAATATTAAAAAATATCTCGTAAAATATGAAGATCGATTTTGTCATGATATTTTTTTAAAATTCGATAACCATATTCCGTTTTCGAAATTGATCACTTCAAATATGCCAAAAAAATGGATACAAATATAATATTTTTTGTACGAAAATAAAAATAGTAATATAAAGAAAGTAATAATGTGAAACAAAGTAAAAATAATAAAATACCAAAAATAAAATAAAATATGTAAAAGTAGTATAATAAATGACAAAAGCATCAAAAATTTAAAAAAAAAAAATAACAGGATAATCATTTTAATATATATTTTTATTCCCTTAGTTACATGCTCTTGGACCGGTCTCCAAAGATTGAGACTGGTGTTCAAAAGCTAGAAGGCTTTTGGAAACAATTCTTAGGGGGCGGGGGGGGGGGTCAAGAACCTGTTTCACTCTTCCCTCAGTGAGAGTTATGTCATACTTCCATGTCGTTGTAAATAGTCAGAGAAGAAAAAGAAAAAAAAAAGTAAAAGAGCCCGCTTTTGCTTAGATCGTTAACATTTTTATTTGGAAAAGTATGCATGAAATATGAAGAATTTGCTTGAAATACATTTAATAATGATAATATGATACCCTTTAAAAAAATGAACTGAAAGCTGAATATATATATATATATATATATATATATATATATATATATATATATATATATATATATAGCCACACTCTTCAGAGTAGTTTGGAATAAGAATCAAGCAAAAAGAGAAAATAAATCAATTAAAGAACTACGCTAGATGTTTTAATTAAGTAAACGCGTAGTAGTTGACATGGATGTTGAGAAAATTGTTGTTAAATAGTAGCAAAATAAGTGACCAAAAATTCTAAAATTGGTACAAAGAATTTTGTTTTATTTGAAAACTATAGCGGAGATAGTATCAGTGGTTCTTTTGCGAATCATATGATGCAGTTAAATGTTTGTAATAAAAATAAAATTTAAAAAAATATATATTGAAAAAGATTTTTTGACTTTCGGTTATAAGATTGACTACCAGAATAATGTACTCGTTTTACAACATAAGTGTTCGGCTTTTTCCTAATGAAGCAAAGCAATGTGTTACAAAAAAGTAATAAAAAATTATTTTATTACTTTTTTTCACAAAAAAAAAATAAATAAATAAAAAGATACACAATGTGCATATTTATAATGGATAACGTAGGTAGTTCACGATTTTTTTTAAAGCAGGCTTGAAAACTTTAAAAAAAGTAGTTCTTAGAAAAACGTGTTTGATATCTAGCATAAGAATATTCTCTTATAAAATTGACAGTTTTTAATGAATAGATAAGCGCATCAACTAAAAATCTTAAAACGATTAATAAAATTATAAAAAAAAAATGAATATATCATACGCAGGTCGAAAATTTCATGTGCAGTAGTTTTTCGTTAAAGAGCAATATCTTTTCGAAACGTGAAATATTTACAACTAAAATATATTGGTTTCATGCTTACGCTTATTATGTATTAGATAAAACTAAATGTTCAATAGGTCATTCAAGGGTATAAAAGATCACTCAGTAATTCTGGAATCATAGAATTGAAATTATGGAATTTGAAAATTTTTTATATTTTATGTTCATTAAATTTGAGAGGGAAAGTTTCTGATAGAAAATGGGAGGCCATTCATATTATACTAAGAACAACACTGATTTCAACTGTTTTACAGTGCCAAGTTATTCTTGGTTAATGTTAAATATTATGAAAGTAAAATAGAACATGAAGACTTACAATTGTTTCTCTAGTTCCTTGTAATTTTATATTATATTATTTGTAGCCTAATTGTACAAATATATTTTGTAAAGAAGAAGCAAAGCCTTATAATCTGTGACATGCTTTTTTTTTTTTTTTTGGTCTCATTCTATGAAATTCAACCGTTTGTGGTAATTTTGAAAATTAAATCATATCGTAGGAAATAAATTATTCCTATAGTATCTTCATAAGCAACATTTTTCGCAGAAATATGTAGACCACTGCACTGCCGCATTGCGTAAGGCGATCATGGTCTTCAGAAAACTTTAAACTGGTAGAAACATTTTTAAAAGAACATTCAAGAACTCACATCTTTAGCTTTCTAATTATCGAAAAAAAAAAAAATGTTAGAGAACCTGTGCGAAGTATTTCTGTTCTCAGAATATTTAATTTCATGTATTAGTTTTGAAATTTCAGAATCAATTTTGAGTTTTCTGAGGGCGTAGGCCAGCTTACCAAAACAGATACATTCATGCCTAAACAATCGTTGAGAAAGACTTTACTGAGTGGTAGCAAAAGGATAATAAAATTAGGAGAGCAGTTGCATGTCAGGGGATAGAGCGCTTACGTCCCAATGGGGTGAACCAGGTTCGAATTTCGGAAATGGCTGGTTGATTTGAATTTTGCACCCGGCTAGTACCAACCACAGTGCTGAGGTAAAATATCTTCAGTGGTAGACGTATCATGGATTAAAGTCCCCTTTCAATCCGGCTAACCGCGGGAGTTTTTCGTGATTTTCTTCTTTATGTTACGCAAATACGTGCCAGTTCCATCAAAAAGTCCTCCACAAAATCAAATTTCTCCCAATACTTGATCCTTGAGTTCCTTAGTCTTCTGGATTGGGATTAGGTTCAAAATTGGAAGGATATGGAGATGGTATAGTAATAAGTAAAATTGGTAGTCGTATACCCTAAATTGGGTCGGCTGTTTTCCACAATCAATCTGTCTTGTTCTCTGTTTCATTTGCTTCACTGTATTGTGATTTGTTATATTTCGGCCGTATTTCTGTATTTATGATTTTTATCTTGTATTATTAATTTTTGACCCCACATAAACGTATTTTTTGTCTTCAATTTCGACAAATATTAAAAAAATAGTTTTCAAGGGCGGTATTTACAAAACAATCTGATTGACCTAAAAATAAAAATTTTCATGCCGAGCATTACTAAATATCAGAGCATTATCAGCTAGTCTGCAATTTAAAAATTAATTTAAATAAAAGTCTGATGAATACTTTCACGCCTACTTAAAAACGATCGTTTAGAAAGACTTAACTGAGTGGTGGCAAAAAAGGAAAATAAGATTAGGAGATCAGTTGTGGGTCAGAGGATAGAGCGACTGCTATCCAATGAGGTGAACTAGGTTCGAATTCCGGCAATGCCTGGTTGATTCAAGTTTTGCACCCGGCTTGCACCGACTCAGTGCTAAGTTAAGATATCCTCAGTTGTTAACGGATCATGGGTTAAAGTCCCCTTGCAGTCAGTCTAAGAGCGAGAGGTTTTCGTGGTTTTCCTCTTCATCTAACGCAAATGCGGGCTAGTTACATCCAAAAGTAGTGATTAAAAACAGAAAGCTTATAGAAATCTAACAAACTACAATAGAGGACTGTGAATGTCCAAGAAGCACAAAAATAAGTTTTATTGCGGGTTAAATGTCTTTAATGATCTTTTTATGACTAATTTCTGTATCTTTTCACAATCAAAACTGTTTTTTCTCTGTTTCATTTGCTTCACTGTACTGTTATTTGGTATATTTCGTCTGTATTTTTGTGTTTTTGATTTTTACATTGCTTTATGAAATTTTGACTCCATATAAACGTATTTTTTGTCTTCAATTTCGACAAATATTATAAAAATAGTTTTTAAGGGCAGTATTTACAAAACACTCTGAATGACCTAAAAATAAAAATTTTCATGCCGAGCATTTGTAAATATCAGAGCATTATCAGTTAGTTTGCAATTTTGAAAATTAATTTAAATGAAAGTCTGAGGAAAAAAATATCACTAACAAAGCCTTAAAGTATAAGTCAATATCATTTGGATGATTAGTCACTAGTTTTAATAAAATTTGCTCTTCATTATCACTTAAAAAAGCTCAATTAGCCGCGCGTAATTAAGGTCCGCGATTGGCAGTGTGTATTGTAGGTCCTCGATTAGCTGTGTGTATTGTAAGTCCTCGATTAGCCGTGTGTATTGTAGGTCCACGATTGGCTGTGTGTATTGTAGGTCCACGGTTGGCTGTGTGTATTGTAGGTCCTCGCTTGGCTGTATGTATTGTAGGTTCTTAATTGGCTGCGTGTATTGTAGGTCTGCGATTGCCTGTGCGTTTTATAATAATAAAGTTCTAGTTTGAAGAAAATATCTAAAACTGATTTCCAGCTTAATCTCAATTAGAATCTATTAAATAGTAAAAAATTTAATAGTTTTTTTTTAATTTAAAGCAATTTATTTCGAATATTAAATTTAATTACAAAATAAGTTTAAAATTTTTTTTCGAACGTATAGTTCTAATAAGTTCTAATTATTAATAGAGTTTTAAATAATATTTTAGTCCTAAGAAAATGTCAGATATAAATTTTTAATAGCTTCTAATGTAATCCCTAGAATACTTTATCAACAAAATTAAAAAAAAATTTTATTACAATTTATAAAAAGAAGTTTTATCATACAAGAAAAAGTAAGAAAAATAGTTTTCTTTAAAAAATGTGTAAATATTTAAATATGTGTAAGGTGAATTTCTAAAAAGCTGTTTTTTTAAAAAAGTAATTCATGTCAAACTTAAAGCAATAAATAAAGAATGAGAGTTTTTTAACAATTTAAACTTAAATCACTACATTTTAATTAATAATGACTAAATAATATTATTTTTCATTAACATGTTCTTCGTTATAAACATACCAACACCTTCAGTTAAATAAAAGTAAAGAAAATCATTAATTTCCTTTAAAATAGTGTGAAAAAATTTCTATGCATTTCATACATATTAAAAAAGAAACTAAAATATGGATGTGATAATTTTTCAAATAGGAACAATCATTTATTCCTATGCATTAACTGATGAACTTTCATTTACATTTAAGTGATAAAAATGTCCGTTAACGTTGTGCGTAAATATGTTTAAGCATTTCCTTAATTTGTTTCATGCTTATTCGTTAAATACGAAAAAGACCGGGGTGGGTGTTTCCGAGTAGGCGGTTTCACAGTGCAAACGAGGACGCCCGCTGAACGTGTGGTTTTATTGACCCACCGAGGACGTCGTTTTTGCACGCATACACACTTCGACTCGGCTCATTATACACAGTGTTGATAAACACTGCCAATCGAGGACAAAATTAGATTTTGCTAAAAAATGTTCTGGGACTATTTCATGACCCCCTGAGTACGAAAATACCATTTTCTAACCGAGGACGTCCTCGGTTGGCACGAGGTCCTCGGTTAGAAGGTGAAATTGCCCGTGTGTGTCCTCGGTTGCCGGCGCTTGCGCACACACACACACACACACACACACACACACACACACACACACACACACACACACACACACACACACACACACACACACACACACACACACACACACACACACACACACACACACACACACACACACACACACACACACACACACACACACACACACACACACACACACACACACGCAGGTACGCAAGGACCGGCAACCGGGGACGTGTGTGCCGGTACCCGCGACCGAGGACGTCCGTTAATAATGGGTGTATTTTGATAAAATTTGGGTATATATATTCTAATACGTGATAGATAATAGTTTAATGTTCAAATTTGAAATATTTTTATTTTTTCGAAGTATGCAATTTTGCAAGGTAAGCGAGGACTTCTATACACAACATACACACTTTACACAGCCAATCGAGGACCTTCAAGTAGAAAATGTCGCCTAACGTGTATTTTTACACAGTTACTCTGTTCCAAGTTATTTAAATTTTAAAAGATTAAATTTTAAATTAAAGATGTTTATCCTTTGAGTTTTTTACATTTTATTAAAATGTTATTGGAAAAAAATTTATATATTTCGTGTTTAGACGCTGAATTTTTTTTATACCTTTTTGGTCCTAGAAATATGGCAACTCAAATGAAAATTAATAACCATACGGCAAAATAGACTCTACTTTGTAACTTTTTAAAAAATAAAATTTTTTTAAAATTTAAAATACTTTCCTTCAACTCTCAAATACCATAACTTGTTTCAATTTTTCTTCTTCATTATTTTGCTTATGTTAGGGCACTAACTTTAGTTGCGGATTAAAGCTCATCCAGCTTCAGATAAATAAAAATAAACTTGTTAGGGAAGTAAAGGCGGTCGGCGCGCAATGCAGACTACGTTGCCAGCACAATTCCTATAAAATTGGAGATACTTGCTCATCACGGATATTTTGTTCTCATAATTTAGAGGTTTTTTTTTTTAAATTTGTTTATGCTTGCCACTTTTTTAAATAGTTTGTTAAGAAATCTGTTTAATTTTTTATTGATGAAACTTATAACATGCTCATAACTTAAATTGTTTTCAACTGCAAAGTAGCGAATGAAGAAAGAAGGAAAAGGAATGCTTAAAGTATCAAAATCAATGAAACTCTCAAATACTCGATTAATTTCTTTTCTGAAAGCTAAGTATGTGAATGAAAGCCTTTCAAAATATAAGATTTTTGTAAATCAGCAACCAAGGTGGTACTGAAAACATATAGAACAGTGTAAATATTTCTAATAAAAAGAACAATGAACAAAAACTACTTATACATTCATTCAACTGTGTATTTCTGATATACACACCGGCAACTGCGGACTTCTGTCATACACCCCGGCAACCGCGGACTTCTACTATACACCCCTGCAACTGCGGACTTCTGTCATACACGCCGGCAACCGCGGACTTCTGTCATACACGCCGGCAACCGCGGACTTTAAAAATGCATTTTTAAAAAATACTGGAACAATTTCATGCGAACAATCACAGTGCTATTCTAACTGAATAAATGCTGTATGAGAGCCAAAAGCCACAGATTAACTAAAAAAATGATTTTTTTTTTTAAATTCTTTTTTCAGTGATCAGTCATTAATTGTGTTATATTTCTGCTCTGAACGATCCCAAAACTAACGCAACATATTTCCAATAACAGGTGGACAAAAAGATTATACCATCTGGCTAGTCATGAGAGGTTTCTCTTAAATACTTTCGTACAGAATCCGCTTCGCAAACCTATTGTATAGATCCTTTTTAAAAAGTAAATATAAGCTTTCAAAGCAATGAAAATCAGTGTTGAACGAACGAGCCAGAAGTTAAAAAACTAAATATAAATAAATGATATTTTCGGACATATTTTGAAATTTTCTAAGAATTATTAAAAAAAATTAGAAGTAAATTCAGATTAATATAAAACAATTTTAAAATCAGATATTTTAACAATCTGCATTGAGTTGGCTACGCAGATATTAAGGAAGGACACTATTAAGAAAATTTCAGTAGATCTCATAAATAGCTAAATATACTTTAAGGGAAACAGTAAATTTGTATTTTTATACCATGCTTGAGTTAGAACAATTTAGATTCTGATTTAGAAGTTTAAACAAAAATCAGTATTTAATAAATATTTATTATATATTATTATATAATAAATATTTAATATTTATAAATATTTATTATATACTCATAATGAATTTAAACCTAAAATTGAAATTTTTTATGGATGATTCAGTTATTTCAATTTATTTTGAAAACTACATTCATTAACTGTTGTTTCAACGACTAAACTATAATTTTCAGGCGATGTAATTAGAACAAGTTTAGAACATTCTAGTTAGCTTGTAATTATTATCTAAGTTGCCCATTGAGACTCAACTTAGTGAATTTATTTAGCAGAATTAGTTATAAAAATGATAAAAAACTTTGCGAATTCAATATTGAACTAATACGCTTATTCATTGATTAGCTTATGCACAGATTCACTCCTTCACAACCTTGCCCAGTGCGGGTACTGATCCCTCTCCGATTCAGAAAAACATCATTAGAAATCAATATAGTTAATCATCGCACAAACATCTAAAAACTTTGCAATTTTTAAACATGAGACAATATAATTTTTAATCTAAATATTGATTATCAAACAAATTTAATATGAGAAAGAAGAGCTTTCACAGGCGCATATTCCAAGAGTATACTTACTAAAGAGTATGTATACGTACTATTACAATATGTAATAAGAGTCTAACGCATTGAAATCAATTCTTTGTGATTTTAAGCAGCTAGAGTGAGAAAATTTTGATACTGTGGTCAGTGAAGGGAGAATCACGCGATTACCTTGAGGGGTTAATAACAATATAAGAGAAGATCTCACTAATTTTATCTTTCAATAGTTTGTTGTTTTTAACTTTAGAGAATCACATACCAATACTTTTTAATCATTTTTAAAATTGTCTTATTAAATTATCCGAATTTTAAAAATTATTTTTAGGATCATCATTCAACTATAATTATTTGCATCTTATTAATTAGTCAGTGTAATTTATAGATCGCGAAAAACTATATATTATGGCAAAATTTGAAATTTTAGCTAATTATTATTTTATAGCAAGATCACGCGATTTTAAGCCAGTTTTTTTTAGCAATACTATGCGAACAAATATTAAATAAAAAAGATTGAAGGATTAATATTAAATAAATTAAAATAAAAATATGAAATAAAACAATAAATTATGTTAGTACTAAGTTCATTCAAGAATTTAATTTAAGAATGCCTGCATACTAAAAGAATTTTAAAAAGAAGATACAGATACTTAAGATACTCGTGAAACAAAAACAAGCTAAAGAGCAAAATAGTAACAATGTTTAATGCTCTAATGAAAAACATCAAATTGTCTTTTGTTCTGTGGAGAGCATTCTGGAATATTCGAGAAAAAATATTAAAATCTGAGTCTCAATAATATAATAAACAAATTTAATAATATCCAAAAACAAAGTGGGAATATATATAAAAACTTCAAGGAGAACAAACGCTAACTGAGTGCGGCTGGACCGGATCACACCTAGCTGCGTACCGTATGCTGTTCAGGCCTGTATCATTTAGTATAACTGAGTTAATTTTGTATTTCTTTCTTTCTTTTTTTCTTCTTTTTTTTTTAAAAAAAAATAATGGTGTTGAAGTTAGCATAACAATTTTTCCCTTTTGTCACTAGCAATTATCTGCAAAAAGTATGAAACAAAAATTTTACGTCAAGGGTTTTTCAAATTAACTTTCTTTTAAAAACCCATAAAATATTCAATTCAACTTTATCGCTTACTTCTAAAATTGCTAAAGTTTCAAGCTTCTATGTTAGAGTATTTGAGAAAACATAAAGTAACGTAAAGTCATACATCAAAAACAGAAATGATTATTGAGAATTTATTTTTTCAATACCCACTTTGGTTAACATTCGTCAATTCAGGCGTATTAAAGCATATTTGTTAGCAAATCTTTCAGGGGCACCATATAAGGGGGAACAACGTTTTTCCCACAGTATGGACAGTTAATATAGAGAATAAAGAACATCTATGCTTTGTCCGGGATTCGAGCTCAAAACCTTTCTGATTTGAGGCCATAGTTTTTAATATAGCTAGAAAAAATTGTTTATACGCCCTTTGACGCAGGTGGGTTCAATAAATATATATTTTTTGACCCTCTAATCACAAAGAAAAAAAAAATATTTTGGTATTTTAAAAGTATAAAAAATAGTCTAATATTAGTTACTAAAAAAAACTGTTAATTTACTTTTAAGACCCTGATATTTCATGCTGTTTTTCATAACAACAAATTATTAAAATGCAAGATATAATATTTTTCACTTACTTTGACCTAAATTAATACGAAATAGAGAAACAAGTATGAAATAATTGAGCTCGGCACAAAAAAGAACCCTGGTTATCTTATTGTAGTTTGTAATGCGATAATTTTATAGAGAGAAAGCTTTAGCATTTCAATTGATGTATTATATATTCTTATTTTTTATTAAATTTTCTCAGGATTTTAAAGTTTTCTTTGCCCCGTAAGTGGACTGATCGTAAAAACACGGTTCCCAATAAAACGTTAAAGTCGAGAATCACTGGTGGCAGTCAGTAAGCGGGTGGATGGCCACTTTGATCAGCCTACGTAGGGACCGAGGGTGAGCGGTATCGGTCCATCGGTGCTCGTTAAACTGTTCCGTCGTAAAGTCCTAGGCTTCGCTCGTAAGTCGTCGGGCTGCCAAAGCGGATGAGCCATCCCTCTGCAAAGGATCAAAATTGCGATGGCATGTCTTTGAATAATGTTTCCAGACCGTCGTGTGACGCTCTGGTGTGACGTAAATAAAATATCTACCTACCTCAAATTTTATTCATATATGCTTTACATTATTTAAATTTTTGTATTCTTTTAACAGTAGCTGCTAAATAGCAATTGGATTATGCCTGATTATTGGAATGTAAAAATATTATTATTATTACTTGAATTTTTACTTCCTAAGAACGTAAAACGCAAGGCTTAATATACACACTGAAGTTTTGCTGTAACTGTAAATGTATGATGTTTTCTTTTTCTTTTTTTTTTGTTGTAGAAATTATATATTATTTCACTTAAAAATTATTTTTATTCAAAATAATATCTAATTTTTAAGATTTTTCATGAGAAAATGCAAATTTAGAGATAAAAATACAAAATTACATTTTGTGCATTTTTCTGCTTATAATGGTAAAATTGTTTTTAATTATTTCGTTAAAGTCTATTTTTCATTTCTTTGTGAGAAAATTTTGACGTACTTATAAATAAATACGATATTTAAGGTAAGATATAAATAATATAAAATACAAGAGATTTTAAGAAATAATACGATAAATAAACCAACGTTTATTTGCCTTGCCTACAAAGTATAGATGAGGGCATTTTCTTTTTAACTAGTATTTTTTTAATTATTATAATCTACGATATAAAGAAATAAGCTAATGATAACTTGAAATATATAATGGTGTGGTATAAAAATAAAACGTAGAAGTTGTTGGGAAGTTTCTTTCGGTTCAAGAATTTTAATAAAAAGAATAAATAAAATGAAAAACACTAAAACATTGATAAATACTGGCGTTTCTTATTAATTTATAATTTTAAACGATTGGAAGCATTATTCAAAATAAATTAAAAGTAATCAATTAAAATAATGGTAACAATTAATGGAAAATTAAATCAGTCATTGTAATCGAAAATTAATGCTATTTGCATTTCTGTTAGAAAGGTCACTGTCCTTAGAACATTCATGGGCTTGACCATGGTCTTTGTCGGTTCATTTGGAAAAGAGAGCGACCCCCCTACTATGCATTGGGGGCAAAAGGAAGGTTGGTGCCTGATAGTCATATGATAGGGAAGCAAGATGGCCCCTTGTGCTAAATGTCCCCTACCTAATTGGTTAAAAGATGATTCCGAGAATTTTTTACCCGCGCATTTTCCATTCCCGCGCTTTTTGTAGAAATAGAACATGTACTGCACCCTTTGGAAATTCATTTTCGAGAGACTTCAGGTGTACTTTCATATTACTTAAAACTGCGTGAATAAACATATATTTGATGGTAAAATAGGAAAATCACTCTTTACACTTATATTTGTTTACTCGAATGCATTACTTTAATGCCGCAATGAGAACAAAAATAAGAAAAGAAACAACAAATTCCAGCTCATGTAACAAGTAGACATTTTAAATTTCAACTTCAAAAATACATTAATAAAATGCCAATTTAACTACTTCAAAAATATATTGAGTTATTAAAATGACTTAAAATTGAATTGGTGAAACTGTGTTTGAAATTTACAATATAATCAGGAACGCTCAAACTCAGTCAACATAATTAAGCTAAAAGTTGCCATTTTTACTTTATTCTATGCTAAAAATTTGTAAACTTATTAAATCAATCTAGATAGGATATTAATGTAAGGCAGAATACAGCTCTTATTGAATTGATTAAGTACAAGTTTTTCACAACGCAAGAAATGTTAGGTACTGGCATGCTCTTTGCAATTCTTTTTATTATTTATTTATTTAAATTATATTTATTTAGTGCATTTTTAGGGGGCTTACATTTGTATTTTTCAAGTAATATATTTGAGTGGTTAAATATTGACCAATGCTTCTGAAAATATCAGCAACAGTAAATTTTATTAAAAACAAAAATTTGACCTTTGACGTTATAATTGATTTGAAAATTGAAGTAATAATTTAAAAACTGAAGTAATAATTTTTTTCCCTTTGTGTTTCATTTATTTGTGCAACCGTGTTCTACAGCTTATTACTCTTCTGTTTAAAATAATTTCAAAATACACGTAAAAATTGCTGAAATGATCTGTTAACTTATTATTGTCGATCATTATTCACTCAGAGTTCATACAGAATATTTTTAAGTTACATTGAAGTTTTTTTTCCTAATTAAAAAAAAATAATAATAATTTTAGCAGATTTTTAAGCTTTGAAAAAATAAATCATAGATAATTCTACAAGATATAATTTTAAAAGTACGGAGTATAAATAACGACTCACATTTAGAGTCGCATACTTTTCTTCGAATTGAAATGTTTAGTCTAATTCAATATAAATTATTTGATTTGAAAGTATTTAGACCCGACTGTTCAGAGTATATAAATATTTTTCACATTTTTATAATTCAGGAAAGTTGTGTCACGCATAATCTCTACCCCAACTGATTGTGACACTTTTCCCCAATAGGCTTGCCATTCTTGAACTGCATTGCACAAGGATGAATAAATTCTTTTTAAGAATTTTAAAGAAACATAACTTTATTGTGGATTACATTTTAGCTGGCTGAATTTAAAGCTTTATGAGAAAAAGCTGAAAGGGGTTACGCTGTACCAACCGTCTAATAAAGAATCATATCAAGTAAAATAAAAGGAAAGACCATTGAAATATTTTGAACTTTATATACGGAAATCCTTCAGGGTACAAATGCTATTTTCGTGGGAGCGATTAAAATTTCAATAAGTTTCAATTCAAATAAGTTTCTAACTATAGTAGAAATTTATACGTTGTCTCTACAAAATTTTCGCGTTTCACATGAAAGTTTCCTTGTTTAAATAACTAGTCATTTTTATATAATCATGTTCATAATTTAGGAAGTTTTAATTCTTATCAGTTTAACTAGAATGATATATATATATACAATTTGCAAGAATCAAAACTCACTACACTCTTTTTTTTTTATATAAAACTATGCGAAAAATTCATGTGCTAGATAAACATTAAATATGTTTATCTTATTTATCTTATTAAAATTTTTTGAAGTAATTTTTCTAAATTTGCGTTTTTTGTGAAATTTCTCCTGAGTTCTACCTGTATGATAGAAGTTTTGACATCTTTTAATTTTAGTAGGGAAATGAAACTTAAGAATATATATTTTTTTAAAAATTTCATCACTCAGAAACAATTCAGTCGATTTCGCTCAAAATTTCGTATTTTATGAACAATAGTAACGTACTTTGAAATTATGTACAAATTTGTGTACCTTATGATTTAAACAATATTTGACCATCAATAAGAGTGTGCAAAGATATTAAATAGTTCACGAGATATGACATACTATGCAGAAAGGGAAATTAACATCAAAGGACTTAAATTTTCGTTCGCTCTCTACATAAACTATTTTGACAATATATTTTCTGAATTACGGCTACTCTCCTTCATAATAATGTGATGATCAAGAGTCCGAAATTGTAGAAGAAAAAGCATGTTTCTTCAGAGAGAGTACGTTTTTGCTTTTGATTTCATAACTTAATTTATCTCCCACGTAATCTAATTATCATACCGGTTTTTAGCCTCATGAAACATTGTGACTGCATCATAGCACGTGATACTGTACCTTTAACAATTTGCAATCTTATACGCGGGGTCGAAAATACAAACCTAATGCTAGAAGGTTTATAGGTGCTGACGCAGATGCTGCATCGCACACCCAGACGGCAGCGATTGTCAGAGATAGAATGATATTGACAATAAAGTAGGAATCCATCAGAAATTCAAACCAAACCGATGATCTTGCTTTAAACAAGCAATGATTTTTCTGAGTAGTAATGAAATTACCGTAAGTTTCATAACTGCTCAGTGAGCACTGCTTAGAACCTAGAAGACATGTCAACGCGTAGGCAGGAAGACATGCCATTGCTTGCCTCATCATCTGAGATTCTGAGCACGACTTAATGCCCATTCCCTAAGCATTTAGTTTCTGATCATGCATGTGAAAATCTAGAAACTACTTCAAGAAAAACTTCTTGCTGGTTGCAATAGGTTAATCGCATGCAGTAAGAATGGCCCCTTAAATATGAAACTTCCCCTTAAATATTAAAACTTAAACAGGAAAATGATATTTTATTTTAATATTAGCAGTTTTAAACTTTATCCTAAATGAATCCATATTTACCTTTTCAAAGGTAGAATCATGGTTTAATTTCAATTCGAGCAGCCTTTGCGCTTGACTGTCGACTCAGTACCTGCGTCAAACTCTAAAAAGTATCTAGTTAGGATTGCGTTTCCAATTAGCATTGCTATTTCATCCAAGTTAACCTTCCAAGTTATTATTTCTTCTAGTTTTGAATAACTTTGTATAATTTTAAAATGACAAAAATACTTTAATAGGGCGCAAAAATTCATATTAATAACGAACAGTTAAGAAATCGTTTCTTTTGATTTAAATATATTTCTTTGCGAAACTTGCACTTTTACTCAATAATATTAATTTAAATGGGAAAGAAATTAGGATATTTCGCACGTGGCTTACTAATTTTACAAACCCCCTTGATTGCTCAACATTCATCATTGTTTTTTTCCCCTACAAACAACAGAAATTTTGTAAAATAATAAAAATAAAAATATAAAAATAAAATATTACTATTCAATTCAAAAGTATTTGTGGTATGTTAAAATTAATTACACTGAAATAAGCGATTACCTAGATTCGAAAAACAATCAACTCTACTTGAAAATAAAAATATGGACTTAGCAATATAGAATAGCAATATGAACTTTGCAATTAGATGTAATTTTAATCAGGGACAATAATAGCGATGATTATATAACAGTTCGAATTGAAAAAGATTTTTTCTCTCTAGGACAATTTTTTTTAATTTTTACTTTTAAAAATTTCAATAAAAATATTGGCATTTATATCAGGCTAAATTATATGTTCACACATCAAGTCGTATGTGAGCTTATAAAATACAAATCTCGAGAAAACGATACAAAATTTCTTACAACAATAAATAATCGTGTATTAATAAATAAAAAAATAAAAAAAATCACCACAAAATCATTTATAATTAATTACATTAAACTTTGAAAAAATATAAATAAAAAAAAAAAAAAGAACTGTTAAGTTTACCAAAATATTTCTTTCAGTTTATGAAATTACAACTATGTATTAGCATTTCTTAGATCTGCAGAATGCCTCACTTGGTATTTCTTTATAAGTTTAACAGCTAATCATTCTTGAGCAAACTGTCTGTAGTTAATTTTTTTTCAGTGAATCGTATTGCTTATACATTTTTCGACTAACTTTCTTATTTTCAAGTTTGTATGTCTTACAGGTTTTATGTCACAAAATAAAATGGAATGAAAAGTTGAAAGCACAAAACAGCGACTTTTGCTATGTTTTACTATAGAGAGTGATTAATGTTTCTCATTTATATTTAATATGATAAATCAAAACCGTATACGACACATAAAAGAGGATATAGCAAATGCTGTTTCCTAAACTTAAAATTAATTAAACTTAATTTAGAATTCAAACTAAAACAGCTGACACAAAAACAGTTGCTCTTTTTTAAGCCGAAATCCATGCTACCCATTGTTTAAAAGAATTAGAATATTCTATTTTTTTGGAGGGGAGGGAATGTAATATTTTGCATGTAAATATTTATGTAATATTTTGCATGTGGACTGTAATGTAAATATTTTGCGGTTGGCAGTAGGCATAAAAAAATAATATTGTTTTCTTATTTCAGATAAGATATAAGTTTTACTCAGGGAGACCATTAATATTTCAATTGATTTATTAAATATTCCTTTTTAATTGAATTTCCTCACAGAATTTTAAATTTTCTTGCTATTGTCATGCACTGTGTTAATGCCATTATTTTTTTTAAAAACAAAATCTAAAATTTTAACCACTTCGGTTTAATAATTTCTTATAATTTGAAACTAAAAACTAAAGGGAATTTCTTACTTTTTTTTTAGAAAATTTACATAGTGTCTTATAAATAAAATATAATGCTGTATAAAAATAAAAAATAAAAAAATCCAGCTTATTGTTTAAGATTTAAAAAAATTACTTTTTTCCACTGACTTTTATAAACCTTCAAAGTATGAATTAGGATGTTATTTCATTGTGAACTAATTTTTTAAGTTATTTTAATACATGGTCTATAGAAGTATATAATGATAAGAATAATACAAAAAGAATAATATGACTTTAAAAAAAAGTTGGAATTTTCTTCAGTGTTTTTTATAATAAATAAATAAGCCAAGTTAGGTATTTCAAAAAATTCAATTGTAAAAACCTCAATAAACAATAAAATTTTATTTCTTATTTATTGATTTTTATTAATTTTTTTAGTTTCAATTGAATCGAAATATTGTTATTAATAAGAGTAAAATAAATTAAAAAATATACGCAAATAAAAAAATATATAAAAGGTGTCCTGAATATGTTTCATTTTTCTATTAATTTAACTTCTATTTGAGCGCCAACAAAGCTACTGTCAAAAGACTATTCAAGGGCTTGACCATTTCTTTTGTTGTCTCATTCTGAAGGGAAGATGGGAGCCCTGCCCCGGGTGGTCTTCCGATCTGGCGCAGAAGATTGCCTATGCTAAATCATCCTTACCTAATTACTGTAAGATGCTACTACTGAGAATTTCCCGCGCTTTTGCAAAACATAGAACATGTGTAAAGTTTCCTCCTTGTATTATTGACTGGGTGTTTAATTTGGAAATGGATTTTTATTTTGAGGGACTGATTACATGTATTTTTTTTATTTCCTTCTAATTCCACTTAAATTGAAAATCTTAAAAATGGATATTTGTGTAAAAATCACTGTTCATTCTAATATCTGTTTGGTCGAATATAATTCCCAGAACACTGTATTGAAAAAGAAGAATGAACAAATAAGTGATTTCTAACAAGTTAACAAGGAGATATTTCAATAGTTGATAAATTAATAAAGTTCAATTTAACTACTCCAAATAAATTTAATTGTTGAAAGGACTTGAAAGATTGAATTGTAATAACTGAAATTTACAAGGCAAACAGGAGCCTGATCTACATAAATGAGTGGAAAACCGTTATCTGTAGCTCATTTAATGCTACTAAGTATATGAACTTAATAAATCTGTATAGAAACATTATGAAAAGAGGTAAAAAAAACGGTTCTTGTCTCAATAGAAATAGTTGAACACAAGCTTTAAAAATTTTTAGTCGTATTAAAAGCTAATATATTTCTTTCATTCTTCATATTACTTATTTATTAAATTTGTTATTTACATACTCGCCCATTCAAAATGAAGAAACTGAAAAAAATGTGCAGCTTGTACATTTTGTGATTGTTGTTGTTACGGTAAATGTTACGCTTTACGTGAAAAAATTTAATCAGTTAAGTATTGACCAATGCTTCTAAAAATGGCAGAACAGTTTGATTTTATAATAAGAGTTTTTTTTCCCCTGTTTATCTCTTGTTATAAGAGCAAAAGTGCAATAGAAGTTTTTATTTTTGTTTTTTCATTAATTTCAAAACGTATGTAACAATTGTTGAAAACTTAATATTAATCATAATAAAGTTTACTTAAAATAGTATTTGTTAGCTGTATAGTAAATTGTTTTTTTCCCTCTTTTTTTAAAAAAAAAATCCTAATTTTAGTAGATTTTTTTGAGTTTGAAAAAAGAAAATAATTTCAAATAGATTTTAGAAGCTTGTATAATTTTAAAAATAGGAAGTAAAAATGTACTATGACCTGTTAGAACCTCATATTTTTTTTTTTCTTAAAGAAAATATTTAGTTCAATTAAATATAAACTATTTAATTGAAAAGTCATGAAACATCAAACAGAGCATAAAATGTATAATTTAAAGATCATCTATTGAACTAGTTCTATTGATCATCTTTATTGATCTTCTATAGATTTTTCCTTCATATATATTTATGAATAAAGGGAGAAAGGAAAAACAGAAAATTTCGCAATTTCACTTTGCATCCGAACCTCTGAAAGAAAAAGAAAACAACTCAAGAACCAGATTTTACAGAACATCAAAAATAAAATTGTTTTAAAAGAAACCCAAGTAAGTTAAAGTATGGTGAGGCCTGCGATTGGAGTACTAATGTCAACGCAGAAGCCTTGTAATTTTGAACCCAATCCAGAAGACAAGGGAACTTCTGGATCAAGTATTGGGAGAAATTTGTCTTCAAGGAGGACTTTTTGATGGAATTAAAACGCCTTTGCGTTACATGGAAAGGAAAACCGCGAAAGCCTTCCACGGCAAGCATGACGACAAGGGGACTCTAACGAATGATCCCTCTACCACTGAGGATATTTTACGTCAGCACTGCGGACGGTGTGATCCGGGTGCGGAATTCGTATCGACCAGGATTTGAACCTGGTTCATCTCATTGGGGGGTAAGCGCTCTGTCTCATGAGCCACCACGGCTCTGCAGATGGTTATAGAAAATTAGTTTGAAAGACAAGGCTTCCTTGGCTTCTACCAAAAGAAGTTTGTAGATAAAATTAGGAAGGTGGATAAGGGTGCAGCTGAGAAGTTTTTCTCATCGGATGTTAGTTTTACAACGATCTTTTATTTAGGAAAGCATTTATGATATATAATTTTATGTTTTTTTGTTTTGTTTTGGTGTTCCAAAATTAACAATAAATTTTTTTTTAAAAAAGGCATTTTAATTACTCAATGCAAGGACAATGCAAGGATCACAAAAACCAATTTTGTCCTCTTTGCTTAAGATAAATTAGTATTACTTTTGTGTGATTCGAATTGAGTAGTTTATTTTTTACGTATAAGTTTTAAAAAAAAACTATTTTCCATTCTCAACTTTAAGTAGAGTTAAGCTTAAATTTTAGCATTTTTAAGCAGTGAAGTAGTTTTTCTGATGGTGCGACATTTTCACAGAGATGAGGCAAGTCGGTGTGAGACAAGTCTAATAATTTGAAGCAACGTTGCTTGGGTGCCGTTGAAAATTGTTAAATGGTTGTCCGTTATATTTGGTTGATTGTATTGTTTTTCGAAAAAATTTTAATTAAAAAGCTAATAAAAGTGGGTCAAGTGTTGATTGTTTAATACTTAAAACAGTCAAGCATTCTTGCAACAGCCCGGAGTGTGATAGAGGTTAAGTTTTACAATTTTCAGTCTAATCATTTCAAACTGTACATAACAAGATTTACAGTTGGGGAAATAGTATTTAAAATATATTTTTTATTAATTATTCATCCACTCAGGTAGGTTCTTAAAAAAAAAAAAAAAAACACCTGGAATTTTTCAGAGTGAGTAAAATCATACCTACCATAAAATAATCCTGCTTTCAAATAAAGTAGAAATGATGAAATAAAAAGCCAAAGAGAGATATTATTTGCAACTGTATTTATTTGATAGAAAAAAAACAACATTTTTCTTCTATCTGTAGAATGGCAGAATGAAAGATATCATTATCCCTGATAAATTTACATATTTCTTCCGCTTTTAAGAATAAGTTAACTGTCTCAAGCAAGAATTAAATTAATTAATTCTTAAATAATTCTCTTGATTATTACGGCCATGTTATTGAACAAGAATTTTTATTTTGAAAGCTCTAAGGAAGTCAAATTTTTACTCTGTGAATCGTTATTGTTTTTCAACAGTGTAATTTTTACACGTAATATAATTTTAAAAAGGCATTACACATAATTTTAAAAAGGCATTTTGTTGCGATTCTGATGTAGATTAACAAAGCCAATTCTATGTTTTCTAACAATATTTTTGATACACTCATGAAAAAAAAAAAAAAAACAATCTACGATTCCCTTTAAAAATATTTTTTATATCCAAAATAATAATGAAGTCAAAGATTTAAATTAAAAAACAGCTATAAAACCCATTGTTTATTCTAGCTTGTATGTACCCCACACCGTAAATATATAAAAGTAAATTTTATATATTACATTATCAGACGCTATAAACGAAGCTTTTTTTACTATTAAGTTTTAGTTCATAATTAGCATCTGTGTTGACTTATTAATGGATATGGTTTAAGATTGCTCGGAAATGTTTCGTAATAGATTTGCTTTTAATTAGAATTTTTTTTTCTTTAATTTTTTCTTAAAAGATGAAGCTTTAGTATAACAAAAAAGTATATTATAAATTTAAATAGCATAATAAATTAGTATAAGGTAAAATAATTTAAACAAATTATAGAATTATAATTAATATTTTAAAAAAATGCTTCGTAAAGCGAAATGTTTGTTTGTTACTCTTTGATGAGAAATTAATTTTTAAAAAAAGTCACGGGAACAAATAGTAATTTTGTTTATGAATTTATAAAGGTATTTTCTACATTGAATGTTACGCTACTACTCCTTACTAATAACCTTATGGTAAATGAAAACACTTTTTTCAAAATGTGTTGATTTTAATAGTTTAATTTTTTTACTTTAAAAATAAATTAGGTAATTTTTTAATTAATATTTCAAAAACGAAATCTGCAAGAATTCTATACTGCAAAGAATGCTGACGATCTTCGCATCCACCCTCGAAAGAAACACTTAATCGGCTCTAATCGGTCAGTAGACAAGTGACTAGGATCGCGCTCACTTAAAAAAAAAGGGTCGAACTCCCTGCTCCTCGCTGCCGAAAGGCAAGCTTAAACACATTGTGAGTTTTAGAAAATTCCACTATTCTAGAAGTTAAAAAATGTGGACTCTTATATTTTCCAAAATGAAAACTTTCAAAGACCCCCTTCAAAAATGTGAATTTTTTTCTTTTTTATATAGATTTTTTAATATTTTCAATTAATTTATACTCCTAAGAAGATTAAACGAAATTTTAAATTGATCCTTTGCTTCCTCAGACCTAAAAAAAATTAACAATTTATTACTTATAATTCACAAAATATGTGAAGTTTCATAATCATTTTAAAAAATTTATCGAATAGTCATTTTTAATTGTTTAATAGAAAGTAACATATTTCGGTTTCGTTGTAAATTTTTATGACAAATCGTCATATCATTTGGTAACATCATAAATTGAAAGCAACAAACAATTTAATTTTGTTTCTAACATGATTTAATGTTTTTTTTTTACAAAATATTGATTCAATTTTTTTCAGAGAAAAATCAAAGTTGATTTTTAAAAAAAAAATTAAGTGCTCTATTTTGATATTTGAGATTTTGAAATTTATTATTTATCAAGTCAATTAAGCATTTCAGCAAGGAGTTGCACCAAAATAACGTAAAACATCAGTAATTCTTGATAAATTATCTGTATATTAAGCATTTTGAAGCAATTCATAATTCATTTTTTTTTCGGTATGTTATATAAAACGTAATCCTGTTAATCATATATCAGTAATTTTTACAAGCATTCTTCTGAAAAATATTATTATATTCATCACAAATTTTTTTAAATTATTTTTATTTGTATTTGAATATTTTTAAAATGACTCAATGCTTTACCACCGTTGTATAGTTTAGTAAAGCTTGCTTTTCCAAAACGAAATTTTAGTGGATCTTATTCCAGCAGTTTTTTAACAAAAGAAAAGGCATGTATTTAGTGATCTTATTGTAATATTAAAAAGTGACAAAATAATTGCCTCAACAACCTTATCTCTCTAACTATTACTTTTACAAATCGCAATTACAACAATTTAAAGCTAAATTTATACTCAATATCTATCTTTAGATATATCGATTCTTCAGACATATTTATTCTATTTCTTGTATGTATTTATACTATGTTTCAACTATTGTTTATTATTTTACCAACTTGGTGTTCTTCCTTCGTCCCGTAACAGCTTTATTCCGAAATTCTTAATTATGATTTAGGTTCAATATTAAAAAATATCTCGTAAAATATGAAGATCGATTTTGTCATGATATTTTTTTAAAATTCGATAACCATATTCCGTTTTCGAAATTGATCACTTCAAATATGCCAAAAAAATGGATACAAATATAATATTTTTTGTACGAAAATAAAAATAGTAATATAAAGAAAGTAATAATGTGAAACAAAGTAAAAATAATAAAATACCAAAAATAAAATAAAATATGTAAAAGTAGTATAATAAATGACAAAAGCATCAAAAATTTAAAAAAAAAAAATAACAGGATAATCATTTTAATATATATTTTTATTCCCTTAGTTACATGCTCTTGGACCGGTCTCCAAAGATTGAGACTGGTGTTCAAAAGCTAGAAGGCTTTTGGAAACAATTCTTAGGGGGCGGGGGGGGGGTCAAGAACCTGTTTCACTCTTCCCTCAGTGAGAGTTATGTCATACTTCCATGTCGTTGTAAATAGTCAGAGAAGAAAAAGAAAAAAAAAAGTAAAAGAGCCCGCTTTTGCTTAGATCGTTAACATTTTTATTTGGAAAAGTATGCATGAAATATGAAGAATTTGCTTGAAATACATTTAATAATGATAATATGATACCCTTTAAAAAAATGAACTGAAAGCTGAATATATATATATATATATATATATATATATATATATATATATATAGCCACACTCTTCAGAGTAGTTTGGAATAAGAATCAAGCAAAAAGAGAAAATAAATCAATTAAAGAACTACGCTAGATGTTTTAATTAAGTAAACGCGTAGTAGTTGACATGGATGTTGAGAAAATTGTTGTTAAATAGTAGCAAAATAAGTGACCAAAAATTCTAAAATTGGTACAAAGAATTTTGTTTTATTTGAAAACTATAGCGGAGATAGTATCAGTGGTTCTTTTGCGAATCATATGATGCAGTTAAATGTTTGTAATAAAAATAAAATTTAAAAAAATATATATTGAAAAAGATTTTTTGACTTTCGGTTATAAGATTGACTACCAGAATAATGTACTCGTTTTACAACATAAGTGTTCGGCTTTTTCCTAATGAAGCAAAGCAATGTGTTACAAAAAAGTAATAAAAAATTATTTTATTACTTTTTTTCACACAAAAAAAATAAATAAATAAAAAGATACACAATGTGCATATTTATAATGGATAACGTAGGTAGTTCACGATTTTTTTTAAAGCAGGCTTGAAAACTTTAAAAAAAGTAGTTCTTAGAAAAACGTGTTTGATATCTAGCATAAGAATATTCTCTTATAAAATTGACAGTTTTTAATGAATAGATAAGCGCATCAACTAAAAATCTTAAAACGATTAATAAAATTATAAAAAAAAAATGAATATATCATACGCAGGTCGAAAATTTCATGTGCAGTAGTTTTTCGTTAAAGAGCAATATCTTTTCGAAACGTGAAATATTTACAACTAAAATATATTGGTTTCATGCTTACGCTTATTATGTATTAGATAAAACTAAATGTTCAATAGGTCATTCAAGGGTATAAAAGATCACTCAGTAATTCTGGAATCATAGAATTGAAATTATGGAATTTGAAAATTTTTTATATTTTATGTTCATTAAATTTGAGAGGGAAAGTTTCTGATAGAAAATGGGAGGCCATTCATATTATACTAAGAACAACACTGATTTCAACTGTTTTACAGTGCCAAGTTATTCTTGGTTAATGTTAAATATTATGAAAGTAAAATAGAACATGAAGACTTACAATTGTTTCTCTAGTTCCTTGTAATTTTATATTATATTATTTGTAGCCTAATTGTACAAATATATTTTGTAAAGAAGAAGCAAAGCCTTATAATCTGTGACATGCTTTTTTTTTTTTTTTTGGTCTCATTCTATGAAATTCAACCGTTTGTGGTAATTTTGAAAATTAAATCATATCGTAGGAAATAAATTATTCCTATAGTATCTTCATAAGCAACATTTTTCGCAGAAATATGTAGACCACTGCACTGCCGCATTGCGTAAGGCGATCATGGTCTTCAGAAAACTTTAAACTGGTAGAAACATTTTTAAAAGAACATTCAAGAACTCACATCTTTAGCTTTCGAATTATCGAAAAAAAAAAAAATGTTAGAGAACCTGTGCGAAGTATTTCTGTTCTCAGAATATTTAATTTCATGTATTAGTTTTGAAATTTCAGAATCAATTTTGAGTTTTCTGAGGGCGTAGGCCAGCTTACCAAAACAGATACATTCATGCCTAAACAATCGTTGAGAAAGACTTTACTGAGTGGTAGCAAAAGGATAATAAAATTAGGAGAGCAGTTGCATGTCAGGGGATAGAGCGCTTACGTCCCAATGGGGTGAACCAGGTTCGAATTTCGGAAATGGCTGGTTGATTTGAATTTTGCACCCGGCTAGTACCAACCACAGTGCTGAGGTAAAATATCTTCAGTGGTAGACGTATCATGGATTAAAGTCCCCTTTCAATCCGGCTAACCGCGGGAGTTTTTCGTGATTTTCTTCTTTATGTTACGCAAATACGTGCCAGTTCCATCAAAAAGTCCTCCACAAAATCAAATTTCTCCCAATACTTGATCCTTGAGTTCCTTAGTCTTCTGGATTGGGATTAGGTTCAAAATTGGAAGGATATGGAGATGGTATAGTAATAAGTAAAATTGGTAGTCGTATACCCTAAATTGGGTCGGCTGTTTTCCACAATCAATCTGTCTTGTTCTCTGTTTCATTTGCTTCACTGTATTGTGATTTGTTATATTTCGGCCGTATTTCTGTATTTATGATTTTTATCTTGTATTATTAATTTTTGACCCCACATAAACGTATTTTTTGTCTTCAATTTCGACAAATATTAAAAAAATAGTTTTCAAGGGCGGTATTTACAAAACAATCTGATTGACCTAAAAATAAAAATTTTCATGCCGAGCATTACTAAATATCAGAGCATTATCAGCTAGTCTGCAATTTAAAAATTAATTTAAATAAAAGTCTGATGAATACTTTCACGCCTACTTAAAAACGATCGTTTAGAAAGACTTAACTGAGTGGTGGCAAAAAAGGAAAATAAGATTAGGAGATCAGTTGTGGGTCAGAGGATAGAGCGACTGCTATCCAATGAGGTGAACTAGGTTCGAATTCCGGCAATGCCTGGTTGATTCAAGTTTTGCACCCGGCTTGCACCGACTCAGTGCTAAGTTAAGATATCCTCAGTTGTTAACGGATCATGGGTTAAAGTCCCCTTGCAGTCAGTCTAAGAGCGAGAGGTTTTCGTGGTTTTCCTCTTCATCTAACGCAAATGCGGGCTAGTTACATCCAAAAGTAGTGATTAAAAACAGAAAGCTTATAGAAATCTAACAAACTACAATAGAGGACTGTGAATGTCCAAGAAGCACAAAAATAAGTTTTATTGCGGGTTAAATGTCTTTAATGATCTTTTTATGACTAATTTCTGTATCTTTTCACAATCAAAACTGTTTTTTCTCTGTTTCATTTGCTTCACTGTACTGTTATTTGGTATATTTCGTCTGTATTTTTGTGTTTTTGATTTTTACATTGCTTTATGAAATTTTGACTCCATATAAACGTATTTTTTGTCTTCAATTTCGACAAATATTATAAAAATAGTTTTTAAGGGCAGTATTTACAAAACACTCTGAATGACCTAAAAATAAAAATTTTCATGCCGAGCATTTGTAAATATCAGAGCATTATCAGTTAGTTTGCAATTTTGAAAATTAATTTAAATGAAAGTCTGAGGAAAAAAATATCACTAACAAAGCCTTAAAGTATAAGTCAATATCATTTGGATGATTAGTCACTAGTTTTAATAAAATTTGCTCTTCATTATCACTTAAAAAAGCTCAATTAGCCGCGCGTAATTAAGGTCCGCGATTGGCAGTGTGTATTGTAGGTCCTCGATTAGCTGTGTGTATTGTAAGTCCTCGATTAGCCGTGTGTATTGTAGGTCCACGATTGGCTGTGTGTATTGTAGGTCCACGGTTGGCTGTGTGTATTGTAGGTCCTCGCTTGGCTGTATGTATTGTAGGTTCTTAATTGGCTGCGTGTATTGTAGGTCTGCGATTGCCTGTGCGTTTTATAATAATAAAGTTCTAGTTTGAAGAAAATATCTAAAACTGATTTCCAGCTTAATCTCAATTAGAATCTATTAAATAGTAAAAAATTTAATAGTTTTTTTTTAATTTAAAGCAATTTATTTCGAATATTAAATTTAATTACAAAATAAGTTTAAAATTTTTTTTCGAACGTATAGTTCTAATAAGTTCTAATTATTAATAGAGTTTTAAATAATATTTTAGTCCTAAGAAAATGTCAGATATAAATTTTTAAAAGCTTCTAATGTAATCCCTAGAATACTTTATCAAAAAAATTAAAAAAAATTTTTATTACAATTTATAAAAAGAAGTTTTATCATACAAGAAAAAGTAAGAAAAATAGTTTTCTTTAAAAAGTGTGTAAATATTTAAATATGTGTAAGGTGAATTTCTAAAAAGCTGTTTTTTTAAAAAAGTAATTCATGTCAAACTTAAAGCAATAAATAAAGAATGAGAGTTTTTTAACAATTTAAACTTAAATCACTACATTTTAATTAATAATGACTAAATAATATTATTTTTCATTAACATGTTCTTCGTTATAAACATACCAACACCTTCAGTTAAATAAAAGTAAAGAAAATCATTAATTTCCTTTAAAATAGTGTGAAAAAATTTCTATGCATTTCATACATATTAAAAAAGAAACTAAAATATGGATGTGATAATTTTTCAAATAGGAACAATCATTTATTCCTATGCATTAACTGATGAACTTTCATTTACATTTAAGTGATAAAAATGTCCGTTAACGTTGTGCGTAAATATGTTTAAGCATTTCCTTAATTTGTTTCATGCTTATTCGTTAAATACGAAAAAGACCGGGGTGGGTGTTTCCGAGTAGGCGGTTTCACAGTGCAAACGAGGACGCCCGCTGAACGTGTGGTTTTATTGACCCACCGAGGACGTCGTTTTTGCACGCATACACACTTCGACTCGGCTCATTATACACAGTGTTGATAAACACTGCCAATCGAGGACAAAATTAGATTTTGCTAAAAAATGTTCTGGGACTATTTCATGACCCCCTGAGTACGAAAATACCATTTTCTAACCGAGGACGTTCTCGGTTGGCACGAGGTCCTCGGTTAGAAGGTGAAATTGCCCGTGTGTGTCCTCGGTTGCCGGCGCTTGCGCACACACACACACACACACACACACACACACACACACACACACACACACACACACACACACGCACACACACACACACGCACACACACATATATATGTAATAAAAAAATTATAAAAATATTTTTGTATTAATAAAAGCATTGAAACTCTTTCATTTTCATAAAATGCAGATATTCTATTTTGGGACTCCAAGGTTAAAAACATACCAATGAATAATATTTAGATTTATGTTTCAAAAGAGGGGTTATTTTAAGATCTTTCACTTCCATATAAGGAAAGATTAAACGATTTTCTATGAGTATTAAATGATTTGTGATGAGGCGTAGGAATACAAGGAATGCAATATGACTGCCCTTTTACCCATGTATAAAACGCGAGACTGATGGTTTTTGCTTGGCTTTTTTGTGTTTTATGATTACCCACAAAATTCCGTCAGTTTTGACGAGTTCTGTGTCTCTCCCCCTCCAGCTGGAGAGGGGCTGAGATTTCACCATCGATTAGTAAATAAAAGATTGTGCAGAATCTGGACTCATATTTCATGATATGTTGACTAATCTCCAATAAAAATATCGGGGTTTGTTACCCTGATATTAGAATAGACCACAATATCAAGTCGGCCATTCATTAACAAATCAGGTAATCCAAATTATAATCCTCGACAAAATCAAAATCTTTCCCGGCCAAGTCAAAGTTATAACCAACAACCCCAATTTAGACCTAGAATTCAAAATGAAAAGTTTCATAAAAATAAACAACAAACTAGTCATTTCTCCCAGGCTTCCCAGGAGTTGCCTCCTAAGCCATATAAATACTGTGATAAGCTTGGTATAACCAATGCTTATCATTGGGGCCAAAATTGTATAAACAAACCTAATTCTTTGATGGCTGAGAATCAAACCCAGCCGAAACAAGAAAGTGACCAATCACAAAATTGACAATTAATAGTATCCACGGCCCATTAGCTCAGTTGGTTAGAGCGTCGTGCTTATAAAATTAATAGTATCCGGATACTTACAAAATAAAAATGAAAACTATCAAAGTGACAAATACCCGATTGTGACAAATAAAACTATCTTGTTAAACATTGATACAGGTAGTACTTTAAATATCATCCCGACTAAGCGTTTTGAAAAACTTAATGTCCAAAAAGAGAGAAAAAAACTTTGTTAATGTAAAACAAACAAAAGGTATTTTGCAACTTAACCAAACTTGTAAAATGGGAGAAATAGCTATGTCAGTGGAATTTTATATTTTAAATACTGATCTAAACTAAACTCAGCGGCGCGACAGCCCATAGAGGGCCAAGGCCTACTGCGCCCATCTCAGTTTTCTTGACAATTGGGCTCTGGGGTGCAGGAGCAGATGTTCCGGTCAGGTGGTCAGCCAAACGCGGAACCCCCAGTGTTTAGTTCCCAAGCATGCTTGGCACTCATTTATCGACCCACTGAAGGGATGAAAGGCTGAGTCAACCTTGCCCGGCCCGAGGATCGAGCAGGGACCTGTGGCACGACAGCATGAAGGGCTACCGCTCAGCCACCGGGCGTCAAATACTGATCTACCTTATGCCATATTGGGTTTAACGGAATGTAATGGGTTTAAATTTGTGATTGATTGTGTTAAACGAGTTGTAATGCAAAATCGGAGAAAACTGATCACTTTTTCGGATTATAAAAGCAACTTGTCTTTACCCATTTCTCCTGAAATCCAGGTTAAAGATTGCAATAAAAATACCAATAATGAAAGTAAAGTTAAGAATAAAAATGAAAAATATAGAAATGAAAAAAAGAATGTTAAATTAAATAACAATGAACAAATTGAAGAAATTGTTAAAGAAAAGAAAATTTTAGTAAATTTTAGTAGTATAAGCCGGGATTGGTGCGGCGGAAGGGACGTCATAGTCCCTCTCTGCTTCTTCCCTTACAGTGGTCAGCTGCTTATTTCTTTTTTTTCTTTAAATCGAAACTTAGTCTGCAGCGTTATGGGGAGCTTATTTCTTTTTTTTCTTAAGCCTAATATATTTTTAGTTTCGGTTTCTGTTTTTAATATAGTTTCGTTTTTGATACTATTTTCATTTATTACTTTTTTTGAGGGTGGCAACACTTATTAATATTATTTTACTTGTTTAGGATGCATAGATATAAAGGCAGAAAGATCAATCACTCGACCAAACGGACGTCACGGTGAACGTTGACATCACTGGTCTAGGAACTAGTTTGTACTCTATATCCACGCCCTCTAGTGAACTGCGGTGTTTGTTTATTGCAGCTGTACATAATTTGTTCTTTTTTTATTTGATTTTTATAAGTTGTAATGATTAATAATAATTGATAACATTCAGTCTCTTTGCCAGAACAATATAAAATTCGCAAATTTTATGACACATTTTTTTCAGATTTTTTTGAAGATTTATAATTTGTAAATTTTAAAATTACAAAAAAAAAAAAAAAAAAAAAAAAACTTATATGTTCTTAAAATTTAATTCTTTATATCATTCTGAAATTCAAATATTTGAAATAAAATAAAACACAATTTATGCACTTACAAAAAATAAATAAAATTAAGAACATTTTAGTAAACATTCCAAGCTAGTCAAAACATTAAATTTCATATAAAGCACAAGAAATTGGAAAATGATAATAATTGTATAGTCTCATTATTGCCTGTTAGCGTTCAATTAGTTTGCTAGCAAAACGTTTTCTTGGTTTTCATTTGTATGTAATGGAAATTCTAATTATTTTCATTCAAAAAATCTTTCAAATCTCGTGGTTTTCCTTTGCATTTAACGCAACATTTGATTTGTCAGAATTTAAATTTAATTTTAAATAATATATAGGTTACTACAAAAGCTTTTATAAATATGATTTTACAGTGATATTTAAATTGCAAGTTACTTTGATTTCTGGGTCGTGTTAAAAGTTAAAAATATAAGAAAAGTATTTCACAACATCCACTAAGATGACAAATTCTCTGTCAAGAATGATAAAAAAATTAATGGTTAAAAAAATAATTCATTGCGATAATGAACATTTAGCTGTAATGTTATTATTGTTCAGTTATCTAAAAAAGACTTTTTCGTGGTTTTCCTTTGCATTTTACGCAACATTTGATTTGTCTAAATTTTAATTTAATTTTAAATAATATATAGGTTACTACAAAAGCTTTTATAAACATGATTTTACAGTGATATTTAAATTGCAAGTTACTTTGATTTCTGGGTCGTGTTGAAAGTTAAAAATATAAGAAAAGTATTTCACAACATCCACTAAGATGACAAATTCTCTGTCAAGAATGATAAAAAAATTAATGGTTAAAAAAATAATTCATTGCGATAATGAACATTTAGCTGTAATCTTATTATTGTTCAGTTATCTAAAAGAATTTTTCGTGGTTTTCCTTTGTATTTAACGCAACATTTGATTATTTTAATTTCAACTTAATCTTGGTCAAAATAAGTTATTTTTATAACTTTTATAAACATTGTTTTACGCCGATATTTAAATTGCACGTTACTTTGATTTTTGGAATAAGTTTAAAATTACAAAAAATATGAAGAGCATCTCGCTATATTCACCGAAATAATTGACTGTCTGTCAAAGACGCTAAAAAAATGATTTATTATATAAAAAAAAGTTCATTGCGATTACTGAGAATTTCGCTGGAACTCTTTAAGCGTCAAGCAATCTGAATGATATTTTCGTGGTTTTCTTTTACGTGTAACGCAAAATATGATTGTTTTCTTTAAAAAAAACATTCATAAAGGCAACAATGTTTAAATATTTACATAAATTATTAGTTGTTTTATCTTTATTCCTTGTTAAATCAAAACAAAATGAAGAGCATTTGATTTTGGGCAATTGATTAGCAAGGTAGATAGCCTTACGCGGACATTAAGATATGAATTGGGAGATTTTGATATATAAATATATATATAAATATATATATAAATATATATATATATATCAAATTATATATATATTTTAATTTGAATAATTATTCGTGCAAAGGCATTAATAAAGATCGGAAATTCAAAGATAATACAATCGAATTCATAATAAATGCTACGAATAATTATTTTCATGAAAAAGATTTTTATTTTTAATTAACTTTGGAAAATTTAACAAATGTACGGTTGCATGACATATTTTGTTTAAAAAAATTTGACATTAATGTGCATTTTTAATTATAAAAATTTTAAAACAATAATAGTAAACTTATAAAATTCAAAGGGTTTTAGTTTTGAACTCGTTCTGTTAAATTAAATTTTTAAATATAAAAAAATGCTAATATAAGCATCTATAATTCAGTTATAATAGAACCAGACGCTTCAAACTAATAACTATGGTTGAATAAGCAAATATCCTTCTTTCGGTTTTAATTAACCCAAGTTCTGAAAACCGAAACTAAACAAAACCGAAACTATAGTATATAATTGCTCGTGATCTGAATGAACTCTGGTTTTAAAGCTTCAATAAACAAACAAATAAATTATGAGTAATGAATAGACATCTTTAAGCAATATACAAAATTATATACTGATTTACGGAAATGAAAAAAATTTAGAATTTAAATTAAATTGCTTTTTAATGATCAACACTTATTACACGCAATGCTAAGGTACTGCGGGGATGTCAGAAAATAATCCCTAGGACGACACGAACGCCACTTTTTGTGCGTAAAACCGGTCTGTCAAAAGCGTGTTGCTTTTCTAAAACCCCCCGGGAAAAGTTAAATGTCCTTATCCCCTATATTAGTCCCTGTTAGGATGGCAATACTTAGAAACTTTGTTATTTGGGGGAGAAATTGTACATTATGAAGTAATGACGTCATCTTTTATTACATAATAAATAAATGCTTTTACTCTAGAGGCGCTATCTATACTTATATGTTAGAAAGAGAATATATTAATAACTCTTCATTTTAGTTATTTTTTAATATAAACATAGTTGATATAAATGACTGTTATTATTAGTAACCTAATCAATATTAATGAATACATTTTAAATAAATTGATTCAATATTAAAATAAAAGTTGTATTTATTAAGTACTGTGATTATTAAAAGTATTAGAATTAAAGGTGTATTAATTTTTAAATCAATGAATATTATTTTATAAGATTTTATTTTAACACCGGTGTTCGGGCTTACGGCTATCAATGTAGTATTATCATTTTTGAACCCAGAAGACAAGGGAACTCCTAGATCTTGAGACAATACATGTCTTCGAAGAGGATTTTGTGAGTGGTCAGTGAAGAGGAAAACCACGAAAAACTCCTACGCTTATTTCGACGACAAGTAGTGGGCTTGGTTTCTATGACCAGTATCCTGTGGATGTACAGAGATCAGAGGAAAACTTAAGGTTTTATTAAAATAAATGTAATAATTTTATATGTATATTCTAATGGTGTCATCTATACTTATAACGTTAGAAGAAGAATATATAAATAATTCTTCATTTTAGTTATTTTTTGATATATGTATAGTTGATATAAAAGACTGTAATTATTATTAACCTATTCTATAAAAAAAAATACACCCTTTAATAATTAATACAATAAGTTTCAGGAAAAATATATAGGATTCTCTGAAAAACTAGAAAATTATTACAAAAATATGAGATTTTTTTTGAAACACTAGAAAATTTTTACAAAAATAAAATTATTTTCTTAAAAGATAGATATTATTTTTTCAAAAATAAAAATATTTTCTGAAATATTAGAAAGTTTCTCTCAATAATAAAAGTATTTTCTAAAAACTAGAAAATTTTTTTAAAATGTTTGAGATATTTTTACAAAACTAGGAAATTTTTTTTACAAAAAGAAAAAATATTTTACTAAAAGATAGAAAATTTTTATAAAAATAAAAAATATTTTCTGAAATGTTAGAAATTTTTTTTTACAAAAATAAAAATATTTTTCTGAAAACTAGAAAATTTTGTTAAAAGGTTTGAAATATTTTTACAAAACTAGGAAATTTTTTACAAAAAGCAAAAAAATTTTACTAAAAGATAGAAATTTTTTATAAAAATGAAAATATTTTCTGAAATGTTAGAATTTCTTTTCATTTCCATGAAAAACATTCATTTACTTGCACACACACACATTTCATGCAAGCACAAAATAACCCATTTTCCTCATCACCCGAGTGGGGTATGGGTTGAGACGCATTTTTTTTAAATAGAGGTCAATCGCCAGGAGCACTGATCCTCCCTTTCGTGGACTAATGATGTCAAAGGGATACCGTTAGGCTAACCTAGAGGAAAATCCACGAAAACCTCTTACGCTTAGTTGGACGACAAGTAGGGGTCGTGAAAACTGAGCAGGTTTCACCTAATTTTTAGTTTTGCAAGAGCTCCAACACGTATATTTAAGAATATTTAAGAAATAGAAATTTAGAGAAGAAATATAAATTTAAAAAATATTAAATAAATATTTAAGAAATATAAATTTTATTAATTTTTATGAAAAAATTATTATCAAATTAAAAACTAATATATCAACAGTGTTTATGCAATCATATTTTTAAGTACAAGCTTGTTTCATCTTTAAACTTATAATTTATTAACTAATATAATTTAATTATTATATTGAAATAAAAAGTACTTAATTTTTAATCTCATGAAAAAATATTTGAATTAATTTTATTTTCTATTAGAAAATGAAAAACGACATATTTACATTATATTATCAATTATATATTAAAATTCCTTAATGAATTAATTTACATCTAAGAAACATATAAAGGGAATTTTCCCTGCTATAAATTCATTTATATTCAAAACATATTCATTTTATTATTATTTAATATTATAATAATGCAAGTAACTTACTTTATTTTCAAATTAAGAGTTAAAATTCAGAAATTATGTACAGACTTTAACGGATACTGATTACAGAACTTGGGAGAGTCATATGTTATCTATTTTCTCACAAAATTTTACAACAATGTGGTGGTGGTTTGTGGTTTATCTACGTTTTATCAATTAGTCATAATATAAAGTATAACATAGTGCTTCATACTTATTATAGAACGTGGGAATACAACTATTTCTCAGAAAATTAAATTCAATTACCAGCGCGTTTAGATGTAAATAAAAAATTTTATAGTAAAAATAAAATTGCTAAGATACCTATGATGTATGCTCGCAGAAGTGCTTGGGTGAATTATATTATATTATCAAGAAAAAATTACACCCTTTAATAATTAATACAAAAAGTTTCAGAAAAATATATAGAATTTTCTGAAAAACTAGAAAATTATTACAAAAATATAAAATATTTTTTTTTCTGAAAAACTAAAAAATTATTAATATTATACATTATTTTTTGAAAAACTGGAAAATTATTTTCTTAAAAGAGAAATTTTTTTTTGCAAAAACATGAATATTTTCTTAAAAGATAGAAAAAAATTTTATAAAAATATTTTCAGAAATATTATAAAGTTTACCTCAATAATAAAAATATTTTCAGAAAAACTAGAAAATTTTGCTAAAAAGTTTGAAATGTTTTTACAAAACTAGCCGATTTTTTCCGAGAACAAAAAAAAAATATTTACTTAAAAGAGAAAAATTTTTTTGCGAAAACATAAATATTTTCATAAAAGTTAGAGATTTTTTTATAAAAATAAAAATATTTTCTGAAATATTAGAAAGTTTCCCCTAATGATAAAAAATTTTTCTGATAAAATAGAAACTTTTGTTACAAAGTTTGCCACTAATTTTAGTTACATGAATTAAAAATAAATTAAACTTATTAACATAATAAAAAAAAAAATTAATATTCATTAAAATAATCTTTTGTAATATGTTTTAAAAATAAAATGAATACATCTAAATATTAAGCTATTATTCTTATATTATTATTAGATTTGCTTCATATATGGAATTACATTAGTAAATAATTCTTAATTGAATTATTGCAAAATAAGAATGAATTGATATTTTAGGCTCGAGTGGGGATTGAACGAGTGGAGTTTGTAATATTTTTTGTAAAAACATAAATATTTTCTGAAAAAATAGAAAATTTTGTTAAAAAGTTTGAAACACTTTTTTCATTGTGAATACTTAATACTGCTTTTATGGTTGCTATTTTGTTTGGATGAGGTAGGTAACTGCTTGCTCTCAAAGGATTATATGTTGCAGTAAACATCTCCACATGTTGCTGTAAACAAGTTAATATCGATTTCTTCCTTTGTTTTCTATTATTACTTACAACAAAATAAATAAATATATGATCTTTCTTTCAAAAATCTATTTTATATCTCAAACAGTAACAATTTTAACTATATACGCATATTGAAATCCTCATAAGTTTTACAAAATCCTCAAAACGTAAATATTCAGCAAGTAATTTAAAGTTATGCAAAAATTAACTAGTCAAATTTCAAAAATAAAATTTGCTCTTTTTTAACAAAAATAAAGAATATTTTCTATCTTTTAAGAAAATATTTATGATTTTTACAAAACATTTTCTCTTTTAAGAAAATATTTTTTATTTTTGTTAAAAAATAGCAAATTTTATATTTAGCTATTATTCTTATATTATTATTAGATTTGCTTCATATATGGAATTACATTAGTAAATAATTCTTAATTCAATTATTGCAAAATAAGAATGAATTGATATTTTAGGCTCGAGTGGGGATTGCGAGTTAAAAAGTATTCATGAGCAGTAGATGATAATCTAAACCATATGTTAGGGGATGTACCGTATCTGTCATGACGTCAAAGCGGATACTACAAGTCCGGCTTGGACAAGATTAAACAAGGAGGGCTCGATCTCTGACGCATACAAATTGAATTAAACTATCTTCACTCAAGTGACTTCACTTGCTAGCATGCATTTCAGTCAATAGCGTGTCTTCTAATTCTGTTAAGTTTTAAAAATTACTAAGTTTATAGTTAAATTTTTTTACCTCTCAGTTTTCTATTTTTACTAAATCATTAGTTCCTTTTGATTCTTCTCTTCGTTATGGATGGAAACGCAATACTAAAGCGAAAGCATGATGATATTCAAGTAAGTACTAAATTTTTTTATTAAAATTTTATAACTATGTTATTTTATTATATGGATGATAAATAGTATATTGATAATGTTAAATATTTTTATTTATAAAGCTGCTGAGCTGTATTAATCTGTATCTTTAATTAACCAAGAGAAAGTAAATTGTTTTGTTCATTTTCATTAATTATTTTTATTTTGTTAATAATAAAAAAAATTACCCATCTTCTTAGTTACAAATTAGAAATAGTTATTTTTTTCATTACGAAATCTAAATAAAGCTAATATTTGTTAAATTAACTTTCTATTTGTTAAAGGAACGTTTCATATTTGTTTTTGTAAAAAGGTTTATTTTAGACAGAACTCAGGGGTGTAAAGACTTTAACTTTGCAAATAAGTTCTTAATCGTAGTAATCGAAAGGAGTTATGAACACTATCATAAAAATTTTAACTGTGTGTTGTTAATTATTTTTCCTTGTGACTCAAAATTTTCTTTTTTTATTGTAGGAGGGAAACCGAAAAGGATTGTCATCTGTAGTCATTGATTTTGAAGGTTTTCAACTTTCATCAGGGACCTACATTGTCAAAGAACTTGCTTTTCATGCCGTGAAAGGTAATTCCATCACCGGAGTGTGTACGTTCCAACCACCATTCCCGTTCGATGAACTTCCAACACGGCAGAAAATGCAATATTCTTGGATAGTTAGAAATATTCATCAATTAGATTGGAACCAAGGAGAATTACCCTACAGTAAATTTCATACTATGTTGACTTTTTTGTGTGATATGTATTCACATATCTATGTGAAAGGACTCGAGAAACAGAAATTTTTAGAAATTCTAACCGGCAGAGTGTGTTACAGTTTAGAAGATTTTGGCTGTCCTAAAGTAGATGAACTGATACCAACTTTTTCTTCGTACACTGTACATCCACCAGATTTCAAACATTGTGCTCTCGTTAAGGCGAAAGCATTTGGACGATTTCTACAAGACCTATAAATAGGATAAGCACTCGGAATTCAAGATAAAACTGTTCCTGGAAGTAATATAGTAGATCTTATAAATGACTTTTTGCGAAATAGAAAATCAGCTCCAGTGGAAATGTATTTTTAAAACATTAAGCGATGTTTAATTACCAGCACATTTAGATGAAAATAAAAAAATTGTATATTAAAAATAAAATTCTTAAGAAACCTGTGATGTATGCTCGCAGAAGTGCTTGGGTGAAACTTTGAAACATTATTACAAAAATAAAAATATCTTCAGAAAAAAACTAGAAAATTTTGTTAAAAAGTTTGAAATATTTTTACAAAACTAGCAAATTTTTAACAAAAAGTTAAAAAATTTTCTTAAAAGAGAAATTTTTTTGTAAAAACATAAATATTTTATTAAAAGATAGAAAATTTTGTTAAAAAGTCTGAAATATTTTTATAAAACTAGCAAATTTTTAACAAAAAAGTAAAAATATTTTCTTATAAGAGAAATTTTTTTTTGTAAAAACATAAATATTTTCTTAAAAGATAGAAACTTTTTTGTAAAAACATAAATATTTTTTTAAAACATAGAAAATTTTGTTAAAAAGTTTGTAATATTTTTTTGTAAAAGCATAAATATTTTCTGAAAAAATAGAAAATTTTGTTAAAAAGTTTGAAACACTTTTTTCATTGTGAATACTTAATACTGCTTTTATGGTTGCTATTTTGTTTGGATGAGGTAGGTAACTGCTTGCTCTCAAAGGATTATATGTTGCAGTAAACATCTCCACATGTTGCTGTAAACAAGTTAATATCGATTTTTTCCTTTGTTTTCTATTATTACTTACAACAAAATAAATAAATATATGATCTTTCTTTCAAAAATCTATTTTATATCACAAACAGTAACAATTTTAACTATATACGCATATTGAAATCCTCATAAGTTTTACAAAATCCTCAAAACGTAAATATTCAGCAAGTAATTTAAAGTTATGCAAAAATTAACTAGTCAAATTTCAAAAATAAAATTTGCTATTTTTTAACAAAAATAAAAAATATTTTCTATCTTTTAAGAAAATATATATGTTTTTTACAAAACATTTTCTCTTTTAAGAAAATATTTTTTATTTTTGTTAAAAAATAGCAAATTTTATATTTAGCTATTATTCTTATATTATTATTAGATTTGCTTCATATATGGAATTACATTAGTAAATAATTCTTAATTGAATTATTGCAAAATAAGAATGAATTGATATTTTAGGCTCGAGTGGGGATTGAACCTACGCGAGTTAAAAAGTATTCATGAGCAGTAGTTGATAATCTAAACCATATGTTAGGGGATGTACCGTATCTGTCATGACGTCAAAGCGGATACTACAAGTCCGGCTTGGACAAGATTAAACAAGCAGGGCTCGATCTCTGACGCATACGAATTGAATTAAACTATCTTCACTCAAGTGACTTCCCTTGCTAGCATGCATTTCAGTCAATAGCGTGTCTTCTAATTCTGTTAAGTTTTAAAAATTACTAAGTTTATAGTTAAATTTTTTTACCTCTCAGTTTTCTATTTTTAATAAATCATTAGTTCCTTTTGATTCTTCTCTTCGTTATGGATGGAAACGCAATACTAAAGCGAAAGCATGATGATATTCAAGTAAGTACTAAATTTTTTTATTAAAATTTTATAACTATGTTATTTTATTATATGGATGATAAATAGTATATTGATAATGTTAAATATTTTTATTTATAAAGCTGCTGAGCTGTATTAATCTGTATCTTTAATTAACCAAGAGAAAGTAAATTGTTTTGTACATTTTCATTAATTATTTTTATTTTGTTAATAATAAAAAAAATTACCCATCTTCTTAGTTACAAATTAGAAATAGTTATTTTTTTCATTACGAAATCTAAATAAAGCTAATATTTGTTAAATTAACTTTCTATTTGTTAAAGGAACGTTTCATATTTGTTTTTGTAAAAAGGTTTATTTTAGACAGAACTCAGGGGTGTAAAGACTTTAACTTTGCAAATAAATTCTTAATCGTAGTAATCGAAAGGAGTTATGAACATTATCATAAAAATTTTAACTGTGTGTTGTTAATTATTTTTCCTTGTGACTCAAAATTTTCTTTTTTTATTGTAGGAGGGAAACCGAAAAGGATTGTCATCTGTAGTCATTGATTTTGAAGGTTTTTTATCTTTCATCAGGGACCTACATTGTCAAAGAACTTTTCATGCCGTGAAAGGTAATTCCATCACCGGAGTGTGTACGTTCCATCCTCCATTCCCGTTCCATGAACTTCCTACACAGCAGAAAATGCAATATTCTTGGATAGTTAGAAATATTCATCAATTAGATTGGAACCAAGGAGAATTACCCTACAGTAAATTTCATACTATTTTGACTTTTTTGTGTGATATGTATTCACATATCTGTGTGAAAGGACTCGAGAAACAGAAATTTTTAGAAATTCTAACCGGCAGAGTGTGTTACAGTTTAGAAGATTTTGGCTTTCCTAAAGTAGATGAACTGATACCAACTTTTTCTTCGTACACTGTACATCCACCAGATTTCAAACATTGTGCTCTCGTTAAGGCGAAAGCATTTGGACGATTTCTACAAGACCTATAAATAGGATAAGCACTCGGATTTCAAGATAAAACTGTTCCTGGAAGTAATATAGTAGATCTTATAAATGACTTTTTGCGAAATAGAAAATCAGCTCCAGTGGAAATGTATTTTTAAAACATTAAGCGATGTTTAATTACCAGCACATTTAGATGTAAATAAAAAAATTGTATATTAAAAATAAAATTCTTAAGAAACCTGTGATGTATGCTCGGAGAAGTGCTTGGGTGAAACTTTGAAACATTATTACAAAAATAAAAATATCTTCAGAAAAAAACTAGAAAATTTTGTTAAAAAGTTTGAAATATTTTTACAAAACTAGCAAATTTTTAACAAAAAGTTAAAAAATTTTCTTAAAAGAGAAATTTTTTTGTAAAAACATAAATATTTTATTAAAAGATAGAAAATATTGTTAAAAAGTTTGAAATATTTTTATAAAACTAGCAAATTTTTAACAAAAAAGTAAAAATATTTTCTTATAAGAGAAATTTTTTGTAAAAACATAGATATTTTCTTAAAAGAGAAAATTTTTAACAATAGGTAAAAATATTTTCTTAAAAGAGAAAATTTTTTGTAAAAACATAAATATTTTTTTAAAAGATAGTCAATTTTGTTAAAAAGTTTGTATTATTTTTTTGCAAAAACATAAATATTTTCTGAAAAAATAGAAAATTTTGTTAAAAAGTTTGAAACACTTTTTTCATTGTGAATACTTAATACTGCTTTTATGGTTGCTATTTTGTTTGGATGAGGTAGGTAACTGCTTGCTCTCAAAGGATTATATGTTGCAGTAAACATCTCCACATGTTGCTGTAAACAAGTTAATATCGATTTTTTCCTTTGTTTTCTATTATTACTTACAACAAAATAAATAAATATATGATCTTTCTTTCAAAAATCTATTTTATATCACAAACAGTAACAATTTTAACTATATACGCATATTGAAATCCTCATAAGTTTTACAAAATTCTCAAAACGTAAATATTCAGCAAGTAATTTAAAGTTATGCAAAAATTAACTAGTCAAATTTCAAAAATAAAATTTGCTATTTTTTAACAAAACTAAAAAATAGTTTCTATCTTTTAAGAAAATATTTATGTTTTTTACAAAACATTTTCTCTTTTAAGAAAATATTTTTTATTTTTGTTAAAAAATAGCAAATTTTATATTTAGCTATTATTCTTATATTATTATTAGATTTGCTTCATATATGGAATTACATTAGTAAATAATTCTTAATTGAATTATTGCATAATAAGAATGAATTGATATTTTAGGCTCGAGTGGGGATTGAACCTACGCTAGTTAAAAAGTATTCATGAGCAGTAGATATAAAATTTTAATAAAAAAATTTAGTACTTACTTGAATATCACAATGCTTTCGCTTTAGTATTGCGTTTCCATCCATAACGATGAGAAGAATCAAAAGGAACTAATGATTTAGTAAAAATAGAAAACTGAGAAGTAAAAAAATTTAACTATAAACTTAATAATTTTTAAAACTTAACAGAATTAGAAGACACGCTATTGACTGAAATGCATGCTAGCAAGTCACTTGAGTGAAGATAGTTTGATTCAATTCGTATGCGTCAGAGATCGAACCCCCCTTGTTTAATCTTGACCTAGCCGGACTTGTAGTATCCGCTTTGACGTCATGACAGATACGGTACATCCCCTAACATATGGTTTAGATTATCAACTACTGCTCATGAATACTTTTTAATTCGCGTAGGTTCAATCCCCACTCGAGCCTAAAATATCAATTCATTCTTATTATGCAATAATTCAATTAAGAATTATTTACTAATGTAATTCCATATATGAAGCAAATCTAATAATAATATATGAATAATAGCTTAATATTTAGATGTATTCATTTTATTTTTAAAACATATTACAAAAGATTATTTTAATGAATATTAATTTTTTTTATATTATGTTAATAAATTTAATTTATTTTTAATTCATGTAACTAAAATTAGTGCCAAACTTTGTAACAAAAGTTTCTATTTTATCAGAAAAATTTTTTATCATAGGGGGAAACTTTCTAATATTTCAGAAAATATTTTTATTTTTATAAAAAAATCTCTAACTTTTATGAAAATATTTATGTTTTCGCAAAAAAAATTTTCTCTTTTAAGTTAATATTTTTTTTTTTGTAGTCGGAAAAAATCGGCTAGTTTTGTAAAAACATTTCAAACTTTTTAGCAAAAATTTTCTAGTTTTTCTAAAAATATTTTTATTATTGAGGTAAACTTTATAGTATTTCAGAAAATATTTTTAAAAAATTTTTTTCTATCTTTTAAGAAAATATTTATGTTTTTGCAAAAAAAATTTCCCTTTTAAGAAAATAATTTTCCAGTTTTTCAAAAAATAATTTATAATATTAATAATTTTTTAGTTTTTCAGAAAATTTTTTTTTTTATATTTTTGTAATAATTTTCTAGTTTTTCAGAAAATTCTATATAATTTTCTGAAACTTTTTGTATTAATTATTAAAGGGTGTAATTTTTTCTTGATAATATAATATAATTCACCCAAGCACTTCTGCGAGCATACATCATAGGTTTCTTAGCAATTTTATTTTTACTATAAAATTTTTTATTTACATCTAAACGCGCTGGTAATTGAATTTAATTTTCTGAGAAATAGTTGTATTCCCACGTTCTATAATAAGTATGAAGCACTATGTTATACTTTATATTATGACTAATTGATAAAACGTAGATAAACCACAAACCACCACCACATTGTTGTAAAATTTTGTGAGAAAATAGATAACATATGACTCTCCCAAGTTCTGTAATCAGTATCCGTTAAAGTCTGTACATAATTTCTGAATTTTAACTCTTAATTTGAAAATAAAGTAAGTTACTTTTATTATTATAATATTAAATAATGATAAAATGAATATGTTTGAATATAAATGAATTTATAGCAGGGAAAATTCCCTTCATATGTTTCTTAGATGTAAATTAATTCATTAAGGAATTTTAATATATAATTGATAATATAATGTAAATATGTCGTTTTTCATTTTCTAATAGAAAATAAAATTAATTAAATATTTTTTCATGAGATTAAAAATTAAGTACTTTTTATTTCAATATAATAATTAAATTATATTAGTTAATAAATTATAAGTTTAAAGATGAAACAAGCTTGTACTTAAAAATATGATTGATTAAACACTGTAGATATATTAGTTTTTAATTTGATAATAATTTTTTCATAAAAATTAATAAAATTTATATTTCTTAAATATTTATTTAATATTTTTTAAATTTATATTTCTTCTCTAAATTTCTATTTCTTAAATATTCTTAAATATACGTGTTGGAGCTCTTGCAAAACTAAAAATTAGGTGAAACCTGCTAAGTTTTCACGACCCCTACCTGTCGTCCAACTAAGCGTAAGATGTTTTCGTGGTTTTTCCTCTAGGTTAGCCTAACGGTATCCCTTTGACATCATCAGTCCACGAAAGAGAGGATCAGTGCTCCTGGCGATTGACCTCTATTTAAAAAAAATGCGTCTCAACCCATACCCCACTCGGGAGATGAGGAAAATGGGTTATTTTGTGCTTGCATGAAATGTGTGTGTGTGCAAGTAAATGAATGTATTTCATGGAAATGAAAAGAAATTCTAACATTTCAGAAAATATTTTCATTTTTATAAAAAATTTCTATCTTTTAGTAAAATTGTTTTGCTTTTTGTAAAAAATTTCCTAGTTTTGTAACAATATTTCAAACCTTTTAACAAAATTTTCTAGTTTTCGGAAAAATATTTGTATTTTTGTAAAAAAAAATTTCTAACATTTCAGAAAATATTTTTTATTTTTATAAAAATTTTCTATCTTTTAGTAAAATATTTTTTCTTTTTGTAAAAAAAAATTTCCTAGTTTTGTAAAAATATCTCAAACTTTTTAAAAAAAATTTCTAGTTTTCAGAAAAATATTTTTATTTTTGTAAAAAAAAAATTTCTAACAATTCAGAAAATATTTTTTATTTTTATAAAAATTTTGTATCTTTTAGTAAAATATTTTTTCTTTTTGTAAAAAAATTTTTTCCTAGTTTTGTAAAAATATTTCAAACCTTTTAACAAAATTTTCTAGTTTTCAGAAAAATATTTTAATTTTTGTAAAAAAAAATTTCTAACATTTCAGAAAATATTTTTTATTTTTATAAAAATTTTCTATCTTTTAGTAAAATATTTTTTCTTTGTGTAAAAAAAATTTCCTAGTTTTGTAAAAATATCTCAAACATTTAAAAAAAAATTTCTAGTTTTTAGAAAATACTTTTATTATTGAGAGAAACTTTCTAATATTTCAAAAAATATTTTTATTTTTGTAAAAAATAATATCTATCTTTTAAGAAAATAATTTATTTTTGTAAAAATTTTCTAGTGTTTCAAAAAAAATCTCATATTTTTATAATAATTTTCTAGTTTTTCAGAAAATCCTATATATTTTTCCTGAAACTTATTGTAATAATTATTAAAGGGTGTATTTTTTTTATAGAATAGGTTAATAATAATTACAGTCTTTTATATCAACTATACATATATCAAAAAATAACTAAAATGAAGAATTATTTATATATTCTCCTTCTAACGTTATAAGTATAGATGACACCATTAGAATATACATATAAAATGATTACATTTATTTTAATAAAACCTTAAGTTTTCCTCTGATTTCTGTACATCCACAGGATACTGGTCAGCGAAACCAAGCCCACTACTTGTCGTCGGACTAAGCGTAGGAGTTTTTCGTGGTTTTCCTCTTCACTGACCACTCACAAAGTCCTCTTCGAAGACATGTGTTGTCTCAAGATCTAGGAGTTCCCATGTCTTCTGGGTTCAAAAATGATAATACTACATTGATAGCCGTAAGTCCGAACACCGGTGTTAAAATAAAATCTTATAAAATAATATTCATTGATTTAAAAATTAATACACCTTTAATTCTAATACTTTTAATAATCACAGTACTTAATAAATAAAATTTTTATTTTAATATTGAATCAATTTATTTAAAATGTATTCATTAATATTGATTAGGTTACTAATAATAACAGTCATTTATATCAACTAAGTTTATATTAAAAAATAACTAAAATGAAGAGTTATTAATATATTCTCTTTCTAACATATAAGTATAGATAGCGCCTCTCGAGTAAAAGCATTTATTTATTATGTAATAAAAGATGACGTCATTACTTCATAATGTACAATTTCTCCCCCAAATAACAAAGTTTCTAAGTATTGCCATCCTAAACAAGTAAAATAATATTAATAAGTGTTGCCACCTTCAAAAAAAAGTAATAAATGAAAATAGTATCAAAAACGAAACTATATTAAAAACAGAAACCGAAACTAAAAATATATTAGGCTTAAGAAAAAAAAGAAATAAGCTCCCCATGACGCTGCAGACAAAGTTTCGATTTAAAGAAAAAAAGAAATAAGCAGCTGACCACTGTCTCACAGGTATGACGTAACTGCCCATGCCTCCTGATAAGGGAAGAAGCAGAGAGGGAATATGACGTCACTACCCATGCCTCATGATAAGGGAAGAAGTAGAGAGGGACTATGACGTCACTTCCGCCGCACCAGTCCCGGCTATTTAAAGAAAAATAAAACAAAAAATAGACTTTTGAGTAAAAATTTAATTAGTAAAACTGTAAATAATCTAGAATTTTCAAATGTTCTTGAGACTAAAAGTGATAATGGTGTACAACATTGCCAAAATCATGTTGACGGAATTATGCATATTCAAGATGATGAAAAAGATTTCCAACTCCGGAAATTTTAGAAGATTTTTCAGATATATTTGCTAAAGATAAATATGATATAGGGATAATAAGAATTGAACCTCAAAGGGTAAGATTAACATCAGACTTACCAGTATCCTTACGAGCATATCATATAAAACTTCCCCAAAACAACAAGAGGAAATAGATAAACAAATTGAAGAATTATTAAAGCATAATATAATTAAAGAAAGCTCTTCTCCCTATTCTGCTCCAGTAACTTTAGCTTATAAAAAAGATGAAAATAAAAAAAGTAGATTGTGTATAGGCTTTAGAAAATTAAATCAAATTACTAAATCGGATGCAGAACCATTACCTCTAATAGAAACTCTTATAGAAAAATTAGGGAACAGTGTTTATTTTAGTAGGCTCGATATGGTGAGTGGTTATTGGCAAATTCCAATCAACCCTGAGGACACTGAAAAACTTGCTTTTGTCACCAACAGTGGGTTATACGAATGGTTAAGATGGCCATTTGGGTGGAAGAACGCCCCTAGTATTTTTCAAAGAACAATACGTAGAATACTCACTAAACATAAAGTTTCATTTGCAGCTAATTATTTTGATGATATCATTATTTATTCTAATAGTTATGAAGAACATTTAAATCATCTAAAGGAAATTTTTGAAATATGTAGATTTGAAAATTTAAAATTAAAACCTTCTAAATGCTCTTTTTTGCAAACTAAAATTCAATTTTTGGGTTATGAAATATGTAATGGTATAGTAACTCCTGATAACAACAACATTGAAGCAATTAAAAACTTAAAACCTCCTACTTATGTTAAATCTCTTCAACGATTTTTAGGTTCAATAAAAGTGTATAATAAATTTATAAATAATTATGCTAAAATCAGAACACCTTTAAATAATCTCTTGAAGAAAAATACACCCTGGTGTTGGACTCCCAAATGTCAAGAAGTATTTGAAATTTTAAAGAATGCTTTAGTTTGTAAACCAATTTTGAAAATATTCAATTCTAAATTACCATGTCATATTTTTGTTGACGCAAGTCAAAGTGGTGTTGGAGCAATTTTGAAACAGCCAGGTGTTTCAGGTGTCTTACTTCCAATAGCATTCCATTCTCGTTCTCTTAGAGATTATGAGAAAAATTATGCAATCACAGAATTGGAATGTCTTGCTATTGTTGATGCATTAAACAAATTTTATCATTATTTATTTGGAAATAAATTTACCATTCATACAGATCATGCGGCTTTAATTTGGTTAAAAAATGTAAAAAATCTGAAGGGTAGGTTGTTCCGCTGGTCTTTACTATTAAGTATGTATGATTATGATATAAAATACACAAAAGGCACCTTAAACTTTGAAGCTGACATGTTATCCAGAGATATTCCTGACAATATTGAACACAATATTGATGTTGATTTAAATAATGTAAGCCATTCTTCACATCTTTTGCAATTAGACGAAATTCGCGAAGCCCAACAAAATGATAATTTAACTGGAAATTTTATTAAAATAGATAATGTTTTTTGTTTACGTAAAAAGGGTTTTACCAAAATTGTTGTCCCATTTTCTTTAAGGCTTAAATTACTTGAAATTACTCATAAAAAATTTGGCCATCCAGGAATTCAAAAAACTATTAATGTACTTACTCCTGTTTATTATTGGGAAAATATTACTTCAGACATTACAAATTTTAATAAACACTGTCATATTTGTCAAATTAATAAAAAACCTAGGCAGAAAAGATTTGGATTACTTCAGGAAATGCCCCCAGTTGACAAACTTTTTGAGATAATTGCAATCGATACTGTAGGTGGTTTTAATTATTACAATTGTAACAAAAAATATTTAACTTTAGTAATTGATCATCACACTCGATATATGTGGTCTTTTGCATCTAAATCAATAACTACGGAAACTTATGTTAATTTTTTGCACCAAATCTTTCAAATTCAAACCCCTAAAAGTATTTTGAGTGATAGAAATGCCGCGTTTACTTCTTCCCATTTAAAAAAATTTCTTAAACATAGCAAAATCAAACAATTGTTAACTACAGCCCATAGACCTGAAACTAATGGAAAAGGTGAGCGTTTTTGGACAAACCATTGTAACGCGTTTAAAATGCAAAATTAATGATTCTTCTAAAAAAATTCCTTGGCCTAAATTATTAAAAGAAGTAAGCGAAGAATATAATTTAACTCCACATTCAATAACTAAATTTCCCCCAGCTTATTTAATGTTTGGCACTCTCCCATTTTATCATCCTTTATCCGAAGACATTTATCCACCAATAGAAGAAGCAAGAAAAATTGCAGTTGAAAGAACTAAACAATATCATGAAAAAAATAAAATTTATTATGATGCAAGATTCACTCATATTGAATTTTCCCCAAATGATACGGCAATGTATGAAGATTTTAAATACCCCAATACTAGGAAACTTACCCCAACTTTTTCTGGTCCATATATAATTCTTGAAAAAATTTCTGATGTTAATTATAAAATAAATAAAGAGAATATTCACAATAAAAAAAATACAGAAATAGTTCATATATCAAAATTGCGAAGGTACCACCCACCTGACAAACTGAAACTATGCCATGAATTAAAAACATTTAATAATTTAAATAATAGAATTAATTATGTTTTATATTGAATTTAATGAATTTTCATTGTTAAAATAAAATTAAAAATACCGAATATGACAACACACATGGTTCAATGGAACATGTGGTCCCCTTTTTTTTCTGGAAGATCCGACCTTTCAAATTTTCTTCTTCAAGTACAACGTTTACCCAATCTAGAAGGATATGGGGCGATGGTAGTTTTTCTCCGTGGTTAAAACAAAACAAAAATGAATACATAAGCATCTTTTGAAACTAGGATCTTCCAGCACATCATTGTTATGACTAGGGACTGTTTTCCTCCTTTTGGGGAATACAGCCCCTAATCCAGCAAAAAATTTCTCCCTAATAATACTGAAGTCATAAACTTCAGATTAAAGACCATTGCGTCAATTTTTTTTACATTTTATTTTCAAAGTATACAATTCTGAATACAAATTTCAGATTGAAATTTTTTTTTGACAACGACAACAAGTGTCAATTTTTATTTTTATATTTCATATCACTTGTATTTTCATATTTTTTATCTTTCATGTTTTTGAATATTTACATTTTTGGAAAATTTTTATAGATTTTCTTATCTTAAGTGAAAAGTTAGCTTAAATTGTGTTAGTATGAGGAATGTATGAGGAACTTGGTTAGTATGAGGAACTTTGTTTATTGTGATTTTTAAAAAAGGACTGAAGAAACTTTAATCACAAAAACTATTTAAAATGAAGATCTAACACTTCAAATTGATGGTAGTGCTACTTAAAAAAAATAAATTTCGAAACATGTTTCATTTTTTCTTTCTGTTTAGTTGCCTAAGCAGATAAATTGCATTATTATGTTTTTTATTATTATGCATTATTTGTTGTTACTGTAAATAATTTTTTTTCACATAATTGAAAAAATTTTGTTTATAGTAGGAATGAGGACAGTCATATCAACATAAATTTTATAAATTCAAAGTAGTCTAAATTTTATTTATTTACTTTTTTTTTTTTTTTTTTGGCTTACCAAAAAATTTTTTTATGAACGAATTGCAGTTAGGGGGATGAGCGAAGCAATCAGGAAAATAATTCTCCAGTTATGTAAAATTTGGCATTTGTTATGAATTTTTACTGATTTCATGATGTGTACAATTTTTTATGTTTCACCTGATTGATGCGAACATTTTTTTAATTTTAAACTTTAAAGTACGTTTAATAAAAATATTTTTAACTTTAACGCATGTTTTACCTTTTGATGGAGCACTGAAAATTATTTCGCGAACACAAAATGCTCCGCGAGATCCTCTGCTATATGTTGCGAGTTCTCGACTCTCGATATTCGAGCATTTTAAAATGTATCCTTAGTAATAGTTTAAATTAGAGTTTGGAGGGAAAATAATTCAGTGGAGAAAAATAATTATTTAAGGTGATAAAAAGTCTCTTTAAAAAAATTATTCATTCCGCATCCATGTCGTTCAGAGGCAGCCAATAAATCCCTAAAATTCCCTACTGGGGAAATCCCCGCGCTTGCGCAAATCGATCGAAAGCAGAGAGAAGAAGCTTGCGTGAATTAGTGATGGGCAATAACAGGTATTTTCAAATAACAGGTTCCAGCTGTTACAATACAAAATAATACCTGTTCCAAATACCTGTTCCAAAATAACAGGTCTTAGAAAAAAAATATTCAACTTTTTTATACGTGAAAGATAGTTTAAAATGGCAAGTATTTTTGTAACAGATACATATTTTTCTATTAATTTGACAATATTATTAGGAAAAGTATTTTTTTTCTATGGGTAAGAAAATATAGCGAAGGTTTTTTCTAATTAATTTTTAAACAATATGAAAGCAATTATATATGAATTTCTCTTTTATTCTCCATTGTTTAAGTTAAAAAAAAACTATGTTACATCCTTTTTTATGTATATATAGTTTTTTCTTTTTATGATTATACTTTAGAAGAGCAGGCAGTTCAAAAGGTATCATTCAGAATTAATTTCTTACATTCGAAAACATTTCTAAAACATTTTTGTTAGTGTAATCAAATATAATGAATAATAATAGAAACAATAGTTTTCTTTACGAAATATAGCCCTTTTCCAATGCATTGTAAGGAGAAATAAGTGACAGCGAAAAAATTATTTTGCAAAATTTGCATCTTTTTTAACAATCATTAAATAATTTAGAAAGCTTAGAGAACTAAAAAAAGTTATTGCAATGTTCAAAAGTTATTGCAAGAGTTATTGTTTCTAAATAAAAAAGAATTTAGGAGTTCCCTATTACATTCTTTTGACGATATAACTAGAATATTTTCATTTCCACAAGAGGAAAAAAATGGAATAAAATTGTCCAAATGGAATAAAATACTTCACAAATATTGAGACAAATTTGAAATTAAAAAAATTTAATATCTGAATTTAAAACGCAACATTGCATAACATTATTGTTAAATCATAACAATTTAAAAGTCAGACATTACATTCTCTATATGAGAAAATTTAACCAACATTTTTTTTTTTTTTAAATTTTACAAAAGAAAAAATAAATAGAACTTAAAATACAGATATAGACAAGTTAGAAATTTTAAAAAAATTAATCACTGAATTTAAACACAACATTGCGTATCATAATTTTTAAATCAAAACAATTTAGAGATTAGACATTACATTTTCTATATGAGAAAATATAGCCAACATTTTTTTTCATTTTACAAAACGAAAAAATTAATAGAACTTAAAATATAGATTTAGACAAATCAGAAATTCAAAAAATTTAAATTCTGAATTTAAAACACAACATTGCATAACATTATTGTTAAATCAAAATATATAGAGGTTTTAGTTGTGTAACAAAATTTGTAAGTTTAAATATATAAATAAAGCTGATTAATTTTAAATCATTTGTGAAATCGAATATCTAGTAAACAAAGTTGTGTTTAAATTACTCTTTTTTTTAACTCCTACAATTTTGGCAGGGGCCCCTATGTGCTGCCGCTCACCAGCCCCCATGATTACTTCGCCACCATCGTCGTTTTTTTTTTTGCGAAACAGATCGTTTTTCCAGATCTGAAGGTACTCGCTTAATTTAAATATATTCTCTCCTTCGTTTAACCCCCTAACTACAATTCCCCAAAGATTTGTTTTGTGATTATTATTACGATCCCTTAGTTAACTAATCACTTCATTCTAATGCCACTTTCGTAAAATTATTTATATTTTCAGACATAATAAATTTAGTGAATTTTACTGAAGGTGATTTATAATTTCATTTACTTAAATACCTAAAAGTAGTCTGTGCATGCATTGCAACCTATTTGAATGCAACTTTTTAAATAATTCGAATAACATCATTTTATAGTTTTGAACTAAAAAAAAGATACATGTTTACCAAAATGTAATTGATTCAGTTTTACCAATTTGCACGAGCTAAAACATTTAACAAATTAAATACAACTAGAGCATAATCCGATATTATTTTAAGCATTTCTAAAAAAAAATTAACTATTCAAAATAAACACCAGTATACGAATATTGCATAAGTTTTAAAGAAACAAGCCTTTTTATAACAATTCTAAACTTTTCTTGGATTATTTGATTAATATTTTCCTTTTAAAACAATTAGCACATTCATTTAAAAATATTACATACTATGTAGCCTCTAATGATAATTTTTATGTCAAGTAAAATTCAAACTATTAAGGGACGAAAATTCACCCAATTAACTGTAATAGACTTTTTTCCCTTTCCTACTGAATATTATCATTTAAAAATATATTATTTATTTTCTTCAAAAATTCAAAATGAATAAATCTTTTAAGCAACAAAATAATAGACAATGCCAGTGAGACATCTATTTGTATAAGAGTGGACGAAATTCAGCGAAATAATAAATCACTCTTCACGTAGAACATTGATTGAATTACCACAACAAATAACTACTGATGAGAGTCAATTCGCAACCTCGAAGGTCACGGTCGACCTCGAAAACGAAAGCCGAAAAAGGAACCCACAGCGAAAGCTAGGGAGGTGGGGGGCCAATGGCGTAAAGAGGTGTCTGGATTCTCCAAGTAAAACTCCTTGGTTAGATGTCCCCCAAAAGACGATTGTAATTAATGCAGAAAACACAGTAGGCAGCAAAAAGAACCAATAAAAAAAATGGGGAGCACTTTCAAGTAAATGCAGGCCACAGTTACTCTATTGTAGACAATTCACTATTTCTGAATTTTTTATTAAATGTATAAAATTTAAAAATTTAATTGCCTAAAACTTCATTACTTAACTTCCTAAAATAGGTTTCTAATAAAAATAATAGCGATGTAATTAGTTTTAGAGTCCTTAATCGCTAACTTTAGGCTTCCTTTGGCTAAAGGTTAGGAATTATTTCTCATTGTTTTTCCTTTCATTAGTTTCATTTACGTTTCTATTTCAGTAGATAAAATAAATAATAGTTATTTTATCATTCACAAAATATCATTTGATAGATTAACACGGAAAAAAAATATTTACATATTATTCTACTACTCTTCATCCTCTCTCTGTACTATTGTACTACCCTTTATGCTTCGTCATCTGCATAAACATCGAAAGTTACAACTCTAAAACTTAAAATTTTTATATCTTAATAATTAATAACTAGATTTTTTTGGAATTTCAGAAATTATATAAAAATATTGTACTATGTAGTTTAAATAATTTCGTATTTATATATACATAAGTTCACCATATTAAAGTATACGGAGTGCAAAAGGATTAAAGATAGGGAGAAAAATATAGTATTTGATAATATAGCTTGCATATAAAGAAAATATAGTGTTTAAATATAGCTTGAATAGAATATACTAAACATACTAAGATATCTAGAACATACTAAATATAGTTTTAATAATTTTACCAACCCCTTTTTATATTGAAATAAAAAGTAAAAATATTTATTGCTTGAAAACAAAAAAAATGCGAAAGAGAGAGTGTAAGACTTAGGAGAGAAGAAATTAAACAATAAGACTCATATTTTCTAGGAAAATTTCGTGAATTTTTTTTTTTTCTATTTAACTTGTAGGAAACATGGAAATAGGAAATATGGAAAATGCAATTATAAACAACCTGCCCCCCCCCCCATATGCCCGAAAACCCAAAGGGCATGGAAGACAGGTCACCGTGCCCGGCATTGTTGCAAATTAGCTTAAACTGCAAAATAGTAGGAAAGGCTGTGACAAAATACCATCTGTTCCAAAATACTAGCTGTGAAAAAATATCGCCTGTTCCAAAATACTAGCTGTGACAAAAATATCGCCTGTTCCAAAATACTAGGCTGTGACAAAATATCACCTGTTCCAAAATACTAGCTGTGACAAAAATATCGCCTGTTCCAAAATACTAGCTGTGACAAAAATATCGCCTGTTCCAAAATACTAGGTGTTAAAAAATATCGCCTGTTCCAAAATACTAGCCTGTGACAAAATATCACCTGTTCCAAAAATACTAGCTGTGAAAAAATATCGCCTGTTCCAAAATACTAGCCTGTGATAAAAATAACAGGCTGTTCCGATATAGCATGTTTAAAATATTAGGTGGTAGTTTTATTAATATATTAATAATAGGTTGTTAAGACACAGAAGTAGAACCACAAGGGGGAGGGGGCTAGCAGTTGACTATCAATAATTTTCAATGTTTTATTTTTTTTTTTTTTATTTAAACCTTAGAAAGGCTATTTTTTATTAAGAAATTTAAGACACCCTAAATGTGTTTTAACAATATAATTGCAGAATAATCATTTTCTTAGGAGTGAAAAAAAAAAAGGCATTTAATGATTTACTTCGGACGCAAAATAATTTTAACGAAACGAAATTTAAGTACTATTATTAATTTATGATTGGAATTAATATTTAAGTTTATAGAACGACATCTAGTTTTATTAGAACTAAATTTTATGACTTCTATTACAGCTCTTTTATTTTTTAGACTATGAAAACACAGAAATTGAGATTTACCATGATTTCACATATACGTTACAAAACTTATCGTATGCTACTCACGTCCCGCAGTGGACTGATCGTTCAATTCTGCTACACGGTTCCCATCAGATCACCGAAGTCAAGCATCACTGGCTGCCGTCAGTGTGCGGGGTGGGTGACCACTTGGATCAGTCTGCGTAGAGACCGAGGGTGTGCGGTACGGGGCCTCGTTAAACTGTTTTACCGTAAAGTGCTCCAATTCGCGCGCAGGTCGTCGGGCTACCGAAGCGGGGAGGACATCCCCTCTGCAGAGGATCAAAATTGTGATGGCATGTCTTCAGATCATCCTCAGGGATACTTCCCAAACCGTCGCCAATAGCCCATTGTGCAGCTTTTGTGCGACATAAATGAACTACAACGTATGCTACTCACGCGAGAAGTTTTTAATTCTTGCTGATACAAGTAAACAGTTTTTAAAAGTCTATAAATTGCTTTTAAATTTAGAAATATCATGTTTACACTTACAGGGAGGGGGGAAAAAGACTGTTGAAAAAATTTTGTTCTATTGATTGGATTTTCACGTTTTAAGTGTACGTATAATAAAATACATTCTTTGACTAAACCGATCGTTTGTTCGATGAATTTGGGTTATTTGTTATTCCTTTTAATTCTATTTGGGCTTGTTAATTTTACTTTTTACGTATTCCATGCAAAAAAAAAAAATTAAACGAATTAAAATTTTTTTATTCATTATTATAAAATTTGTTTAACTAAGGGAAATACAATGTAATCTTTTTGAAATTATTTCTTTATTTATACTAATTTGTTTAATAATGGTTGAAACAATTTTGAATACCAATGCACATTAACTCATGTATCATTTTAAACTAATTAATTTTAAATGACACAATGCAAAATTCGAATGAAGTCAAGTCTTTTTGAAATTTTTTAACTTAGAAACGATTTGATCAATAATGTTCAAATTTCGCATTTTAAAATTACACAGTTAAAATGATCTAAAATTTACATAGCTTAAATTTTAGTTTTCTTCTAATTATAAATAACAAACAATAATAAATAATTATTTAAAATTAATTTTTACATTCAATTTTCTTTGGATAAATAAATTTTATAATTATGTGATCAATATTTCCAACTAGCTTTAAAATTTCTTGAGATATGGCGATAAACTGAAAAAAAAAGTGAATAATAATACTAATTGTACTTAAACTTAGGATTTAAACGACCGCTTTTTTGCTTAAATTGTCGGGACCATACTTTACAGATAGCGACTCACCCTCCAAATCAAAATTTGTTGAATAAAAGATTTTGTTTTTCAAGTAAAACAGTTTTTGTGTCTGGTTCGATTCTGTATAATTTTTAATGCTAGCTAATTAGCATATTTAGGGTTAACCTTAATATATATATATATATATATATATATATATATATATATATATATATATATATATTATAGATAGCAGCATAAAATATCTAATAATAAATAAAAATCTTCCCCAGCAAAGGTTGTGCTTCTCCCCTTTCAAAAAAAGGTGAGTTCAAAGTTTTCAAGACACGAGAAGGGGTGGGGGGGATTCATAGAGTGGCTCACGTTTCATAGGCGGTATTTGTTAATTTTTTCCCAAACCTATACAAAACTGCCTAGGCATGATTTTTGAATGCAGTTCTAGTGACACCACACAATATGAAAAGAACAAGAAAAAAAAAAAAAAAAACTATATATAGAAATATTAACTATTGAACTAGAGAAAATAAGCTATATATAAACATTTTTAGAATAATTCATTTGATTTTAGCAAAGTTACTCGTTAAATTATTAGATTTAAAACAGCTCTAAAAAAATTATAATACTAGAAATGCAAAACTTAAGTTTTGTATTTCTAGTATTATAATTTTTATAGACCCTCGCAATGTCTGGCTACGGCCCTGTAATAATAAATAAAACGTGATTTTTTTTTTATTATTATAAACTGTACAAAGATTGCCAAAAAAAAAAAAAAACAGTTTAACATTTTAAAAAAAGTAGAAAAATAAATTTTTGCCAAGATAATTGAATTAAAATTTTTGCCTAGTATTTTGGAACAGGCCTTTGGAAGTAACCTGTTATTTTTATAACAGGTATGATTAAATAACAGGTTCCAAATACCTGTTCCAGAAAATATTGGACATCTCTAGCGTGAATCATTGTGGATGAAAGAGTGAAGGCGGAAATGTGATTCTGTCATCTTTTTTCCCATTCACATGATTTGAAGGGACGAGGATGAATCTTCTATCAGCTGTTGTCCCATCACGGCGAGTGTAGGGGTCACCGCTGGCTTCGTGGGGGCAGCTCTTGGGAGCTCTGGTGTCCCTTCGGGCACGGGTCCCCCACCCAGCTTGCCCCTACGTATGCACGGTGCTATTCGAAGATTCAAAGAAATGGGATCGAGTAGCGTTAACTTAGCCCCCGCTGAGGATGGAGATTGTTCGGCGGTGATCACACGACGAAGGAGAACTTCATCGGCTGGGGGCATCGGTGGCCGCCCCAGCGTCGGCTACCGATTAGGGCGCAGAAAAGCTCTTTTTGAAAAAAGAAGAAGAGTGAGTGATTATGCCCTCATTATGGCTATTTTCGGAATCGGAGTGATGGTCGCAGAAACTGAATTTTCAGCTGCCGGAATTTACAGCAAGGTAAGAACTCTTTTTTTTTTTTTAAATAAAATATTTTCCAACAGAATGAAATGCATATTCGGGTGTTATTTTTAGAAATTAATGTATATTTAAGTCACTGTATCAGACACCAAAAGATTTGAATAGTCAGTTTCACCTATCCGTTTTCTATTAGATTTTTTGTTTGAAAGAAATGAGCGAGATGGATTTAAATTAAAAATTAGAATACAGAGAAAATGCGTTGAAGCAGGAAAAGAAGGGAAGGAGTTAAACTAAACAAGTGTTCTTTCTTCAGAAAAATAACTGTCTTCATCCATCGTGTGCGGTTTTGAGACTCACTCCAAAACAGGAATCAAACTCTCTCTTTACATCGATCCGAGAGAGCACTGAAAATTATTTTATGGTCACCCAATAAAAATTTTAGTACGGATCAATCTTCATTATGAAAAAAACAAACCCTAAATAATTTATCATAAAATGGACCCGTTACAATATTTTCCATTTTAAGAGAGGGACCTACAACAAAATTCTTTTGGAGTTGATGGCGATCATTTTAAAACCCTTTGAATTCTTTAGGTTTTCAATCTAAAACGGGATCTTATTTTCACAACAAGATTCTACAGTAGTTTTAGATTCAAAAAATTAACAAACAGCTGTTTTTATTATTTTTCACATATTAATGAAATAAAAAAATACCCTTTTTCATAATATTATAATTAAATTTTTCAAAATAAAAACATTATCTTTTTCTGAAAAAAATTATGTGAGTTATGACTTGTTTTATTCTGAGCAATATGACAACACTAGGTATAAACTAGCACTCAATTTTTCAATGTTATGTCAAAAATACCCACGCACACTGAAACGAGAAAATAACACTCTCATTTTCTAAATTGAAATCGTCTGCTTATTTTGTTATAAGTTATTTATTCCAAGTTTTGTTAAAATGCGTTTTTTTCAAATCACATTTTTTCTTTCATTTGGCGCGCGAGATGACTTCGAGTAAACCTAGGAAATCTAATCTTGGTAATTGGCTGCATAAATTCATATGAGCTCTTTAATAATAGAAAATATTTTATGTGTTTTGGAGGGCTTCTATTTGTCATCCAATCGCCATTTTTTTTTATGCCGAAAATGTGTATATTATTATAATTTTTCAATAAACTAAAAGTCACCGACCCCCGTCATTGCTCATTGGGTTTTTTCCCCTTATGTCAAAATATACAATTATTATAGCTTTATGTTAGAACATTTTCTTAACATGGAAATCGTCGCGAAATAGACAATTACCTGAAAAATAATCCTCTCCCTCTGTACTTACTCTATAGGAAGAATTAAATGAAAAGTTATTTTACTCGTTGACGAGAATTCTAACTGTGTAAATAGACGACTGTTTTTGATTAAAGGTTTAGAGTTATATCTGGCAGCATGTCATCTTTCACTCCCTCTCTTTAATTGGCATCTACTCGAGCGCGACATAGAAGCATTTCCCCGGGGAAAAATTAATTTTCTACATCAATGGATAAATAGCCAATGTTTAAAGCAAAAAAGCTGAATCATGAAAAATCACTTAAATTTGCAATAACTTTCGAACAAATTGGAATTTAGAAATAAAATTCATGTGAATTTCACATATAAGAATGGCTCTTTCAGCAAGTCAAATTTTTATTCCATCATTGCATTTCAGTGGGCTACAAATCGACCCAACGTGCTATTTTCTCCCTACAAGTTTAACTATAAATAATTCTCGAAATCCATGAATGGCTGCAAATGTTCTCCTGGTAGCTGAACATAACCATTTCCAGGTGGTTTCCATTCCATTTCCCATAATCATTTCCGGTGCAATCGAACCTCAGAGCCCAGTTCGTGTCAGGAAAAGGCAGCCATTATGAAGCCATCACCAGATTTACAAAGTGTCTTGTTGCTGCCATATTCTCTATTGCCAAATTACCTAAACCATTCTAAAGGACACGCATTGATGCTTGCTGCTTCACAGGAGAATCCTTTTTGGCCCAACGTCACAGGTGTTCCTCGCTCTAAGTTCTCCCCCTTCCCTTTATAATCACAGGTTTGGAGTTGACGCTACTCCATCGCACTTGTCATTATCTTCCTTTCCATAGGGGTTGATAGTCATGATGCGTTTATCTCTGATTGGTGCCATTTCGTTAATATTTATTTTTTACAAAATATTATTCCGATACAAGAAGAATAAAATTCAGAGTTTTTAAAGACTGTTTTTTTTTCCGCGAGGTTATTTTTTAAAATTTATTTATTGCAATTCGTTTAAAAATTTATTTATTGTTTTCGTTAATATTTATTATTTACAAAATGTTATGATTTTACAAAACAAGAATAAAATTCAGAATTTTTAGACTGCTTTCTTTTCTGAGCAATTATTTTTAAAAATTTATTTATTGCAATTCGTTTAAAAATTTATTTAATCTTCTCGTTAATATTTACAAAATGTTATGATTTTATAAAACAAGAAGAATAAAATTCAGAGTTTTTAAAGACTCCTTTTTTTTCCGCGAGATTATTTTTTTAAATTTTTTTATTGTAATTCGTTTAAAAATTTATTTTTTGATTTCGTTAATATTTATTACTTACAAAATGTTATGATTTTACAAAACAAGAATAAAATTCAGAATTTTTAAAGACTGCTTTCTTTTCTGAGCGATTATTTTTAAAAATTTATTTATTGTTATTAAAATATCAGTATTGTAGTTATTTCGTAATATTTTTGATCCCCTTTGCTCACAGCATTTTATGAAACATAAAGTAAATTAAATATGAAATTTCGTAAGAAATTTTTTTAGTGTGTGTTTATTATTAAAATTTATTTATTGATTATTTACAGCAGTATTAGTAAATTAGTGTGATTTAATGCAGCCACATGCTAGGTACTAAACAGGACGTGGAACAGTATTCTTTTTGTCACTAATTTTTTAATCTTAATTTATTAGCAATTTAATTCTAAATAGGTTGTTCCATAATTGCGAGATCAAAAAAAAATTTTTTTTTTAAGAATTCTTGACAAGGTAGAAAAATTACACATAGGTAGTCTTAAAGTAACATTTTGAAAAAGAAAATTATTAAAGATTGACGCAATCTATTAATTACATTAAATATAGCATAAAAATATTTAGAAGCAATTCCTTTTTAACACATTTTAAAAGTTTTCGCTTTTCGTTCCATACCATTTTTCACTTGCAATTATAAAATTGTACATTAATTTTTTAATTCTGCTGTGATGAATCAAGATAATCTTTTATGAATCTTAATCATCTTCTCAAATATTTATCTTTTGACAAAAATTTTAATACTAGCAAAGGGTGGTCTTTATGAAAAAAAAATTTATTTTGAATGTTTCTAAAATATAGATAGAACAGTTGTGTTCATCAAGGCACTTACATTTCATAACAAATAAAACAGCTATGAAATAAAACTATGGAATTTTAAATATACACTACCGTGCAATAATAGATAAGAAACTATCAGTTTTTCACCTTTTTTTTTTTTTTTTTTTTTTTTTTTTGGAATTTCTCACAAAATACCTAGAAGATTATTTGATGAATTTCAAGAGTGTAATAAATGTTAAAAACTTCAGAGGTAAGAGACCGGCAATAAATTATGAGCGAAAACAAGTATAATAACATCTTTAACATCTTATTTCAGAAAATTTAACAATAAATTTATTAACTCAAAGGACACTTTGTTATTATTTGTAAGAAGTGCATAAAATTTCATAAGCTTAGCTTACATATTATGAAAATATGGACATTTTTTATAGAATAAATAAATAAAAACTTTTATTTGCCATATGATTTTTTCCTAAAACAGCAAAAATACTCAATAAAATAAAAGTTTTAGAAGCAATTTTTCATTAACAAGCATGTTAAAATTATACAAAAAAAAAAAATAATAATAATCCTTTAAAATACGTTTTTAAAGTAGTTCTTTCCCACCTACGCTGAAACAAATATTTTTTCCCAATTTTGCAGTATAATTTTTTGAAGATATTCAAATCGTTTTTTTTCCCCACGAGTTGCTAACTACAATTCCCGACAAAATTTTGAAAAAAAAAAATACTTAATACGCTCATATCTTGCGCAAATTTTAACGATTTACTTTCTGTTCAATTTTAAAATCATTATCTTGTAATTAATTAAAAATTGCTTCAAAACTTTTGTTCAATTTCATTCAATATTTTTAAGCTATAGCAAAAAGCAGCTACAAAATAATCCTCAAATTAGGAAAGTGTATGTTCTACATTTACATAGCTGTAAGAGGACCAATTGTACTCGATCTTGAAATAGTGAAAAATTCTTTTGATTGAGGTATTAACTATGATATGATAAGAAAACTTAAGTTTATATTCAATTCAATGCTACTAACCTCGATTTCTGATAGACAATTCTTCGTGTAGGGGAATTTATTTATTATGCTGGATATCAATTTTAAAATCATTATCTTGTAATTAATTAAAAATTGCTTCAAAACTTTTGTTCAATTTCATTCAATATTTTTAAGCTATAGCAAAAAGCAGCTACAAAATAATCCTCAAATTAGGAAAGTGTATGTTCTACATTTACATAGCTGTAAGAGGACCAATTGTACTCGATCTTGAAATAGTGAAAAATTCTTTTGATTGAGGTATTACCTATGATATGATAAGAAAACTTAAGTTTATATTCAATTCAATGCTACTAACCTCGATTTCTGATAGACAATTCTTCGTGTAGGGGAATTTATTTATTATGCTGGATATAACATATATACTATTCAATAAATATATACTATACACACTAAACAGCCTAGAGGAGAGAAAAAAATGCTAAAATTCGATAAATTTTTATTTTTTGGTACTTTGAAAATTCGATATTTGTCTTAAATTTTATTTATACACATATACATTTTAATTTAAGAATTAAAAAGCTACTTTTTTTGAATAATTTGAATCCTACTTTTGTTTAATTTTAATTTAAGAATTTATAAAATTAAATTAAATAAATTAAAATATTTCTATCTATAGCAATTTATAATAAAAAATGTTTACAAGAATGTAACGGTAATTTTAAAAAAAGTTATGATATATTTAACAAAAGCAGGAATTAAAACTTTAGTTTTTTGAATGACACTGAATCTAATTTTATCGAAAAATCGTTACTTTATTAACAAAATTAGTTTATCTTACACAACTCAATAAAATATTAGTACAGTAACATATTTGTAAGTTTCTCTAAAGTATTATAGTAAGTTTTAATAAATTCAGCCCAATAGATTTTTCCTTATTATTTTAAGTCTTACTTTTTTATAATATGATTACAAGAAATCAATTTCAATTTTAGAAGTAAGTAAAAATTCATCAATTTGTTCTAAAATAAATGTTTCAAACAGAACTATTTTATTTCGTCTCAATTTTAGACTGATTCTAGATCTATAGTTATTAAGGTTTATGCCATTGAACTATTTTTAAAAGAAATTAAATAGAGAAGTATAGAAAGACTTAAGAAAAGAGAGCTCATCTTATAATTGCCATACCATAAACCTTCGACACATATTAATCAGGCCTTGCAATTTTTAATTCGTCACACCTTCAGACTGATTCTAGATCTCGGAGTTCTACAGTTATTAAGGTTTATGCCATTAAACTATTTTTAAAAGAAACTAAATAGAGACGCACAAAATTCTTATGCGGCTTTCACACTTATGCACAAGCGTTAATTTATCAAAGGCTTAATACTAGATTTCAATATGTATTTTACCAGGTTAATGCACAAAACACATCAAGTGCATTACACTGCATAGGCGCGTGTAACGTACCAGATAAAATACAGGTCTAAGTATGATTTTCTCGGGTACAAAGAAAATTTAAATACTACAACTTTTAAGAACTCATCTCCCCTTAAACTCTGCTTTCTTTCCCTTATTTCCTTTGACATTCGTTCACGTGCAAAATTATTTTGTGATACGAGAGAATATTTGTACGCAAATACGATATTAAAAGCTAAATTAATAAATTTTTGTTTCATTGCAAAATAATAATAATAATTAGTATGTAAGAAAGAAAATAACAGCAACGAAAGAATACATTTTCTTTTTCCTCTTTTTTTTTTTTTAATCAATTGTTTTATAGATCTGTTTATCAAGTAGTTTTGAAAACTGTTTATTAAATTTATTTTTTCTAAACAATTTCAAGTCAGTTTCCAGAATAAAATATTTTTTAAAATTCATTAGGAAAAATACGTACCAAGTACTTTGAACTAATTTACTAATAAATAAGTAATTTAAAAATTATGTTTTAAATTTCCGCAAGAAAATAAACAGTCTCCTTTTTTTTTTTTTTTTTTTTTTTAATTTTACTAATAATCCGTTCCTCCGGAAAGTAAATTAAAAAAAAAATATTTCATGATATCAGTATTTATTTATTTTTCTTTCAAAAATACACGTGAAAATAATTTAAAAAGAAAATTCATAAATAGTCTTCTTAAGAAAACTTTTTTTTAATGTTCAGTATGCAAATTTTTTATTTATTTATTTATTTTTTTCATTTATTAATGCAGAAATTTCTCCTCGTTAGATACTTATCCGGAAATGAATTTTTATAATTACCAAATTTATTTCTCAGACGTCTGTCCAATTTTGACGTTACCTAAAAAACGTAACTACAAGGTCATCTACTTTCATTTGAAAATATTTACGGGTCGTGAACGAGAAAACTAATTTAAGTCGCATTCATTAAATCGAGAACTAAATCATTAAGCATTACGTTAGTTACCATTGATCGCAAGAAACGTACAGAAACTAGACAGTATAACTTATAAAAATTTATATGAATTTAAAAATTTTCTGTGGATGTGTTTTTCTACTTTCAGTAAATTAGATTCATTCTTATATATATATATATATATAATATATACATATATATATATATATATATATATATATATATATTTAAGCAATTTTTTGTATTTATATATACATAAGCAATTTTTTGGTATTTATTTTAATTTTTCGTTACTATTTTATTTGCAGTTAACGAATGTTTCAAAAGTTCAGACTGATAAAAATTTAATTCTCGCAAATAAATATGTGTGTATATGCTACCACCTCAGAAAAAAAAAAAAAAAAAAAAAAAAAAAAAAAAAAAAAACCATTCTTAACTTATTTCACATTTTTTCTATTTCAATTCAATTTTAGTGACTTTTTTGTATTAATACTTTCAGAACACAAAAAAATACTGAATTACTGATATACATTCCTTTAAAACGAAGTCCATAAAAAGTTAATTTCAGTAATAACATGAAAAATACATAGTGCTTCATTTAAAATACTTCTAATATACTAGTATGCAACTTCTTTTGAGAGATGAGAGAATTGACGAGTTTCTAGTCTTCAAGAATTGTAGCACGATTCGAATGTACCAAAGTACGCCAATACCAATCTCATTGTGTAACCCCTCTCGGATTTCTTCCTCCCTCTCTGCGCCTGAACATCATTAATAACAGGTGTGTTCTTAGGGAGGGGACTGTCTTGAGTAGTAAAATGAGTTATCTATTGGGCCATATAGGATATCCCCTTTTTCACGCAATGCTACTTGTCTATCAAAGCTATGATTAGACACCAGTTTCTATGCGTCAGATGAAAGGTATAAATGACTTATAAGAATGAATAGCCCCTCCTCTTTGTTTATGTTTTCGAAAAGATTTTTTGCATCTGGGTTAAAATACTAGGTTGTCTTCGGTTTCTTTGTTTGGCGAATCAAAGCTTTTCTTGTGTCAAAAATAATCAGTGTAGATAAATTTGATTTTTCTAAAATCTCAGCTAATTTATACATGAACGTCTAAAATAAAAAAAAGGGAGTTTCTCCTAAAAATTGATTAAATTTGTTACAGGTCAACTGTATTTAATGAATCGTTAACTATCTATTCTTAGATTATTTTGGTGTTCTGTGACCATGAAAGTTAAATCGGTAAATCGCACTTTTTTCTGAAGAAAAAAATCTATGAACACAAATGACACATTATTATGCGCTTCATAAACTACTGTAAGCCAGAAGTTTTAATATGTTTATATATCAATCATATTTTGAAGGCCAAGGGAAAAAATATATAAAATGTTGCCAATCTGAATGTGATGCGTCAAGGGTTAAAAAGCATAAATGTAATTGGTTGAGGACCAAGGGAAATTGCAGGAAACTAATCAATGTCACATTTTAAAAAAATATCTGAAACCCCATTCAACAGTCTTTGTTATCGATAAATATTTGCTGCAATGGGCTAAAAAAAATCTATGCCTGTCTTGAATTGCTGTAAATTTAAAATTTACCGTCGGAGAATTTCGCAATAGCATTGGTTTCTTATTCGCTATCAATTGGCTACGCAGACAACAAACTTATACTTATTGTTATTATTCTAAATATTATACAAAAATATTAAGTGATGAAATTAATGAGAACAATTGAGGAAATTGTAAGAAAAATATAAAATTTCTGGGAAAGTTAATTAAGAAATTCTATTGTTTAATAAAACTGTGGATAACATTAGTTCGAGTTCATTCTGATAAACCTAAAATTGTACGCAACAAATTGATACCGACAAATACTTTTCATTGATTAATTATTTTTTTCTTTCTTTTAATTACTTCCAAAGGCTACTATTAAATTTAAATTTTATAAATTTGAATTGTTTAAAACTTTAATATCAGTTGAAATTTGAAACGGCATATTTCTAAATTGAAATTTTCGAGCTCAGAGGAATTCTGCAATGAGAAAACAGTTTAAAAACCAAATATTTATTACATTAATCAAAGTTTAAAATTAAGAGATAAATATCATATTGTTTCTTATAAAATTTATTAATTTTAAATTAGTTATTAAAGCATTGAAATAATTTTAATTAATGTTTGTAATTATTCATATGTATTTTAAAACAGATAAAATGCGCTCCTAATTCGATTGGGTTGTGCTACTAGTTTCTTTTTAGAATAATAAACGGCTAGTTAATGCAGTGGGATGAAGAACATATTATCTTTTATTTTTTCCATTGCTTATACCGAAAGAAAATGAAATAATCTTAAATACACATTTTATTTTTCGTCTGTAATTATTTCGTCTCATTTGTATCATTAAAACTATTCACCTTTCTGTTGTTAGTTGAGATGAGAGTTCATTTGTTTTTAATCAATATTTTAAGTTAGGTATCTCAGGGGATAAAGCCTTCCAATGAGGTGAACCGGGTTCGAATTCCAGCGATGGCTGGTCTATACGAATTCCGTTTGCACCGACAACAGGGCTGACGTGAAATATCCTCAGTGGTAGACGGATCATGGGTTAGAGTCCCCTTGCCGTTAGGCTAACCGTGGGTGGTCTTCCTCTCCATGTAACTCCATGTTTCTCCCCAATACTTGATCCAGGAGTTCCCTTGTCTTCTGGATTGGGCTCAAAATTACAAGCCTACGAAGTTGAACATAGGTAGCCGCGAACTGAAAATTCGGTCGGTTGTTCAATGATGGTTATAAAATAAAATAAAAATGCATAAAATCTGCTAAAAGAGCAGAAAGATAATCAACCTCTTTGATTACTATGACTATGAAATAGAGTGACTTCTGAATTTGCTCTTAATTAGACAAACCCTGTTAATTCAATAAACAGAGTGCACCAGATTAATAAAATTTGATTAAAAAAAGAAAAAGTGAAGAATAAAAAGAAGAAATATTCGTTAATCATCAGAACTTCTCTGGATGTCGAATCAGAGATCACGCCAAACATGAGATCTTTTAAACATTATAAAATTATATTTTATATTATTAAAATAATATACAGGCAGATACAATGGTAAATAAATAGTCTTCTTTGGACATAAAATAGTTTTCTATTTCATGTTTCCCAAACCGTCACCGATAGCCCATCGAGCAGCTTTAGTGCGACATAAATAAAGTACCTTTCTACTTTAGAAGTTTTAATATATTTCAAATATTTATTATTGTCATACGCTTTTTGTTGCTCAGAGGGACATATCGAATTTTAAACGCATCTTATTGGATGAGGTGGAGGAGAAATCCAAATGACGCGTATATTTCAGAGTCAAAATAGAAATTTTCAGAAAAAGTCGTTCGAAAAACTAGTATTCATGAGTCTTCCTCAAAGATCATCGCGTAGTTGATTCACAGGAGTTCCTGCAATAGCGGTGCGTTTATATCGTTTATGAGACTTGCATCCGACGCACAGAAATTGATGTCTACTCACGGCTTAACAATGACAATTCGACGCAGCGTTCATTAAGTGCAGATATTCGTTGCCTGTAATTAAGTATTATCGGCACACTCCACTCTTGACACTGTTGAATTCCCTCACAATTTCCGAAATGGAATGTCCCATGCGCTCCAAGTTATTCAAGTCTCGCATGAATAACTTGAACAAAAATAAAAATCCTGATCTGATGTTGAAAATGGATCGTTCAAGCCGCATGTGGCCCACATACCTTGTTTCTGGAGGGATATCGAGTGAAAAACTCTGAAGTGGTGAAACAAAGTGACAAAAAAAAAAAAAAAAAAAAAAAGAGTAGAATATGAAGGTAAAGGGTGATTCTAGTGTAGATTACTTTTTCATGAAGCTTGCCGCTGGGACTTAATAAACTGATTAGACGATGGTTTGTAGGTATTATTGGGTCTTTTCCAGGTTTGGGTATCATTGATGCTGCTTTCCAGATGTTCGGATAGTAGTTCTTTTTAAGAGAGGCATTTAATAAGTTAACTATGATGTTTAGGTAGTTGTCTTGTAATGATTTGAGCTTTTTATTTATGGTTTTGTCATAACCTGCAACTTTCTTAGGCTTGAACGTTTTGATGCATGATTAAATTTCATCGTAATTTGTTTCTTCAATATCTTCGTTTTGGTTATGGTTTTGCCTAAATTCCATACCTTTTTCATTGACATATTTTTTGTTAATTCTGTCATAATTATTATTGAGAGCAATTTTATTTAGCCATCGTGTCAGCGAAGACTTCAACCTTTTCTTTATACGTTGTATGTCAAGGGTCTGTTAAGATGAGGATCAGTTTTCATTGTTTTAAACTCTCTTAAGAAAATAACTCCTTTTGCAGTTATTTTCTAGATATAGGAACTTAATTTTTTCAATCCATTGTTTTTTTTTCCCTGTCTGATTCTCTTGTTTATTTCTTTGTTGAGTATCTGCATGTCTTCTTTACATTGAGGACCCCTCGTTTTATGGAGTCTCTTTCTACTCCAGTTCCCATCCTTGACTAGTTTTTGATCGTTGGGGGAAGTTTCAAGAAGTTGTTTTTTAACACCTTTGTGCTGTGAGTTTAGCATGAAGTTTCTGGACACTTTCTTCAATATCGTTCGTTGCTTGTAGATCATTTAACTTTATACTATTTTTGATTAGAATGTTTTGATAAAGACACCAGTTTACTTTTCGGTATTAGTTTTCAGTGTTTGTAGGACTTATGTGGACAATTACAGGATGGTGATCGGATCATTCATTGCGATTGTTGAGTGTTGGTAAGGGCTACCTGGTCTACAGTTCTGAGTGACCGGGTAGTAAGTAGGCTCGAGAGGGCTGATCATGATGAGAAAAACCTTGTTAATTGGTTTCTTCAAATGAAGACCACTTTTATTACTGCGTTGACGAGTAGTGTGTTTTGAATTGAAGTAACTGTTAGAGTTAAATATTATATATTGAGTGCGTATATGTGAAGTAATTTATGTATTAAAATTGATATATTGAAATAATTTGTATATAGTACTTGTATTTGAGTTTGTATCTGGATATAGTCACGATAAAGATAGTTAACTGATTGAAATGTCATAAAAAACAAATTAAGGCCGAACATTATAAAAGGTAATTAAATTAAGAGGTCGAAAATGGTATGAAATGGCATTAAAAAAAGGGGAATGTGATCGTTAAGGAAAGTGGTAGTACAATGCTAATGTGGGATAACAATAACCCAATAGGTCCAAAGGGTCACAAAGTGTGAGGTTTGAACAAATTGGATAAATTGGTATCACCAACATTTAGAAAAGGGCAAAACTAAAATAAATTAAATATTAAAGATAAAAAAAGATTAAAGATAAAGTCATGCTATATCCAGATACAACTTAACATTTAAGATAAATGGAATAAGCTGATGTTTCCAATATAATAATAGAAAGCACGCCCAAAACAATAAAAAGGTACTCACCTCATACAGTAAAAACTGATGGAAAAAACAATGAATTGGAGATTCACATATAGCAACTGAATATATTTTTATTCATGATCTAAAACACACAATCACACACAAAACAGACATGTGAACATTAATTTAGACATATTATTTGTTTACCAATAATAAGATTTTTTGCAGAGAAATGGGTGACAAGAAAAATGATGTCTTCCAGAGAAAAGGAAAGCGAAAAGTATTTAGCTATTGAAAAGATATTTCTAGAAAGAAAGTTTAAATTTAAGAGGGTCTTTAATTTTAAGAGAAGAGATATAAAGTGTAGATGTATGATTTATAGAAATTGATTACATTTAAGAATTGAAATTTTAAAGAAAAAAAAAATCCCCTTTGATACGGACCTCCGCATCGCAGAGAAGATAGCAGAGATACCAAAAGAGAATGTATCAAAAGTGACTTAAAAATTCCTTAACTGGGGTATTATCAGAAAAGTTAAGGCCAATTAAATTTAAAGAGGCGGAGAGTTTGAAATTTAAAGGAAAGAGATTGGTTAGTTAGCTAAAAATAAAGGAAGAAAAAGAAAGGCGTGAATAGAGGGGTTGGTTGACTTTTCCCACAGGAAGTGCGATGACCGCATGACCATGAGAAAGGTCTACAGGAAAGTTAAAATAAAAAATTGCTAAATTGAAAAAAGGAATAACGTTTAAAGAAAAATTAAAGGCTTAAGTAAAAGTAAAGATTAATTTGTCACTTTACATTAAATGTACATGTGACAGTATCCAATGGTAATAGATTCAACGTTGGATGATAGGTATGATCTGAATGATGTCTTTCTTTCAGTGAGTGTTTTGGATGATTGTAAATTCCAGTGATTTTTGATTTTTCTGTTATTTAGTTTCAGAATAATAGATATTTGTTCATAGCCACTGTACTTAGACTTGGACAGTTCTATGGTAAACAGAGTATTCTTAGCTCTGATGACCTCATCCCCTCCTCTCTACGATCTATGACATCTGCAGGTGCCATAGTTTGCGAACCTGTTGCCACCAAGACAAGTTTCTGTTATAACGATAATATTTGAACTGTTGAAAGCCACAAAGTTTCTATATTTATGTGGTAATGCTATTTGCATTCCAGTCAAAAAATTTTAATGAATAATTTCTTGTATTATATTTTTTCATCGTTTTTTTTTTTTATTTTTTTAATTTGACTCTGTGATGTTGGAAACAAAATTATCTTTGATAAGTCTAATATCTTTCTAATTGTTCCCAGTACGTTTTTCTGCATATTAAGCCGTATCACTGGTCAAGAATGCTACATTTTATTACCCCTTGACAGATTGCACATGTAGCTGGTAACTTTGTGTCTGTTGTGCCTTTGTAAGTATAGTGATTTTTGCCACATTTTAAACATCATAGAGGCGATTTACCCGAACATGATTGAGTCTTTGGCATCAAAAACATTGAATTAGCTCACGTCTTCCTTCGTATGATTCCACTTTAACTTGAAAGTTCATCAGGTGTGTAGCATCTCTTGATGTTGCTTTAGTTGTGTATGTACAAAGGTAGTTTTTTCCTGTTTCAACATCTGCTTAACATTATATTATATTCATTAAGTAAGGCATCCTAGACTTCGTGATCAGTATAATTTGCTGGTATATTTTTAGAACTACTTTCAGTAGTTTCTCAGTTTGTATTTTAGAGTGTGATATTGGATTTGTTATCGAAGAAGTTCCTATGTGCTTTTCTCTAACAAATTTAATTTTAATCTCATTTCCAAATATTTTTTCTTGAAAGCTTCTTTACTGGAATCAACGAAAATTTTTAACTTTTTCCGGTTAACTTTGCAATTATCTAAAACTATAGACTGGATTCTCGGCTTCTTTAGTTTTTGTTCAATAAAAATTACTTCATTTTCATCAGTATCTGTAGCAATGTCGTCATTTTTTCCTATGTCTACAGCATAATCGTGTGGTATATTGTTAGGTTTTCCTTAGTAAAAACTTTCTTTGCACTTCGTCTTCCAAGTTATTAGACCTCTTTTGTGGTCAGATTGCAGTTATTGAGTTGCGGTTTTTTCCTTACTATTTTGCTTATTTTTGTCTTTATTTTCTGATATCATCTTGGGATTTTTAGCTTGGTTAGTTTTCTTCTTTTTGTTTGTCTTGATGGTTTGTGACGGAGGAGCAGCAGCAGTGGTCTCCTGGTGTTGCTTGTTTATTTTTTTAAATATTCTATTGTTCTGTTTAGGTCTTCATTTTGTCTTTGCAATTCGTCCAGTTGTTGTTGAGAGTTTCGAGTTGTTAAATTAGATCCCTTCTCAATTCGTCAAGTTGGATATGTAAATATGCATTTTGCTTTTTCTACATATTAAATTGTTCACTTAGCATTTGGCGAAAACTCTTTTCGACCATTTCTGTCACATAAATTATGTTGAGTAGATGAAAATTTTGTCAGGGTTAGTCATGATAAAGATAAAAATAGGAGACCATCAATATGCGAGAGGAAAAAAAAAAAAAAAAAAAAAAAAAAAAAAAAAAAAACAATCCAAAAATCACAAAAGTTGTACGGGAGTTGAGAAGTCACATAGGCAAGAAGACGATGTAAAAATTGAAATTCACCAAGTCGAAGAAAAAAATATTCGTCTCCAGCCCGAGAGTGCACTGATTATCTTATAAACCAGTTTGGAGGAATCAGTCGTCTGCACTTCGTTCGTCAGTGATAAATAAAAGTCCTACCACTACTCCTGTACGCGATACCACTGACATTTGTATATTTGCATATTGTCATAACTTTTGTCACCTCAGTGTGAATCTATAACATTTTTTTTAAAAAAATTATAATGTTTTTAACTGTACACTTTAAACCACCATACAGCAACATACATAGAAGTTAGAATTATCAAAAACTAGTTTGATATTAACAAATTACTAATAAATAAAATGTAATATATAGCTGACACAATTTTTAACGTGAAGCTGAGATAACATCAGCTGACATGACATATAGCTAGCTGACTTAACATCAGAACTAGTTCTTAAAAATTTTCTAAAACAATACAAATTTTAATAGTTATATTAAAAAGAATTCTTTTAATACAAATTTTTGTGAAAAGATTTACTGAGTGTATTTAATTCACAATGGCATAAATTAAAATTTTACTCATTAAAGCTTGAAATTAAATTCGTAAATACAGTTTAAGAACCTTATTTAAGAGGTCTCGTTAGTCAATGTAACAGTGTAACACTTTAAAAAATAAATTCCTTTTTGCACTGGCAAATTCCAAGACTGAATTCTTTAAATCATGTCGTACAACTCGAATCATTCCTATTCGAAACCTAAATCATCCAATTCGAACTATTGATATGAAAAATCCTAATGCTTAATGTAAGAATTATTATTATTTTTTTTTATTTAAATAATTTTAAGAAAATAAAACAACAAAAATTAGATTTGCCATGGTTTAACTATATGCTCTGAATACATTATAGAATCCGTCATCTCCAAAGAAAGTTTTTTATTTTTGATATTTACTAGTTATTCACTCCTCTGTAAAATGCAGAAAATTACTGAGGACATCAATATTCATTTAATCATTATTAACAGAGAACGATCATCCACGTGAAACACAAATCGAAGTGCTCTCCAATAAAAACTAGGGTAAATCTTGCAAATAGTAACGCTTGTCTTAGGGAAAAAAAGAAACCTGAGTAATTACAATTGGTTTATTAAATAGATCAAGGGAAAAGTATGTTTCTTATAGTTATTAAAGGGAAAACTATAAATTTTAATTAATGCATAACTTGAAGCCAAAAATAGATTAAAAGACTCAAAGACAGGATGTGAATATTTAAGTGAGAGAAAACGTTTAATGCTGAATAATAATTTAAGAAGGAGAATTTAGACAAAGAAATAACATAAAAAGATTATTTGAAGCTTTCTATGTTATATATATATATATATATATATATATATATATATATATATATATATATATATATATATATATATATATATATATATATATATATATATATATATCACGCTACGCCTATGCTGTACATTAGATATAGTAGTAATGAACATCATAATAATTGCTTTAACCTAAAAAAAAAGACGGCTTCATATTAAAGTGACATACAACCAGTTATTGTTGATACAACCAGTTATTTGCCTCCTTCAGTTAACCTTCAGGTAAAATAGATTTTTCATTAAAAAGTTATGGTTTTCTTTTCCTTCTCGTCTTGTGAAAAGGGATAAAAGGGAGTTTCATTTGCATAACAAAACGCGTCTCATTTGCGACTTTTCCAAAAACATATTTAATAGAAATATTTATATTAGTATTAGAAAAGTAATCTTCTTGATGTTCTGTTCAGGTTAAGGTTTCTTTATCAATATATGTGCTAACTAAAGGCTTCGTGAATAGAAAGAAAATCAGTACTGAACAACACTATGAAATCATAGATAAAATTGAAGTGACATTTCTTGAGGTATTTAATGAATGAAACACGATAAAATGGTATGGATTGAGATAGAAGAGAAGGTTGGTGACATTTTCAGGGGTATTTATTAATGAATGAAAAAGTGGGTGCATCCATCATATGAGTATGCAACAGAATTGTTTTTACTTTCATTTAATTTTATTTTTTATTTATTTATTTATTTATTTATTTTGTAGGCTTGCATGATTTTTATTTTCATATTAGACAGTGGTAAATGGAATAAGATTTCGTTTTCTAATAAATCGGTATTAAAATAGTTCGGATACCTTCTTTCCCCGATCTCTTTGAAAATGTCTTTTCAATTAAGAAAGGATTTTTGATTATAAAACTTGTTCACAGCAAGATAGTTTTATGCAAATATCATTTATTTTCAGATTTATTGTATTGTTTAATTAAGTATTTATAAAAAATATTTTAAATTATAATATTTCGACAAAATTTTGAACCCATGTTAAAAAGAATCATTACAAGAGAAATTGAGGAGTTTGAAATAAATCAGTTAAATAGTTCCCATATTCTTCTAATGGCAGCTTATTACAGGCCAGAGCCATCCCAACGAGTCATTTTCGTCTGGCTAGATCAGACGATCAGACACTTGGTTTCTCCATCAATCCCATATTTTACATATGCTTTTTCTTAAAAAAAATAAAAATAATATTTTTTTAAAAAAATTAACACAGTGTAAAATTTTGAATGTACCTTCTCGATTACTATGAAAATACCCCCCACCGGTAGCCCGACGACCTGCACGCGAAGTCGAGAACTTTACGGTTGAACAGTTTAACGAGGACAAATGCCGTACACCCTCGGTCTCTACGCAGACTAATCCAAGTGGTTACCCACCCGCACACTGACCGCAGGCTTGACTTCGGAGATCTATCTGCTGGGAACCGTGTCTTAACGATCAGTCCACTGCGGGACTTAAAAACAATGATTAAGGACTGTAAGATAAGCTGACCATCTTCCTCAGAGCCCTAAAAAACTGGTAACAAAATTTATTATTGAACATTCGAAGCTCCTATCTTAATATTTCCAATTATTTAAATAATTATTTCTCTTTAAGAATTTCTGCAAAGGATTTCTATTCTCAAAATATTACATTGGAAAGGTAAAGCAGTGAGTATTAAAATAACTGACTAAAGCAACGTGAAAAGAGTACAAATAAAAGAAAGAATTTTTACTTTATTCACGCTTTTTTTTTTCTTTTCTTCTTCTCTAGCATACCTATCTTTTTTTCTTTTTGGATTCAAATAACTACTTTAAAACTTTGGTATTAGTTTTTAAGTTTTCTGAGGCCTTGGTCTGCTTGATGTAAGATCTCTCATCATTCGATCTCTCTCTTTCTCTCTCTCTCTCTTTGAAAATTTGAAAGAAACATAACTTTTTATAAAAACAAATAGCATTAAAAATATTTCAACTCTTCGAGTTTGCCAATGACAACGCTTCGAGTTTTCACTTTGTATAGTTTCCCTTTTTTTGGTATAATCCTTATTTTATTCTTCCATTTTTTAATCTTTATAATAATATGGGTGGCAACGAAATTCCTGATTCAGATTAGAAAAAAATGTGTCTAATATGAGCACACAGGGTCTTTAAACTTTAGTGTTGCTGGGAAATGTCCCTTTACCTAAAAACAACATAGAAGGGAAGATTAAACTAATCCTTTTGTTTAAAAATATGTTAAACAAATAAATAAACTATATTACAGTGATAGATGAATAGGCAAAAGAAATGATACTCTCATAGGAAGGGTATTAATTGCTTGTTGATTTTTAATTTTGCTAACAGGATATCTTTTTTTTTTGCATAAGAACTTTATTATTTTCCGACTTTCCAGTAAAAGCTCGATATAACAAATTTAGAAAAATCAGCTATGACGGCAAGTTCATAAGTCACTGTACAAGTACTAATATTAAAGAATACAAAAATTGTATATGCTATTACGAGCTGTAAATGACTATAGTCTACCTTTTCTCAGAGAAATACATTTTTTTCACTATTTAAATGAAAAATATTACACTAAAAAGGGAAAATGGTAGATATCTTTATTCATTACTGAAAAACCCCTCTTTGCTTATAAAAGACATTAATCTTAAATCAAAATAGTTGCCCAAAATAAAAGGAAAAGAGGTGAATGTGTCTATTTTATCGTTTAAACTTTTTTCTTGCTGTTTTTAACATTTAATGTGTGTTTATAACGACAATTCCGTTTGCTATTGTGAATTGTCTTTATAACTATATTTTCTTTCCAGGCTTCTGTTTTCTCCATTGCTCTGAAGACGATAATATCCGTTTCAACAGGTTTTCTCTTGGCTCTCGTCTTGACCTATCATGCCCTCGAAGTTCAGGTTCTAATTTTATTTCTTTTTAGCGATGCAAAAACTTGACATATTTTACTCCATTTTTGTTTACAGACACCTTAATTATCTTTAATCTTCACAAATAAATTGATGCTGTACAATCAACAGTATCCTCCAAAAAAATTCGAGATCATCAGAATCTAAGCGTGCAGTATTCCAATAAAATTTTTCTATAACAATTCTGATTTCAGTATCTTTCGAAAGTTAGTGTACAATTTATATTTTTATTTATTTTTTAAGGAATATTTTTGTTTTTGTGTTATTTACGTAAAGGCAATTGCTCAGTGTCATCAAAATCAGTTTTCATTAGCTTAGAAAAAATAATAATTCAGTGAAACCTGCCAAGTTGACCAACCTTGTAAGTTGGGCACCTGCATAAGTTGACCTCAATTATCAAGAACGGAATTTTTCCTATATAGTATAAAGAAGCGAAACCTTTGTAACTTGACCACCTGTCTATCTTGTATGTTGACCACTGAAATAAGTCAATTTTGTCTAGGAGTATTATGAAATTCTATTCTAAAACCCTCATTAGTTGACCAGAGAAAAAAAATCAGAAAATGCTCTGTCATTTTGCAATGTATGTTAAAATTTCACTTGTTTGGTGAAATAGTGTAAAAAGCTAATCTAAACCCTTTTGACCATCTGGGGAAACAGAAGGGGGGGGGGCAGCTTTTGACCATTTCTTTCATTCATTCATTGAAAATAGGTGTGTTAGTTGAAGAGAGGCTCTTCCAGTTGCAATAGAGAGCAGATAGGTATGTAAGTGTAGTAATAACAGAATAAATTTTAAAGTGTTCAAATAATTTTGTTTTGTTAAAGTTTTCAAATTACATGTCTTCGTGTTCTGATATTTTAAGAAATTATTTTTATTAAACACTTCACATGCATTTACTAACGAAATAATTTTTTTAAAAAAGTTAGTTAAATATTAGAATTATGTATATGTAACAAGTTCATTCAGGTTTAAACACATTTCTTAAGATATTCATTTGGTTATTTGCTAAATAAAATTTTTAAGTCAAGTAAAAATTTTTTTTAAATATTAAATTTTTTTATAGCAACATGATATAGGAAATGAAAAAGTAAACAATGACCCGCTCCCTCCATAAGTTGACCACTTGTCTAAGTTGACCACTAAAACAATGCACCACAAGTGGTCAACTTACACAAGTTTTACTGTAATTGTAAATTTTAAAAAATTTAAAAGCAGAAAAATAACACATGACACATCCAAAAAGACGATTGCTTTACATTTTTGAAGAAAAAAAACATAGGGATTGCAAAAAATTGTTAAGCGCTCTTTTTTCCCATCGATACTCTTTGTAAATAAAATAGGCGTCTCGATTTTACACGATTTTCTCATTCTTCGCACTTTTCCTCTCAACTTTACCAGAAGTTGGAATACATGGGTGTAAAGGGGGAAAAAAAAAAAACAAGGTTTGCTGCAACCGTGGTCCGTGGTAAGGGTAAGGGAAAAATATGGCGTACTCTTGGCCATAGATGGCGCCACTAAAAGCGAGAAACGAATCCTCTGCCTGAAAAATTGGCTTGATTTCAAGCTGGTTTGCTAATCGGCATTAGTAACAACAACAACAAAGTGTAGAGAATGGGGCAACCTTGAGTTCTATTTACAAATAGTATATGATAAGTTTGTTTCTTGTATTTATTGATTATTTCGATTCTGAAAAATAAATAAAAATGGCATTGTATTAATTTCTTTAATTGTAATAAACCGCTTAATTCTTTGTATTCTATTTTTTTTTAAAAATTCTATCAACTAACGTGTTGGTAAATAAATATAATGTTATTTTAAGCATACAGAAACGATTTTATTATAACAAGTAGGTAATGCGCAGATAATTATTTCAGTTCTACGTTAACTGATTTCTACCTTTTAGTAATATCATTATTTGGTTCAATATTACGATTATAGTGTTCGCAATTTTGTTAACTATAACTATTTTTTATTTCTTCAGATAATTTCTGAATTTTATTTTTCTGTTTGTCAGCAGCGTCATTTTTTTTCCCTTTTTTTTTTTTTTTAAAGTTTTAGCATTTGTATTTTAAATGCCACCGCGGAAGAAACTTTTTGGACAAATTCTGTTTCATTCACAAAAGTAATTTGAAGAAAAGTGAGTGGATGCTGAATTTGTCTTTTCAAAATGAAAGTAAATACCGAGAGGGTTAACATAATTGAAATATTTTCAAAAGAAATTTCAGCGTTTGAAAATTCATCGTTTACTTCAACTCATTGAAATTCATTCTATGTAAAACAGAAGAATTTGCAATGAATATTTTAGATGATTATCGAAAAGTACAAAAAAAAAAAAAAAAAAAAAAATGGATTATTTGTGAGTGGAGGCCCCTCGATATTTAAGTCGAAACATCAGTTGAAAGTGGGAAAAACATTTACCCGGGAAATCATTCAAAATTGGCAAAAATACTTTGCACCTAATTATAAATTAGTATATTCAAATAAAATTTCATGTAAAATATATTTTTTTATCTCTTATTTAATTAATAATGGACACGGTTGTTTAAAGTACGTATGAAGCTTTAAATGAAAGAATCTAATGTGTAAACGGCAGAGTGGCTTTATATGTAATAAAATTTCAAAGTGTCGTATTTTTAAATTTTTATTTCTTAGATTCTGTCATTCAAAACTGCGCAGTCTAAAATGGTGTTGTAATTTATATACCTTACATTTCAAATTTCTTTCTTTCATTATTAAATTAAAAATTGTTAAAAAATAAAAAAAAAATAATAATAATTGTTGACGTTTAATTAATGTTTTGCTGATTGTCGAGGTTTCTAAAACATTTTAGATTTTCTTAATTATGTTTAGAGAAATACATAAAATAGCATAAAATTTTTGACCTTTCTCCTAACTTCACCCATTTTATAAATCAAGAAATCTGTCGAACAAAATGTATTCATAGAAAGTATGTTTCTTTCCGATTTCTTTAAGATGTTCAAAAGAAGTTCAAATTAGTTAAGATTTAATTATTTTAGTATGAATCAAAAGTTCTTTTCGATTGATCTACGAATCAAGATGTCGTCGATTTCTAAACAGTGATCAGAACTCAAATCAAATCGATCATAATCATTAATGATATTAATGAGTCAATTATATTAATGGAACCATTAATATAATTGACTGAAAAATATTAATTTAATATTTTTTGTCAGCAAAAGCATGAAGAATAATATAAAATTTGATTAGCACAATACTCTAATTATTATCCATACTAAGTGGCTACGCATATGTTTATTAGAATCTTTGTTATACACTTTTATCTTCAGAAATAATTACACTTTCATTATTGTTATTGATTTTTCATGTTCTCTCCAAGTTGACTCTATAAATAATTAATACACGACAGTAGTTTAAAGCTTATATGCAAAATTGAATATATTTTACAACTTTATTGTGATTTATGAAAAGGAGATCTCTTCCATAATAAAAAGAGGAAAAATTATTAATAATAATAATGACAGAATATAATTGTTTCTGAAGTAACACCTGATAGAAGTGTATAGATGAGTCACATAGGCATACGAGGAAGACTTTGTATGGATAATACAATAATAATAGTGTATGTTACGAATTAATTCATTTCGGCGGAGCCAATCCGTCGCCCATCAAAATATTCTTTGTTTAGTTGTTCTCGATACACTCACGCCGGAAGGAGCTCATCTCGTAAGCTCCTGTTTTATTGCTCATGAATATTATTTTCGTTTTCAATCATTTCAGTCTAATTGCTATTGTTATCTTTGCATTATTATGTTTTGTTAATAAATATAAAAAGCACATATTGACTTTTACTTGATACTAACCAGGGCATATAATGGTAGAAATATATTGCGTATATCTTGGCAGTTCGCATATCCGAATCTCGAAATAAATTTTCTATCAGAGTATATTGTTAGATAAATAATATCAAGAAACTGAAGAGGTTAGATTGATTAAAAACTTCTTTCTCTGCAAAAATATACAAATTATAAATAACAGTCGACAAGTTTCAAGCACCCAGAAATAGTTTTCAAGACGTGAATGAAGACTTGTATAAAAAAATGACTTTGGTTCCTTCCCATTCACGTCTGACAAGTTTATGAAATGGGCACCTTTTTTGTGATCTTAAAACATGTCGACTGTTATTTCAAATTTGTATATTTATGAAGCGAATGAAGTTTTTGTTAAGTAATAGAGTTGATGAATTATTTTATATTATTCTTCGTGATTTTGTTAACTAAAAAAGATCGATTTAATTTTATGAGATTTGGTTATGACTTCTGTACACCGCCGCGTCTGCCTAATTATATATTATCCATTATTATAATCGTAGGGGAGAGTGGGGTCAATTGTAACATTTTCTACTTAACTATTTTTAACTAACAAAAAATCCAATATATTATTAGTATTAATTGACAGACAAGTAAAGTAGACTATCCTCTACTAGAAAAAAAAAATACCTTATTTTACATGTTATTATATTAGTTATTAACAATTTTTGACAGTCGTGCACTTGTTACAATTGTCCCCACTTGTAACAGTTCATAAATTCAACTAAAACATAGTTAATTATACATATTATCATAGTTGTGATATATTTTTTTATTGATCAAAGTAGTAGTGATATTTTAGGAGTAAAAATAATAATGAGCAGAGACCTAAAGGTTAAACTTTTAACTTTAAGGGGTTAAAAATTTTAATTTATGCTGTGAAAGGTGACAAATAAATAATGCACATGCAACATAATATAAATGATATAGGAAACTATTAGTGGTTCTTAAAGATTTAAGTAATGGTTTGTAAATATAAGATTATTTATTTTCAGCTGTTACATTCGTCCCTTTACTTATTGTTACAATCGTCCCCAAGACGTCATTTCAGCTTCATTTGTTAAAAACAATGCTAGTTAATTAACAAAACTAATCTTTTTTTTTTTTTTTTTTGAAATGTTAATTCAGGTGTCCACTTACATATTCGGTTAATAATTTTTATTTTTATTTTTAAACAAAATTACTTTGTTACAATATAATATTCTAGTACCAAAAAAAGTACTTACGTAGCGTGAAAATATCTTTTGTGATGTAACTCTTTCAAAAGTACATAAAAATGAAAATGGTTGCCAGCAGGGGTATGCTTGTAGATTTATTAAATACACCTTGTGCGCCACTTACGAACCAAATCTAGAACCCGACACTCGAAATTTTTGCTCTGTTACAATCGTACCCTGTTACAATTGACCCCACTCTCCCCTACTAATACTTTTTAGGCTTATTACCTGAAGTATTAGTTTGATTTATTTCAGAGGCAGTTTGTAATAATCCTAGGGTAGTGAAGGTTTATTGTAAATAGTCTTATTAAAAGTTAATTTCAATTTACCTAGGCGAGTTTAATTCTGCATACCCTCCCTAATCAGGAAAAAGATAGATTTAAAAGCATAAATGTTGATTTTAGTTGCCTGAAAAATATTAATCAGATTTTAATATTTCTGACTGGCATTGCAGGATGTCGGCGATATTTCAATTAGCTTGCTATGCACTTAAGTTGAGGTGGACACTTTTTATACCAGAAATTCCATTCATGATGAAAAACTTAGTAGTTGCAGCAACTAAATAGAATACGTATCATTTCGAGTTAAAATAATTTAAACAACTAGTTGTCTTTAACAATTTCAAAATTGCAGCAATTCATTGGATGATACAAACCAAAAAACAGGTCCACCCCGAATAATTTTTGATCTAATGATCGGAAATTCACTCCATCAAACTGGTTGGAGGGGCTGACTTCAAATGTGCTTATTATTTAGAGCATACGTTTTTTTAAGTTACGAAATTAGACCCAAAAATTACACGAAATTAGACGAATTTAGATTTCTGCCCCCCAAAACATAGGGGGTAGCCACAATCTGAGATATAGGGTCATAATAGTTTGGTCAGGACAGCGATCCAAAGTTGTGAACCCTTAATGTTAAATTAACTTTTTGCGTATTTCCACTATATCTCGAGAATATTTTAAGCGAATTGAAAATTTTTTGCACACGATTATAAAATTTGTTTATCCAAGTATAATTTCATGCAAAAATAAATTGTAGCAAATATTTATTATTTTATTTAATTATAGTTGAAAAAAATTTGAATTGTAAGGTATAAAATTTTTCACATTACAATTTATTAAAGCATGCCGGCAAGCCTGTGTAGGGGTAAGGGAACGGGGCTTGCATCAGAAAGGTTCCAGGTTCGAATACCGGGCAGACATGGATGTTCTTTCATTCTTTGTACTGTCTGTCCTTACTGTGGCAGCAGCGTTTGTCCACCTAATAGGGTGTCTCTGAAAGAGTGGCCAGCAAACCTGCTCTTCAGATGCCTGTATGACGAAAATTCGTATTCCAGGTGGGCATTGAAAAAAAAAATTCTTTTTAAACATTTTATTTTACGTGACAAAATAAAAAATTTGAACGAAATTGGTTGAATATTTTCTGAGAAATCGAATTTTAAAAAAGTCATACACTTAAAACTCGATTTCTTAGGAACTATTCAAAAGATTCCTCTCAAATACCTGTATTTTGTCATGTGAAGTTAGATACTTTAAAATTATGTAAACAATTTTCTACCTTACGATTCAAAATGTTTTCGACTGAATAAAACAATAAAAAAATAATAAATCTTTACTAAAATTTATTTTTTGCAAAGAATTATCTTTGGAAAAATTAATTTAATGTTTGTGTCTAAAAATCTTTCAATTTACTTAAACAATTCTCGAGATATGGTTAAATGACACAAAAAGTAAAATTAATATTAGAGGGTCCAAATTTTGGATCGCTCTCCTGGCCAAACTATTTGGACCCTATATCTCAGACTGAGACTACCTTTTATATTTTGGGGTTCAGGGAGAAGGTACAATTTTCCGTTTCATATCGTCTGCACTAATTAATTAGCATATTTGAGATCGAACCATTAAGATGGAGTCCTAGAACGTTCGATCATTAGATCAAAAGTTATCCATTTTATTTGAACTAAAACTGATTGTGTGTGTGTTGCAGTTGTTCATGATAGACAATGGAGCTGATGACTGGAGGATTGCGATGACGTGGCGACGAATCTCCAACATTCTGTTGGAGGTGGCCATCTGTTCGATTCATCCTCCACCAGGAGAATTCTACTTCCTCTGGGTGACCAAACTTCCCAACCACGGCAATAGGATTGCTTCGAGGCAGGTGCCCGTGGACGTGATGCTCTCCCTCCCCATGTTCTTGCGCCTCTATCTCATCTGCAGGGTGATGCTGCTCCACAGTAAGTTGTTCACGGACGCGTCCTCGAGGTCCATCGGAGCACTCAACAGAATCGATTTCAATACGAGGTTCGTGCTCAAGACCCTCATGACAATTTGCCCTGGAACGGTTCTGCTCGTTTTCATGGTCTCTCTCTGGATTATCGCAAGCTGGACCCTCAGACTCTGTGAGAGGTAATTTCTTCATTGCTGTAGAGATGTATCTGATATTTCAAGGAAATAATGAATATATCTCGATAGTAACAAAAACATCACATCCATTTATTTCAAAAAGTAACATTTCCAAAACCATCTGAAAACAACGTATTAATCTTATAAATGTTTTAAACCTTTGAATTTTTCATCATTTAAAGTAAAAGAATTCAACTAGCTAACCGATCCATGACTCCCAATGATTAGGTTTGAAAATATATTTAAAGAAATTAAGAAAAACAATGATTTTTTTAAAAAAATCAATTTTAAATATACATTAATAAAATACGATAATTTTTTTAGCTCTAATTTAACAAAATAAAGTAAAATTTAGTTTATTATTATTTATTTTAATTTTAAATATGCTTTCTTAAATGAAATGATATATAAATACTTTTATATTTGAATAAATAAAAAATATACGAGAAACAAATTTAATCCAAGGGCCCCAAAAATTTGAGTGGCCTAGGGCCCCGCGTCCGCTTAATCCGCCCCTGACCGAAGTCAAGCATCACTGGCTGCGGTCAGTGTGTGGATGGGTGACCACTTGGATCAGTCTACGTAAGGACCGAGGGTGTGCGGTATTGGTCCTCGTTAAACTGTCCTATGTTAAGTATTCTCGACTTCACGTGCAGGTCATCAGGCTACAGAAGCGGAGGTGCCATCCCCTCTGCAGAGGGGATGGCACCCCAACAACAGCAACATCAGCTAGCTCATGAGAGTCATTTCTATGAGTTGGAAACTCATTTCCGGTTGAGTTTTTTTTTTTTTTTGAACTGACACGATATTTGAACACGCATCACAAACCATCAGAATTCATGATTTTATTTTCTAACTGTCAAATCGTATTTTAATTCTTTTTTTTTTTTTTTTTTTTTTTTTTTAAACTAAGTGAATTTTTACAAATACAGAGCAAAGCTAATTATACTTATTTAAAAAAATTTCCTTTACTATAATTTTCACAGGAATTTATTTTCTAAATATTTGACAAAAATTACGAACAATTCTGTTATAAATTTTAAGTTACCAAGATGATTTTTTATTCTTTTTTACATGATTTATAAAAACATTTTAAGTGGAATAGTTTCATTTTAATTTGATTCTCAAAATGTTTTCGCATAAACTAGCTAAATTACTTAGGTATTCTTAAGATTATTCAGATATACATAAAGGAAAAATTTTATATTAGGTATTTCATTCAGTTTTTTGTTTTTTTTAAAGTATGGTTTTAGTTTCTCACAATATTAAAAAATGGTCGCCGCTGATGCCTCTGCTGTTTTGGGTGTTCAAATGAACGGCGCATTTTGTTTTGCTGCTAAAAAACTTTAAAACTTAAAAATATTTATACTTACTTACATGATATACATGATTACATGATATATAATACTTTTTTACATGATTTATAAAAACATTTTAACTGGAATAGTTCCATTTTAATATGATTCTCAAAATGTTTTCGCATAAACTAGCTAAATTACTTAGGTATTCTTAAGATTTTATTATTCAGTTATACATAAAGGAAAAATTTTATATTAGGTATTTCATTCAGTTTTTTTTTTTTTTTAAAGTATGGTTTTAGTTTCTCACAATATTAAAAATTGGTCGCCGCTGATGCATCTGCTGTTTTGGGTGTTCAAATGAACGGCGCATTTTGTTTTGCTGCTCAAAAACTGTAAAACTTAAAAAATTTGGAAATGCCAAGGATAGTAGGAAATATACGGAACTGTTAAACTTGTTGAAAAAATACCATATGGGTCGCTCTACTGGCCGCAGGAATGCAATTATTGAGTTGAAAATTGGCATACTGAAAGGGCTACGTTTGTTTATGAACTTAACAGTTTCTTTTCTTTCTTTTTTTTCTTTTTTTTTTTTTTTTGCAATTCTAATTTTTTCGAAAATTATTGCAATTTAGAATTATTTTTGCGAATTTCGCTTTGCTGCTCAAAGTCTACAAGACTTAGAAACTTAAAATTACGAAGTTGTGTTGAAAATTGTACAAAAAATTCGATGGAATAAAAGAATTGCGAATCGATTATTACTTTGAGAATTATTAACAGTTAAACTTTTAGTAAAAAAAAAAGCCATGTTGTTTGATAAACTGTCAGCGGAAATACTAGCACAGTAGTAGTAATAGCCGATGTACGTGCTACGGAAGTGACGTCACAGTCAACCGGAGCTTATTTCTGCTCCAACCGGAAGTTGCTTATTTCTGCCCGCCCTGAAATCGAAACTTCGCCTGCAGCGTCATGGGGAGCTTATTTCTTTTTTTCTTAAGCCTAATATATTTTTAGTTTCGGTTTCTGTTTTTAATTTAGTTTCGTTTTTTTAAATATTATTTAATTTATTAGTTTTTTTTTTAGGGTGGCAACACTTATTATTTTTAATATTAGATTTTAAGGATGGCAATACTTATAAACTTTGTTATTTGGGGGAGAAATTGTATATTATGAAGTTATGACGTCATCTTTTATTACATAATAAATAAATGATATCATGCTTTTGATCTAGTGGCGCCATCTATGTGGGAATAAAATAACTTTAAATCTATTTTATTATTTAAATCTGTTTTTTAATATTATTTATTAAATATAATTAAGGCTGAGGATCGACTCACGCCATCAAAAAGCCTTCATGGGTCAGTAGTTGGATATAATAACCACTGACCCACGAATGCTTGGTTAGATATGTGTAAATAAGTTAAACTTTTGTATTCTGAACACGTGTATAAATAAAAAGGATTTGATATCGATATCATCCTGCAGTTTCATCGATATATTTTCACTTAACCTTGGACAGTTATTAAATAATTATTTCTGCCCCTCTTAATGTTATTATAACTTTCTCTGGATGGCAACGGTACTGAACATACACGTGTTTTGTGTGACGCGTTTTTGGAGAAATCGTATATTATGAAGTAATGACGTCATCTTTTTTATTACATAATAAATGAACGATATCACGCATATGCTTTTACTCTAATGGCTCTATCTCGACTTAAAAAGAATATATTAATAACTCTTCATTTTACTTATTTTTTAACATAAATATAGCTGATATAAATGACTGTAATTATTATTATCCTAATCAAAATTAATGAATACATTTTAAAATAAAATTGATTTAATATTAAAATAAAATTTTATTTATTAAGTACTGAGAACATTAAAAGTATTAGAATTAAAGCCATAATAATTTTAAATCAATGATTGTTGTTTTATAAGATTAGATATTTATCACCGTCGTTCGGAATTACGGCTATCTGTGTAGTCTTGTCATTTTTGAACCCAGAAGACAAGGGAACTCCTAGATCTTGAGGTAATACGTGTCTTTGAAGAGGATTTTGTGAGTACCCATGTTGTATGAAGAGGAAAACGAAGAAAACCTCCTACGGTTAGTCCGACGACAAATAATGGACTTGGTTTCGTTAGCCAGTTTCCTGTGAATGTACAGAGATCAGAGGAAAACTTAGGGTTAAATAAAATAAATTTTATCATTTTATATATATATATTCTAATGATGTCATCTATACTTAAAATGCTAGAAGGAGAATATATTAATAATTCTTCATTTTAGTTATTTTTTGATATATGTATAGTTGATTTAAATGACTGTAATTATTATTAACCTATTCAATGAAAAATACACCCTTTAATAATTAATACAAAAAAAAAAAAGTTTCAGAAAATATATAGAATTTTCTGAAAAACTAGAAAATTATTACAAAAATATTAGATTTTTTTTTTTTTTTTGAAAAACTAGAAAATTTTTGCAGAAGCAAAAAATATTTTACTAAAAGATAGAAAAATTTTATAAAAAAAATTATTTTCTGAAATGTTAGAAATTTTTTATAAAAATATTTTCTGAAACATTAGAAAGTTTCCCTCAATAATAAAAATATTTTTTGAAAACTGCAAAAGGTTGTTAAAAAGTTTGAAATATTTTTACAAAACTAGAATATTTTTTACAAAATTCAAAAATATTTTACTAAAAGATGGAAAATTTTCATAAAAATAAAAAATATTTGGAAAATGTTGTTAGAAAGTTTGAAATATTTTTACAAAACTAGAATATTTTCATAAAAATAAAAAATATTTCCTTAAAAGAGAAATTATGTTACAAAAATCTGGATAGTTACTGGATTTCGAATGAATTATTTTAAATCTAAGAAACATATAATGGGGGTTTTTTACCGCTTTATATTCAAAACATATTCATTTTTTTATTTAATATTATAATAATGCAAATAACTTACTTGATGTTTTAGGCTCGAGTGGGGATCGAACCTACGCGAATTAAAATTATCCATGAGCAGTTGTTGGTAATCTAATCTAAACCATATGTTAGGGGATGTACCGTATCTGTCATGACGTCAAAGCGGATACTACAAGACCAAGGTGGACAAGATTAAACAAGGGAAGGCTCGATCTCTGACGCATGCGAATTGAATTAAACTATCTTCACTCAAGTGATAGTACTTCACTTGCTCGCATGCATTTCGGTGAATGGCGTGTCTTCTAAATCTGTTAAGTTTTAAAAATTATTAAGTTTATAGTTAAATTTTTTTACTTCGCAGTTTTCTATTTTTACTAAATCGTTAGTTTCTTTTGATTCTTCTCTTCGTTATGGATGGAAACGCAATATTAAAGCGAAAGCATGATGATATTCAAGTAAGTACTAATTTTTTATTAAAATTTTATAACTATGTTATTTTATTATATAGATGATAAATAGTATATTGAAAATGTTAAATAGTATTATTTATAAAGCTGCTGAGCTGTGTTAATCTTTAATTAACCAAGAGAAAGTAAATTGTTTTGTTCATTTTAATTTTTTATTTTTATTTTGTTAATAATAATAAAAATTACCCATCTTCTTAGTTACAAATTAGGAATAGTTATTTTTTTTCATTACGAAATCTAAATAAAGCTAATATTTGTTAAATTAACTTTCTATTTGTTAAAGGAACGTTTCATATTTGCTTTTGTAAAAAAGTTTATTTTAGACAGAACTCAGGGGGTAAAGTCTTCTACTTTGCAAATAAATTCTTAATCGTAGTAATCGAATGGAGTTATGAACATTATCATAAACATTTTAACTGTGTGTTGTTAATTATTTTTCTTGGTGACTCAAAATTTTCTCTTTTTTTTATTGTAGGAAGGAAACCGAAAAGGATTGTCAGCTGTAGTCATTGATTTTGAAGGTTTCCAACTTTCATCAGGGTGCTACATTGTCAAAGAACTTGCTTTTCATGCCGTGAAAGGTAATCCCATTACCGGAGTGTGTACATTCCAACCACCCTTCCCGTTCGAAGAACTTCCAACACAGCAGAAAATGCAATATTCTTGGATAAAAAGAAATATTCATCGAATAGATTGGAACCAAGGAGAATTACCCTACAGTAAATTTCATGAAATGTTGTCTTTTTTGTGTGATATGTATTCACATATCTATGTGAAAGGACTCGAGAAACGGAAATTTTTAGAAATTCTAACCGGCAGAGTGTGTTACAGTTTAGAAGATTTTGGCTGTCCTAAAGTAGATGAACTGTTACCAACTTTTTCTTTGTGCACTGTACATCCACCAGATTTTAAACATTGTGCTCTCGTTAAGGCGAAAGCATTTGGACGATTTTCTACAAGACCTATAAATAGGATAAGCACTCGGAATTCAAGATAAAACTGTTCCTGGAAGTAATATAGTAGATCTTATAAATGACCTTTTGCGAATAGAAAATCAGCTCCAGTGGGGGAGAAATGTATTTTTAAAAACATTTACCAGCACATTTAGATGTAAATAAAAAAATTTTATAATTAAAAATAAAATTCTTAAGAAACCTGTGATGTATGCTTGCAGAAGTGTTTGGGTGAAACTTTAAAAAATTATTACAAAATAAAAATATCTTCAGAAAAACTAGAAAATTTTGTTAAAAATATAAATATTTTTATAAAACTTGCAAATTTTTAACAAAGAAAGTAAAAATATTTTCTTATAAGAGAAATTTTTTTGTAAAAAACATAAATATTTTCTAAAAGAATAGAAAATTTTTAACAAAAAGTAAAAATATTTTCTTAAAAGAGAAATTTTTTTGTAAAAAACATAAATATTTTATTAAAAGATAGAAAATTTTGTTAAAAAGTTTGAAATATTTTTATAAAACTGGTAAAATTTTTAACAAAAAGTAAAAATATTTTCCTAAAAGAGAAATTTTTTTTGTAAAAACATAAATATTTTCCGAAAAAATAGAAAATTTTGTTAAAAAGTTCGAAACACTTTTTCATTGTGAATACTTAATACTGCTTTTTTGGTTGCTATTTTGTTTGGAAGAGGTAGGTAACTGCTTGCTCTCAAACTATTATATGCTGCTGTAAACATCTCCATATGTTGATGTAAACAAGTTAATATCGATTTTTTCCTTTGTTCTCTATTATTACTTACAAAAAAATAAATAAATACATGATCTTTCTTTCAAAAATCAATTTTATATCACAAACAGTAACAATTTTAACTATATACGCATATTGAAATCATCATAAGTTTTCAAAAATCTTCGACACGTAAATATTCAACAAGTAATTTAAAGTTATTCAAAATTTAACTAGTCAATTTTCAAAAATAAAATTTGCTATTTTAACAAAAAGTAAAAATATTTTCTTTAAAGTGAAATTTTTTTTGTAAAAGTAAAAATATTTTTACTTTTTGTTAAAAATTTTCTATCTTTTAAGAAAATATTTTTGCTTCTACAAAAAAAATTTCTCTTTAAAGAAAATATTTTTACTTTTTGTTAAAAATTTTCTATCTTTTAAGAAACTATTTTTGCTTTTACAAAAAAAATTTCTCTTTAAAGAAAAGATTTTTACTTTTTGTTAAAAATTTTCTATCTTTTAAGAAAATATCAAACTCTTCTAAACCCAAAACTCTTCTCAGCCAAAATCTTCTAAACTGTAACACACTCTGCCGGTTAGAATTTCTAAAAATTTCCGTTTCTCGAGTCCTTTCACATAGATATGTGAATACATATCACACAAAAAATTCAACATTGTATGAAATTTACTGTAGGGTAATTCTCCTTGGTACCAATCTATTCGATGAATATTTCTTTTTATCCAAGAATATTGCATTTTCTGCTGTGTTGGAAGTTCTTCGAACGGGAAAGGTGGTTGGAATGTACACACTCCGGTAATGGGATTACCTTTCACGGCATGAAAAGCAAGTTCTTTGACAATGTAGCACCCTGATGAAAGTTGGAAACCTTCAAAATCAATGACTACAGCTGACAATCCTTTTCGGTTTCCTTCCTACAATAAAAAAAAAAAGAGAAAATTTTGAGTCACCAAGAAAAATAATTAACAACACACAGTTAAAATGTTTATGATAATGTTCATAACTCCATTCGATTACTACGATTAAGAATTTATTTGCAAAGTAAAAGACTTTACCCCCTGAGTTCTGTCTAAAATAAACTTTTTTACAAAAGCAAATATGAAACGTTCCTTTAACAAATAGAAAGTTAATTTAACAAATATTAGCTTTATTTAGATTTCGTAATGAAAAAAAATAACTATTCCTAATTTGTAACTAAGAAGATGGGTAATTTTTATTATTATTAACAAAATAAAAATAAAAAATTAAAATGAACAAAACAATTTACTTTCTCTTGGTTAATTAAAGATTAACACAGCTCAGCAGCTTTATAAATAATACTATTTAACATTTTCAATATACTATTTAACATTTTCAATATACTATTTATCATCCATATAATAAAATAACATAGTTATAAAATTTTAATAAAAAATTTAACTTACTTGAATATCATCATGCTTTCGCTTTAGTATTGCGTTTCCATCCATAACGAAGAGAAGAATCAAAAGGAACTAACGATTTAGTAAAAATAGAAAACTGTGAAGTAAAAAAATTTAACAAAAATTTAATAATTTTTAAAACTTAACAGATTTAGAAGACACGCCATTCACCGAAATGCATGCGAGCAAGTGAAGTACTATCACTTGAGTGAAGATAGTTTAATTCAATTCGCATGCGTCAGAGATCGAGCCTTCCCTTGTTTAATCTTGTCCACCTTGGTCTTGTAGTATCCGCTTTGACGTCATGACAGATACGGTACATCCCCTAACATATGGTTTAGATTATCAACTACTGCTCATGGATACTTTTTAACTCGCGTAGGTTCGATCCCCACTCGAGCCTAAAACATCAAGTAAGTTATTTGCATTATTTTAATATTAAATTACAAAATGAATATGTTTTGAATATAAATGAATTTTGAGCGGTAAAAAACCCCCATTATATGTTTCTTAGATTTAAAATAATTCATTCGAAATCCAGTAACTATCCAGATTTTTGTAACAAATTTTCTCTTTTAAGAAAATATTTTTATTTTTATAACAAAATTTCTAACATTTCGGAAAATATTTTTTCATTTTTATGAAAATTTTCTAACTTTTAGTAAAATATTTTTCCTTTTTATAAAAAATATCCTAGTTTTGTAAAAATATTTCAAACTTTTTCACCACATTTTCTAGTTTTTAGAACATATTTTTATTATTGAGGGAAATTTTCTAATATTTCAGAAAATTATTTTTATTTTTATAAAAAATTTCTAACATTTCAGAAAATAATTTTTATTTTTATGAAATTTTTCTATCTTTTGGTAAAATATTTTTTGGCTTTGTAAAAATTTTCTAGTTTTTCAGAAAAAATCTAATATTTTTGTAATAATTTCTTTTTTTTTCAGAAAATTCTATATATTTTTCTGAAACTTTTTTTTTGTATTAATTATTAAAGGGTGTATTTTTTATTGAATAGGTTAATAATAATTACAGTCATTTATATCAACTATACTTATATCAAAAAATAACTAAAATGAAGAATTATTAATATATTCTCCTTCTAACATTTTAAGTATAGATGACACCCTTAGAATATATATATATATATATATATATATATATATATATATATATATATATATATATATATATATATATATATATATATATATATATATATATATATATATATATATATATATATTGATAACATTTATTTTATTAAACCTTAAGTTTTCCTCTGATCTCTGTACATTCACAGGATACTGGCTAACGAAACCAAGTCCATTATTTGTACCGTAGGAGGTTTCCGTGGTTTTCCTCTTCATACAACATAGGTACTCACAAAATCATCTTCAAAGACGCGTATTGTCTCAAGATCTAGGAGTTCTCTTGTCTTCTTGGTTCAAAAATGATAAGACTACTTAGATAGCCATAAATCCCGAACGAGGTGATAAAATAAAGTCAACAATTGTTAAATATCTAATCTTATAAAATAATATTCATTGATTTAAAATTAATGAACATTTAATTCTAATACTTTTAAAATTCACAATAGACATACCTAATGAATAAAATTTTTATTTTAATATTGAATCAATTTATTTAAAAATGTTTTAATTAATATTGATTAGGTTAATGATAATTACAGTCATTTATATAAACTATATTTATATTAAAAATAACTAAAATGAAGATTTATTAATATATTCTCTTTCTAACATTTTAAGTATAGATGACTCCATTAGAGTAAAAGGATGTGTATATCATTTATTTATTTATATATAATTTTTTAAAAATGGTTCTTGAACGTCATACGCTCATTGGTTGAAAAATAGTGATGTCATTAAAATACTCCTTTCTGATTGGTTGATCACAGAGTCTATAGCGGTAAATTTTGAAACTAAATAAAAATGCAGCGCCTCTAGCGGAGAAAAACATTGCCGAATAATTCTTGATTCATCTTGAATCTACCTGCTATAACATGCATGTATGACGTAGAGGCTGGTAAAGCAACATGCCAACTAATTCAAAACAATAATTAAAAGTACAGATTAAAAAAATATTTACAAAATCCAAAAACATTTATTAAAAACTGATTAAAAAATAGTTTAAAAATAAGGATTTAAAAAAATGATAAAAAATAATAATTAAAGATAAATTAAAAAGAAATAATAAAAAAATTAAATGAAAAATAATAATTAAAAAATTAAATGAAAAGTTATAATTTAAAGAGATTTAATTATAAAATAAAGATTAGAAAAATAATTGCAAAATAAAGATTTAAAAAAATGATAAAAAGTGATAATCAAAAATTAAATTACGAAGTAATATTTAAAAAAAATTAATAAAAAGTAATAATTAAAAAGATTTAATTACAAAATAAAGATTAAAAAAATAATTATGAAAAAAAAAATCACCCTCAACTATAGTAGCTGTCACATTTGATGGATCACCCCAACCCCCTTCAAGAGTACACCCACCGGATCCCCGGGATTCCGGTCGCTGTACTCTCTTTATCCAACTACTAAGCTGTCAGCCCCCGTGCTTGACGTCTTTATTACCGCTATTTTATAGTCATACATTATTAAAATTTTAAATGTAATATTTTTACTTAAATTAATACAAATTATTGAAAAGAGTAAGAAAAATGTATGAAACTTCTTGGAAAAAAATTTAAGAAGGGAAATTAAATGGTGACTATTCATGAATGGAGAGGGTCCCAGTCAAAAAAAGCATGAAAACTAAGGACAGTTAAATTTTTTTGTATTATTTTTATTGTAAAACTAAATGTTTTGTTGTGTTAATATTTGGTTAAAGCAAAATATTTCATGCATGAGGAAATTATCAATTTTCAAGCGTTTTCATAACGAGTATATAAATTTTTTTTTCATTGTGTTCTTTATATATATATATATATATATATATATATATATATATATATATATATATATATATATATATATATATATATATATATATATATATATATGTGTGTGTGTGTGTGTGTGCGTGTGTGTGTGTGTGGGAACGACATGAGTGGTCGTCTTGGAAAATAAGAGATACTGTATTTTAAACAAAACATATATTGAACGCTAAATTTACATAAAGATGGACGATAAACAAACATATAAAGAACACAAAATAAACGAGTTCGTCATGTTAAAAAGAAAATCATTGCTACTCCTCTCTGGAATTCATATGCGTCTCTTTTTTGGTTAGTTCCAAAACGCGCTCCCGTGTCTCTCGTGTCTTAGGGAAATTCGCACGGGGTCTAACTTGCAGCTCTGATTGGATTTCTAGCTAGATCAGCTTACAGCGGCACCACAGATCGGCCATCCTGCATTTCGGCTGGTCCTCCAGCGACTCTAAAAAGAATAAAAAAGAAAAAGCAGAACAGACTGAAAAATATAATTGATAACTGAAAAATAAATGTTGGCTACGGTTAGCCCGACGTCCCCATAGCCACTGATTACTGGTTCACATAAGTTATAAAAATAAAATGATCTCTTCTTTTATAGGTATCATGATCCAGAACATGCGAATTTGCTCAATACGATGTGGCTCACTGCCATAACATTTCTTTCTGTGGGTTACGGTGATATAGTTCCCAACACTTACTGCGGCAGAGGTATATCTGTCAGTACTGGCCTTATGGTATGTCATCGGTTTTTCATTCTTATTTACTGTTCGCAAGTTAAATGAATGACACTATTTTCCGTCAATTTAATTGACAAGAAATACAAAAGTTGAAGGAAACTGGTCAAATAGTTTCTGACCAAAAAAATTTTTTTAAAAAAAGCCGAATTTTTAAATTTTCTTTTCGAGAGAACTATAAATTACTCAGAGTGCGTAGCGTTTTTAAAAAAGTGCTTAAAGGTGCTTATTTTCGATTTTTGTTTTTTTAAAAGCCCTTAAGACGCTTTTTTCATTGGCTGTTTTTAAAAAGTGCTTTATTTTCCCTTTTCTAAATTGAGATTTTTCCATTCGATTTACATGATTCAAAAATTTTGACAATTGTCAAAAACAATGCCAAAAGATTTTTTATCTTGTCATCAGGTTAAAACCAGATAAAATCGTCAATTGTCAAAAACTTTCAAACCCTGCCTAATTGTGATATTTTTTTAAAATACTTAAAAGTATTATTCGAGTTCTTAAAAGTTGCTTATTTTTTGTTGAATAATTTGGCTACGCACCCTGTAAACTCTTTTTTTAATTTTTTTTTTATATATATATACAGGGTGGTCCTAAAATATATGTCAAAAATGTAAAGGTAGGTAGAGGGGACATAAATAAGCATATTTCGGATAGGAATGTGTGTGCGGAAATGTCACATTAAAGCACTAGCTTGTACAGCAGTATGAATGAAAGGAAACTGAAAAGACAAGTAAAGACAAAAGAAAACAAAAATTTATTAACAGTTTATAAGAGGTGCTCGAAAAAGCAGCCACCAACAGCGATACAAGATTCACAGCGACGGCGCATGGATCGGCGTACATTAGAAAAGACGTCAGACATGTCGAGCACATGTAAAGCAGCAACAGACAAGCGGGCAACAAGATCTTTTTCAGATGTGACGGGACTCTCGTACACCAGGCTTTCAATATGACCCTAAAAGAAAAAAATCAAGCAGGTTAAATCAGGAGAACGCGGTGGCCAGGGAACTAGACCACCCCGTTCTATCCAATGCTAGCCGTAGACAGCGCCCAGGTGATTCCTGACGCTCCGACTTAACTGAGCTGGGGCTCCATCGTGCTTGAACCACATTCTTCTGCGAACAGCTGGAGGAATATCTACCAGAAGTTCGGGTAAAACCTCCTGTAGGAAGATGTTGTATGTATGGCCAGTTAAACGACTAGGTAGAATGTACGGTCCTGCTAAGTTATTGTGCACAATGCCTGCCCAAACATTAATGGAAAACCTTTCTTGGTACGTGTGTGCTATTGTGCCATGTGGGTTACCATGAGCCCACAGGTGAGAATTATGGATCTTAAACACACCCGACCGCGTAAAGGTAGCCTCAGCAGTAAATAAAACATCTGTTGGGAAGGTTGGAAGACTGCCGTCTGCTGTGGGTACTAACGAGCAAAGTTGAGACGTAGAAGATAATCATCAGGGGTCATTGCTTGCACTTTCTGTAAATGATACGGTTGCATTCCGTCTTCGTGTAAAGTCCCCAAAAACTTTGATGGCACACACCCAAAGCAACGTCCTACAGCTCTCGAGCTTGTCGAAGGATTATTCTCTACTGTGTTTAGTATTCTGGTTTCCACTGCAGGAGTTCTGCGATATCTTCCAATGCCAGTTCCACACCTGGAAGCATAAAACGATCCACGTGAGCGTAACTCCCGATGTAGACGCTCGAATGTTCGACGATCCGGCTGATTTCTATCCGGGAATCGCTCCCTGTACATCCTCTGAGCAGCTAATCCGTTTCCTTCTGCAGCCCCGTACATGAAATGCATGTCGGCAAACTCCACCTTAGTGAAACGATGCATGCTGCTTGAGATCCGTGCGGGAAATGATGAATCCAGCTAGCAAGCGCTTTTATACGCTGAAGTCATCAGCGCTCCCTACCGGCTCAAGGCGGCATTACCACACACACAATCCTATACGAAATATGCTTATTTAGGTCCCCTCTACCTACCTTTACATTTTTGACATATATTTTAGGACCATCCTGTATATATATATATATATATATATATATATATATATATATATATATATATATATATATATATATATATATATATATATATATATAATTCTCAGTAAAATTTTCAAAAATAAGACGATGACTACAAAAAATAAAAACTAACATTTAGGGGTTTAAACTGTTTTGATAAGAACCATATATTATAGATTGCAGTCACGCTCATCCTATTTTGAAACTCTGAATCGAACAAAAAAAAAGAAGAAAAGAAAAAAAAAAAGAGAAATTATGTTTTTCTAAATCGGGGTACTTTTTACTTGATAAATTATTTTGATTTTACAATATTTTTTTATGTTTGCCAACAATTGTTATCAAAAATCGCAGCTGTTTTATTGTTGTTTAATGGTTAAACAAAGCGAGCTTGTCAAGAGAGTCCCCAAATAACGATACGAGAAAACTGCTTTCTCCTTAGCCTATTTGTCAATTCGTATTACTTTTAGCCGAATATTGTTGTTACAAAACCATGCCTTTAAGATAATTTAGATAAAAGTAACATGTAGAGAACTCCTGAAGAGGATAGAGGAAAGCGTTGCATTTCAATGGGTCCCATCCCATTGTGGTCTTCGAGGAAACGAAATGGCTGACTTTTTGGCCAAAAAAGGAACTTATATTCTTCAGAGATCGTATAGAGATCTGTCCTTCCATTCCGCTAAACTTAAAAAGAATCTTCAAACAATCATTCCATTGTTTGGCATCTCACGCTGCTACAGATAAGTCCTGGAATGTGCTCTATGGAACTCGGGATTCACCCCGTGCTACTGCGGTAGCCATATTTGGACCGAACATGATTGTCTACATTCTCATTTATTTCGCTTCAAGCTGACTGCTTCATCAGATTGTCTTTTATGCAACTCCGGACAAGCCATGACTGTTGCGCATTTGGACACGTGCTCTGCACTAAAGGACTTAGACTGTATTGTTAAGAAGTACTGGAGAGCTAGAAACCTAATGACCTAATAGTCAATGGCTGGCATTTGTTTAATAATAATAATAAAAGTAACTGTTTACAGGCACGTGAGCAGGAATCTTCTTGTAAGAGGAAAACGTCTGTAGCGAGACTACAAAGCAAACATATGATAACGGCTTCGTCTTTTTTACAGAAGGACAACAAATTGACTTTTACTCATATAGGTGAATTTTAAATTTCAGACTGTAATCATTTTAAGAATAAATTTAAAATGGATCATTGTTGATGATTAATATTGATTCTTCTATGTGTCTTGCACACGTTTTGATAGTCAGCATAAGATTGAATTAAAATTTAGACCTGTCGAGATCTTATAAGTCATCCTTAAACTAAAAAAAAGAACACTTTAACGGGCAAAATACCAGATCCTTTTTACCAATTGAATTTTTATTACTGCCTTTTCAAGTTTAGGATGCTATAAACCTTAAATAGGGTCACTTTGTACATGTTAATAAAGCTTCTCTAACAAAATTTAAAGGTATGGTAATAAATCGGATAACATTCAAAACATAACATAAAAACAACAACATAAAACATAACATAAAAAAAGCTCTCCTCTTTGAAAATCTAAAATTCTTCAAAAGTAATTTTTTTTAATCTTAAGATTACTTTTTAAAATGATAATTCAAACAACCTAGAAAGCAATATTAAAAATGGTAGTATCATCTAATGAGTAGTTTGAAAAAATATTATCTTTGGTTACAAACTTGACAAGAACAGACTGAACACTTCTCTTGGACTACCCCAAACAATATGTACCAGGAAATTTGTAAAAAAATATTTTTAAAAAAATCAAATACTTTCTTATAATAAATTTTTATTATGAAATTAATTTTTATAATAAACATAAGTGTTTTGAAGTTATTGAAAAAAAATGAGAAAAGAGAAATTTGACATTATGGTCTTGAACCGCCTATTTTCAAAGCTTGCTCTTTGTTAAAAACGTTTGACAAATTCTTATAATATTACACATAATAATTTTTAATCGTATGCATATTTGGAAATCACCAACAGGCTATTAAATTCTATTTTAGATACTATTTTTTTGTTGGACATTAAAATATCCTTAAATTTGAAATCTATTTATATTATGATATTTACTTAATGCAAAGCTGTAAGAATGTCACAAAATTTTCTCTTTACTGAACTCTTGTTCGGACAAATCAAAACATGCATTGGATTCAAGACCTTGGCTTACACACCAAGAAAATCACAAGAATGCTTTTTCTAGTTGTTACCAACACAAACATAGCGAATATCGCGATATATTGTGAAAATTATTGATACTGAACAATATACCGATACATTTTTCCAATTTAACAAATTTATATTATTTTTAACAATTTGTCAATAGTTTAGCTCCCCAAATAAATTTTATCAACATTCATAATAATATCATCTATTTATTTATTTCTCTCACGAGGCACCATAAACTTGGGTATTTCTCTAACTATTGGCAACACTATAGTTATTATTCTTTTTATTGGGTTGTCTTTGGTAATAATTTAAGTAGTGTTAAAGAATAAGTTATAAGCTAAGTATTTAATTAGATTCATTTTGTTAGGTTGTCTAAAGTAATAATATAAGTAGCGTTGAATAATTAGTTATTTGACGCCCGATGGCTGAGTGGTAGCGTTTCGCGCTCCCGTGCCACAGGACCTGGGTTCGATCCTCGGGCCGGGCAGGGTTGACTCAGCCTTTCATACCTTCAGTGGGTCGGTAAATGAGTATAAGCATGCTTGGGAACTAAACACTGAGGATTCAGCTGACCACCTAACCGGAACAATCTGCTACAGCAACCCAGAACCGAAGGTCAGGGAAACTGAGATGGGCAGAGTAAGTCTATGAGTTTAGTTTAAGTATTTATTTAGAATAGAAAAAATTAGCTACGAAGTAATTATTTATATTTATCCTTTTCTAAATGGCTGTAGAAATTTTAAACATAAATACGGCTATGTTTCCGGTCATACAAACTATTGGTGACGGAATATTACAGCACGTAATGGAACACTGGAATGATGGAAATAGTTTTTTCTGCTATTCTGAAATGTCCCGAAATAAAGGTGGATTTAATGGCTGCTGGACAGATTTTAAATTATTACCAAAATTCAATTCTTAAATAACTCTCACAATATCGTAGCCATTTCTTGAGAATAGTTAAAATCGACAAAGTATTTGAGTGCTGACAGCAGCTAGGCCTTAATATATTGTTTGAAATTAATTAAAGCGTTAAAATTGGTGGAAGCGCCAGAAGAATTAAAATACAGTTATGCTGTGCATTCGGCTTGGTTATTATTAAAGTTTGTAACAAGATAATTTTGAAAGGTAACCAAGCTAGTTGTCAAAAGCGGCATATATACAATAATTATCTTTGTGTCTAATATTCGCAATTTTACCTTTTTGATACGAAACGTTATCGAGTTCGATAATTATAGTTATATATTCATCGCGATATTTCCGTATTTATCTGTATTGCTAAAAATTAATGATGACGATACTGTCGTATTTAATATATCTATGTTTATTATCGGTTGTCTGTGTAAACCAGCATTGTGTTGATCAACTAGGCATCATGGTAATTATCCAATTTTCCTTAGTTCTGCTTGCTGGTGCGGAATCCTGCTGGAAAGTCAATTATTTTCTGGTGTAACAAAGAAAGCATAGCAATTTTATATTTCATTTGTTAATATTTGCATCGTGATCAATAAAAATAAGTGTGTTTTTTATTTCCAGGGTCATCTGCTGACCACAATTATAATTATTGTGAACGTGTTCAATCGAGAGTAGTCTGTGAAAACAAATTTCTGCATCGATGACCCACGGCCCATTTGTAAAGTTATTTACATACTTAAAGTTTTGTATGTTTGCTTTTGGTTGTTGGGCTTCTTTCTCTTTATAAGGACTACAATCAAACATGCAGTTTCTTGGTTGATCTTTACATCTTTTGTAGCCGTGTGATTTAGTTCACTTTCTTGGAGTGTCCACTGTTTACATGCTCATCTTCGGGGTTATGATTTCGAAATCATTTGGCTGTATATGAAATCACTATCATTTCTATCGTCTATTTTACACTATATTAGATCATGAGTCTGGACAATCTGCTGGGGTGCGCGTGTTAAGACTCGTTTGCTGTTCTGCTACTATCATATGAATCGGTGCGTTCGGCAATCCCTGTTCTATCAGTCTATCTACTTAGAGCATCTCTTGTAACATAGTCAACTGAATTTATCTAAATCGCCATTTGTACTCACGATATCCAAAAAATGCGTTCTAATAATCAATCTCACAGACTTAATTAATCACTGTCTTTTCAAATATTTTTACCTGTGGTGTCATTTTCTCCTGCCGTTTCCAGTCATTGGTTGTTTTTCAATTTGAATCATCCTCTACCTCTCTTACAAGTTTAAATCAGAATCTTTGAGAGTCCGTGTATATGCTTTGGTATAAAAGGTGTTTCATAAAGACCACCTTTAATGCATATGCTGTTAGATTCCTTATCAGAAATGAATAAGATAAAGAATATATTAGAGATCACAAATTAGCAATCCAACTAAGAAAAAACAAAAATATCTATTACGAACAGCAAAACTTGTTGGATCACAGGGAGGACAACATAAAGTTCATTAGAAAACCTTCAAGTTTTTATAGGCAATCAAATTGGTTTTATTATTTTTCATCCTACCGTCCTTATTGTGCTCTGACAGATTTTTATAGCTTTGTTGTTTCTTTCTCGCTAAAATATTAACTTGCTATCCCAATTCTCCAGACTTTTGTCAAATATTATAAAAACAAAGTGATTCTTATTGAACACCCCTTACATAAAAGAAAGTGAATGGAGTAATTTATTTATTTTAGAATCGTTAAAATTGTGTTTTTGTTGTGTTCATTAAATTGTTGTTTTCTCCTCAGGGTGCTGGCTGTACCGCTCTTGTGGTGGCTGTTATAGCACGAAAGCTGGAACTGACACGAGCTGAGAAACACGTTCATAATTTCATGATGGACACTCAGCTTTCGAAAAGAGTAAGCATCTCTCCTAAATTCAACAAACGGTTTTCAGAAGTAAAAAAAAATCCCGAAGCAAATTCATGAGACAGGATGATAACTATTTCTCATGTTTGTCGACAGATGGCCCTGCAAGTCCACATTTTTTTTTTTTTTCCTTTGCAAATTTCGTCCTCTGAATGCGACACGGGATAGATGATGTTGGACATTTTTTAAATATCGTAACGTGATTTTCATGCATTGAAAGATTACGAAAGGTGGGATTATCCATCGTTGTCCTTTTGATGCAGGTATTTTATTTTTCCTTTTTTTTTTCTCTCTTCTTTACTTTAGATACTTGCAACGTTATCTGTCAAAAAAATTTGAGCTTAAAATAGAAGCTCTTGGAGGAAAAAATTTATTACCTGTCATCGCATAAACTCACTGCAAAAGTTTTTTGTTTTAATTTAGATGTTTTTCTTTTAAAATAGTCATTCTAATTAAGAATACCCTGTAAATTTCACTTATGAACAGAATAGCATATTGTGGGATAATGACATGCCACAAACGAATTGTGTTATCCTGAGTTATATCTCAGATAGCAAAGTAAGGTTTATTTTCACTCGATGAAAACCTTTTCAGGTAAATGTACAAAAGGTTTTTATACTAACCTTAAAACGAGGTCAGTAATAATCTGTTCTATTCTATACACATTACCCCAATCTAAAATCTTGAAAAGCAACCTTCTACATAACAACCTCAAACTAAGGTAGTCTATGGGTTTTCAGAAGTGAAAAATCCTTGCATAAAATTTGTCCCAAAATGAAATTATAAGGTTTCTTCTTACGGCATTTTATAAGCTTATAGCCTTTCGTTGACAATGTAATTTTTTTATTAATAGTGTGACGTCACATCCATGAGTGTATGATAAGTCTTATTTCGTCTGTTTTATAATTTACATTTTATACCTTTATTCCCATGAAAAAATTATCTTCTTTTTGTAAAATCAATTTGCTTTATTATTCAGGGATAACAGCCTTTTTCCAAGTCTGAATTCCTTTGTTAAAAAAAAGTAAAAAATGGTTTATAAGTAAAAATATGATTTAAAATGCAATAATTAATTTTTAAATAATATTTTGATTAAAAAAAATGGCATGTATATTATTCTCAAAGGAGATTTTCCTCTCTGTTGCTATTAGATTTCTTTGGGGAGAATAATCTTTACAAAAGTATTCATGCAGTTTCTTTTTCTTCTTCTTTTTTTTTTTAATAATGAAAGTTAGCATTTAATATCTTCTGATTTGTCAAAATAAATATAACGCAAATGTTTCTTTAACTTACATTTAATATGTATGATATAACGAATATTGGAAATACAATGATAACGAAAATATTTTTTTTAAAAATTGTTTAATGAATACAGTAATTCTAAACAAATTTTGTTTATGTCTCACAACAAATAATTTTATAGTTCTAATAACAATTAGTAAATGATACAAAACATATATACCTTTATTAAAATAGGTATTTCGTTTATATATATACAAACTAGTTAAATACCTTTTTCGTACGGGATGAATAAAAAAAAATCAATTACTCAGTACTGAACAACACTACAAAATCATGCACAAAATCGAAAGGCATATACCGACACGATGCCAAATAACAAAGAAACAGAAAATATTAAACTACTATGGAGGCCAAACATCACATGTAACTGGGTCAGGGCGCACAATGGTATCCTAGGTAACGAGGAGGCGGATCAGGTAGCCAAGGAAGCCGCCAGTCTCAGCTAAATCAATTTAGTGGTCCCAAGTTCCAAGGCCCGAGCCGCGATGGCTCAGGGGATAGAGCGTTCGCCTTCCAATGAGGCGAACCGGGTTCGAATCCCAGTCGATACGAATTCCGCATCCGGCTTGCACTGACCACAGTGCTGACGTGAAATATCCTCAGTGGTAGACGGATCATGGGTTAGAGTCCCCTTGCCGTCAGGCTAACCGTGGGAGGTTCTCGTGGTCTTCCTCTCCATGTAACGCAAATGCGGGTTAGCTCCATCAAAAAGTCCTCCACGAAGGCAAATTTCTCCCAATACTCGATCCAGGAGTTCCCTTGTCTTCTGGATTGGGTTCAAAATTACAAGGCTACGGAGTTGAACATTAGTAGCCGTAAACCCATTAAGTTGGGTCGGCTGTTCAACGACGGTTATAAAATAAAATAAAATAAAAGTTCCAAGGCCCAGATCAAAACAATCATTAAACCCAACAACCTAAATCGATTGAAATCAGAGTGGCAGAGCTTCGAGAGAGGTAGACAAACCTATATTTTTTTAAAAGACCCTTCCACCAAAAGACTGCAGGCCAACTTTTACCTAAACCAATTACTTACTGGACACGGGGTGTTTGGAGAATACCAAAATATACTTTTCAATAAAAACCCAATCTGTATCTACTGTGGGGACAATCAAACAATCGAACACTTGATCATGAACTGTCCACACTTCCAGGCACTCCGTGGAAACCATCTTGCAGGACAAACTTTGCATCAATGCTTTGCTAAGTTGGTCTGTAGAAACATTGTTTAAAAAATTATAAAAGCAACATTGGAGGACATTCTGAATCACATTTAACTCTGCTCGGAGCCTGCGTACACTATTGCTGGAGTCTTGTGTTTTTATCTACCATCATTTTAAACTTTTCTAGGATACAACTTGTATTGCTTTTATCAATTTTTAACTGATTGTATTGATTTTTAACCTGTTCTGCTTTTATACTTTTATACCGAATTTTAAAAGACGAATTTTACCGAATTAATAAAGTGGGTGCATCAATACGGGTATGTAACATTATTGTTTTTGGTTTCACTTTAATCTTAACATAACTAAGCCACATTAGTTTTTAGCACGTTTACGTGATTTTTACTCTTAAATTAGACAGCGGTAAAAGGAATAAGGCGAAGAATTATTGGTTCCGTCTTCTAATAATTCGGAGACCACTTTTTTTCTTTAGCCTCTCGAAAATGTCCCTTACCTGGTTTTAGCTCTTCAAATAATAAAACTAAAATAATTTCCTTGTTTTATTATTATTATTGTCTATTCCCGGTTACTTTATGTTATTATATTAAGCGAAATACGTTTTTTGTAGTTCATCCCATCAGAATAGAGATTAACTGCATAACTCATGATAGTCAAAATTTAGCACCGTCACATATCCATTTGGAGGGGTTTATTTCATTACTGTTATCTAATGTGTTTCAGCTAAAAAATGCTGCAGCAAGTGTATTGAGAGAAACGTGGCTCATATACAAGCATACAAAACTCGTGAAGCACGTGTGTCCTGGAAGAGTGAGACTGCATCAGAGGAAGTTCCTTCTAGCCATCTACACGTACGTATGTTCATATTTAATGCTTTTTAATGACATATGCAGGATATGCACTTGTTTAAATGGAAAGAAAAGGGTAGAAAAATATCAATTTAAGTATTTTTATTTCACTAATTTCCGTGATGTTACCCGTCATAAACCGTTTTAATATCCTTTGTTCCAAGAATCTTTTAAGGATGGCCCTTAGTGTAACGCGTCGGTCTAACTCTATTCATTTTGTTGCACAAAATTCTATTTTCCTGGCTAATAGAGTTTCAGTCACGTATCTATGTAATCATAAACGCCTTTTCTGGTAACCTATTTATCCAGAGCTCTGAATTTTTTTCACATTTTTGGATTATTTATCGATTTTGCTGGGCATTTTTATAACTTGCCTTTTTTCTTTTCATTTTTGCCCCTAATAAATGCATTTTTTACCATTATCACCATCCAGCCCTTTCATGAATGCGTATCATATCTAGATAAATAACTATTGACTAGATAAATAAATAGATAAACTATTGACTAGATAAATAACTATTGACTAAAACTTAACTCGAATATATGGCATATTCTATAAAATGTTGTTCTTTAAAAATGTTTTTCAGAAGTCATTTTATTTAGGTGTTTGATATTAAAAATTTTCTCCATCTCTGAAGCGTCCGGCAGTGGACTGGATCGTAAAGACACGGTTTCCAGTAAAACACCGAAGTCAAGCATCACTGGCTGCAGCGGGAGGGTGACCACTTTGATCAATCTGCATAAGGACCGAGGGTGCACGGTATCGGTCCTCGTTAAACTGTTCCACTGTATAGTGCTAGACTTCGCACGCAGGTCACTGGGGTACCAAAGCAGGGTAGCCATCCCCTCTGCAGAGGATAAAAATTGTGATGGCATGTCTTTGGATCATCCTCAGGAATGGTCCTAGATCATCGCCAATAGCCCATTTTGCAGCTCTAGTGCGACGTAAATAAAATATCTACCTACCATCTCTGAAGCCTCAGACCTTAATGTATCATAAAATACATTGGTTGTATTGGGCATCTATGCCTAATATGTGGTTTATAGTCTTGATATTTTATATAAACAGGTTCGTTATTTTTATAGCTAGGATATATTTGGGTTGACGGGTTCTATCTTCTTAGTCAAACATCTGCACACGTAGCAAAAGGCAATGATTTATGGTAATTTTTGAATTTGATGGAATAACTTTTAGATATTACAATCCATTTCATGAGTTTGAAGTTCTTTCTCTAAACGAAAAAGTATTAAATACCTTTCTCATGGATATATTTTTCCATTCTGATCAGTTAATTGGCTGTTTGATAAATATTTTGGTCAAACAGTAATGATTGTTTCCCTTTCTATTTTTTATGTAAAGCAAATATATATACACTGAGTGGCCAAATTATTATGACCACCTCAGAGTTTTATGCAAATGAGTTATTGCGTCACAGCGCTGCCGCTAGAGGGCAAGATAACTATAACACGGGAATGCTGGACAAGTGAGTCATCAGTTATACTGTGTTGCTTGCTCAGATATGGGAAAGAAAAGTGATTTAACTGAATTTCAACGTGGAATGATTGTGGGTGCGAGATGTGTCGGAACGAGTATCAGCAAAACGGTTGCACTTGTGAAGTGTTCTAGAGCAGCAGTTGTTAATGTGTACAAAGAATGGACAATCAAGCAAAAAACCGGGTCTGAACGTCAGACTTGTGGTCTTCACAGGGTACTGAATGCTCGATCAGAGATAAGGCTGGCCAGGGTTGTGCAGCGCAACGAGAGAGCAACAGTGCGACAAATTGCAAGTGATCTTAATCAAGGAGCAACTGTGAACGTCTCTGAACGGACTGTTCGACGCACATTGCGCCGTATAGGGTATAGGCCAACAGCGAGCTCTGAGGTGGTCATAATAATTTGGCCACTCAGTGTATATATATATATATATATATATATATATATATATATATATATATATATATATATATATATATATATATATATATATATATATATATATATATGTATATGTATATATATATATATATATACATATATATATATATATATATATATATATATATATATATATATATATATATATACTTAAAATTTCTAAAAAACTGTCATTTTTCAAAGTGTCATAACTTTTTCAAAAATGAATCAATTTTCATAAAAATTTCAGGATATTATGTTCAGTTCTTAAATTAACCTAAAAATTACTAATTTAATTTATCTCAATTTTTTGCAAAAATTTGCACATTTGAGCAAAGCAATTGTTTTTTTAAGAAAAATGTCAAGTCGGACAAATTGCTACTTAGTGACAAAAATTTTTGCATAAAAATTATTATTTATATATTAAAGTACAAGTCGTTAACTTTAAAACGCGCTAAAGTAAATGACTTTACGATTTTTTTTTACCGACATATGATATTTTGAAAATTTTTTGTCATTTATAGTGAAAAGTGAGTTGTGGCAGTATTTTTGGTGAAAATGAGATTTCAATTGGATTGGATGAAATCGATATCAAAATTTTATAATAAATTTGAATTGTTTATTCAAATTATATAATAAATTACATATATAATAAAATGTTTATATTTATACTCGAAAGTATAAATAATTGGTTTTATTTATAAACATCTACATTTTCACTATTTAATGTTGTGAATTCGAAAATTATTTAGTATTTAGTATTATTTTTTTGCAACTTTCTTATTCGGATTAATTAATTTTTTTATTTAAAACATTCTTACAAAAAAGAACATTATATGTAAATTGGCAATAACAATTTTAAAAAACGACTCAAGAAATTTATCTTTATTATAAAATACCAAAACTTTTTTACAAAAACAAATATAATAAAGAAAATCTTTGTAACATGTCCTTTTGCTTGTATAACTGCGTTTATTCTTCGCGGCATACTTTCAATACAAGCTTTTGCAATAATATCACTTTTAATAATATGCATAATACCACATCTCACTTTTCACTATAAATGACAAAAAATTTTCAAAATCTCATATCTTGGTCAAAAAAAATAGTAAAGTCATTTACTTTAGTAGTACTTATAGTATTCATTTACATTCGAGGTATTTTATTCAAATATGTCGCCAAACTGACATTTACTTCAAATTCTTCAATCTCAACGAGTGTAAATTCATGAACAGAAAAAAAAAATTTATGTATACGAAAATTAATTAACCTTTAATAGTTTCTCTTCTAATGATCTAATTTTCACGCACTGAGTGTCAATCTTAATGGTGGTTCCTTGGGATGACCTCAAATATGCTACTAATTAGAATTATTCATTAAGTTACGAAGTCAGACACAAAAGCGGACCATCTCTAAATAAACACACACATTTATCTTTCAAAATATAGGGGCTATAAATATGCTAATTAACTAATGCAGGCGATAGTTTAAGTAATCAAATCAAACGCGAAGGCCTTTTTTTTTTTTTTTTTTTTTTTTTAATAAACATCGGTTTTTTTTTGGTTTTTTTTTTAAGGAATTGTATTCCCGATTTTCAGAATATGGAGAATAGCCGCAATCTGGAATAGTAGGAATTAGTTTAGTCAAGAGGGCGGATGAAAGTTTGGTCCCCTTAATGTTTATTTCACTTTTTGTGTTTAAAGTCAGATCTTTTAAATAATTGTACGATTTCTAAAAACCTTGCACCCATTCATGAAACTTGTTAGCCCAAAGATATTGTAATGCAAACAATAGGTGCTTAATAATTATTTATTATATAATTTAATAGTGCATGTAAAATTTTGAATTAGGAGACGTAAATTTTTAGACAGTATAATCTATGTATCTTTCTATTGAGAAATCTAAAGTTTCCATTTTTTTTTGTTTTTTTTTAAGAAGATGCTGAAAAAAATTAAAATAAATTATTTTTCGAAAAATAATTTGGCGACAATGAAGAAATCTTTAAATTGGGCGATCAATGCGTAAATATGCTTTACAAAGAAGAACTCATGCAAGAGTAGCGTGTGTAAAGTTCATTCACATTTTTTCGCTGAAAGTCGATTGCTAATCTTTTTCTTTTTTAATTATAAAATACGATGCTTCTTTTAAAATCGTCTGAAAATCTATACGTAATTTGGTAAAGAGCTTTGGAAAAAGAAAACATTATATTCAACGAATGTGGAATTTTATAAAAACATATTTATGATAAAATGCGGTTATACAATACATCTGCTTTTTTTTAATTTTGTTTCTTGCTTGCTTCATTCGATAATTGATACAATTTCAATAATATACATTCGTATTACATAGATTTGGAATAATATACTTATAATTTTTTTTTCAAATAAGTTTTATAATTAATCTATAACAACTTAAATGAAGATATGAATTTTATGAAAGGCATTGTTATATTTTCTTGAATAAAATTGTAATATCAACGAATCATTGTAATATCAACAAATCATTGTAATATCTGAAATAGTATTTGGATATTTCACATCAATACATAAAGAATAGAGTTACGTAATCAGTCAACATTTTTAAATGTCTTAAAATTTTCTAACATCTTATATAACGTCTTAAACCTCTTGATCTTAAAATGAAATTTTAAATCATCTGGGTGCGCGAGTTTCGTGGAATATTTTTATCAGTCATTTAATTAAATTTTTACATTTTTCAAAATCTTATTTTTTGCACGCAGCCACGTTGATTAATTTTTCAATTATATATTACTTTTTTTCTTTTAAATTAAACATTTGCTTTTAAATTATTGTCAAGTTCTTAACAAAAAGTGAAATCTTGTAAAAAATTTAGCTGCTTTAAAATTGCACGATGCAAAACAGCTGACTTTATAAGCACATTATTTTTTCGGAAAATGAAGATAAATTATTGATTGTTTCTTTTTATTGTTTCATATTTATTTCAGTAATAAAAGTAAATGCATGTGTGAGCAGCGCAAAAAAATACAAGAGATTGGTTTATTTTTTAAATTGACAAAAAATTCCGAAACTACGATTTTATTTAAATATTTTACGTTCAAATTAATTCTTTCCAGTAACTTTGAAAAACTTGCCCCTTTTAAAAGATAATGTTAAAAAAAATTTACTTAAAAAATTGCAAAAATTATTTCTTAACTTGAGTACAATTCAAAAGATATTGTTATAGCAAGAAAATGCTCAATGTATCCTTTTTTCTTAAAAAATAAATGCTAAAAATGAAAAATTGTTAAACGATTCCAAAACCGTGACATTTTTAGAATTATTATTTCCAAAAATCGTTTTTCTAACTTTATAAAATACTTTAGGTTTTTCTTAATACTAAAATAAGGTACATTAAGACATTCTTTTATAGCTGTAATTAGTATGTTCATCAAGTAGCTTTAATATGCTTTTTTTGTAGAAACTATTAATATAAATTGTTCTTATATTTCGCTGTAATGAGACGAATTCAATTGAACCATGTCAATGATTTTCTTAACCCATGAATTGAAATCTGATTGGACGAAGCGTTTTATTGCTTCAAACAACTATGAACAATTAAACTTATTTATAATAAAATTAAACTTATTAGAAAATAAACGTATTCCTTGAGTGGGACAGAAAAAGCAGTGAAAAGCTCATTTTATCATTCATATAACATGAGTCATCATAAGCAAAAAACGAAATGAATAAAGGATTAAAAATATGAACTTTATCAACTGAAGTATACCCTAAAATAAATCTAGAACAATATTTGGATCGATGAATAAAAAATACATTTTCAAAAAATTTCGAGTAGAGCGGAGACTTGTTCGAATTATTGTAATTATTAAACTTTGATTCCAAGGGAGAGGGGGGTTTTCCACTGTCTTATAATCAAGTTTTGAAATTTCAATTGTAGACTAAATTGTTTAACATCCTTAAAAAAAAATTTTCTGAGCAGCTGTCCATAATAAATAAATATAAATTGCTCTGCATTGATTTTTTTAGAAATTTGTCTTACTAATTATACATTATCAGTTTTTCATTTTATGAGTCCTAAACACTATCTTTCATGAACTTATTTTAATATCGCGTTAAGTATTTTAATTTAACATACTGTGTTACTAAATGAATAATACCAATAAACTTAAAATCAAAAACTTCATTAAGTTTAAAAAATATATATATGAAGATGTAAATAAAAGTCGACCTGTTTCGAGCGCTCATAGATTCAAGTCTGGCGAGAATGGCAACTATTAAAGTCAATGTTCAGGGAGTCATTTCCAAGACTCGCCGACGTTAATGAGGAAAACTAAAGTGATTTGAAATAAAAATGCAAATGAAATATAAATATAAAAAACAAAGTTAGAAAAACCGTGGTAGCCGTTTCTTTAATATATATATATATATATATACACTGAGTGGCCAAATTATTATGATCACCTCAGAGCTCGCTGTTGGCCTATACCCTATACGGCGCAATGTGCGTCGAACAGTCCGTTCAGAGACGTTCACAGTTGCTCCTTGATTAAGATCACTTGCAATTTGTCGCACTGTTGCTCTCCCGTTGCGCTGCACAACCCTGGCCAGCCTTCTCTCTGATCGAGCATTCAGTACCCTGTGAAGACCACAAGTCTGACGTTCAGACCCGGTTTTTTGCTTGATTGTCCATTCTTTGTACACATTAACAACTGCTGCTCTAGAACACTTCACAAGTGCAGCCGTTTTGCTGATACTCGTTCCGACACATCTCGCACCCACAATCATTCCACGTTGAAATTCAGTTAAATCACTTTTCTTTCCCAAATCTGAGCAAGCAACACAGTATAACTGATGACTCATTTGTCCAGCATTCCCGTGTTATAGTTATCTTGCCCTCTAGCGGCAGCGCTGTGATGCAATAACTCATTTGCATAAAACTCTGAGGTGGTCATAATAATTTGGCCACTCAGTGTATATATATATATATATATATATATATATATATATGTGTGGAGGTTGGCTTCAGGTATAGTTGAAATAACTACGCTTTGGTAATAAGCAAATTTAATAACAAAAAATAACAATAGATATATTTAACATCCGCTCCGTCTGAGCGTTTTGGCTGAATGCTACAAAATTAGGGTGGCGCTGCTGTAGTGGAGGTTGTATTCCCACATTGGCCATCCGACAAGAAGCACCTGCCCTCAGGTGGACATATAAAAAAAAATTCAAAAAATACTTACAAAATAGATAAATTTCATTTTACATTTCTTTTGCATCATCTGAAAAAGTTTTCGAAAGACATATTAATAATCAAAATATTAAAATAATTTTCAAGATAAAAAAATAAATCTCTGGAAAAAAATAAAAATGTTCTAAAGAGTTCTGAAGAAATTGTCATTTTAAGTAATATCATCAGACCAATGTTTGATGTATTCTGCACATGTACTGGTCTTTGAAGGTCCATCAAAAAAGCACATTTTTCGACATCAAAAGTATCATTAGGTTTAATTTTTGTTATCGTATAAGGTCCTATGTATTTCGGTTTCAGTTTCAATCCTGGTCCAAATTGTGTACGTTTTATTGCCACTAGATCGTTAATTTTGAAGGATGCAGATGGTTTTCGCCTGAGATTGTAAGTTCGTTTGTTTTCATCCTGGACTTTCTGTATTTGTAGTTTGGCTTGTTTCCGTAACTCGTCACGGCTGTTAACAAAGATGGCTTGAATTTCCTCATTCAGCATATTTGTAATTTTCAGATCTTGTTTTGTTTTAATAGCAGTACCAAATAACAATTGAAAAGGAGTAGTGTTAATGCTTCGTTGAAAAGTAGAATTAATGACTTTCTGAACGTCTTTTACATAAGTGTACCATTTGTTTGGATCTTCTATTGATAATTTGGAGATTACAGAAATTATGGTAGAATTTAAATTTTCTATTTGTCCATTTGCTCTCGGTAAACCAGTTGTTACAGGAAAGTGTTCAATTTGTTCAGCACTGCAATACTCAAGGAATTGTTTGGAAGTAAATGCAGATCCACGATCAGAAATAATTCGTGATGGATTGCCAAAAACATATTTTTGAGACTCTAATTTAGAAATAACTTCAGTAGCATCTGTACTTTTTGTTGGGTATAACCAGCAAAACTTTGTGAAAGCGTCTATAACTGCAAAAATGTATTTATAATTCTTGTTTGTGGTAGGCAATGGTCCTAAATGATTAATATGATAAGTGTGCAGAGGAATGGATTCTTTTTCGATCGGATGTAATAGTCCTTCTTGTTTTCCACACTTTCGATTTATTAAAATGCAAGGAACACAGTTTTTAATAAAACGGTCTATTTTTTCTTTCACTTTAGGGATATGGAATTGATGTTTCAATGATTCTTCAGTACGCTTAGAGGCATAATGTCCGCGATCATGAGCATTTCGTATAATGTCATTTTGCATACTTTCAGGAACGACAAGAAGTTCTTCACCATCAACAAATTTATATAGTATACCAGATTTAAGAAAAAAGTCATCATAGGGTTTAATTTTCAAAAGTTCTTTAATCGTTTGGATTTCACTATCTTCTTCCTGAGCTTTTCTAATTTTCGCAATGAGACTATCCTGTACTATCATAATGGGATATCTACTTAGCGCGTCAACATGATACATTTTAGAACCGGAACGGTGTTCAATAATATAATCGAAATCCTGTAGCAATAATGCCCAGCGCGCTATGCGAGTACACAAATCCTTTTTATTTAATGTCATCGCAAACGCATTACAATCGGTCACAATTTTAAAATGTTTCCCTAGCAAGTAAACTCTAAATTTTTTTAAAGCCTGTACAATAGCTAAAACTTCGAGCTCATAACTGCTGTATTTCGCTTCGGCTTCAGACGTTTTTTTACTCATAAAATATATCGGGTGAAACGCATTATCTTCTAACGATTTTTGCATTAAAATACATCCGTAACCATGAATACTAGCGTCGCAATGTATTTCAGTATCCGCGTTTTGATTGTAAATGCTAAGAACAGGTGGAGAAGACAAATTATGTTTTAAACTACTAAATGCTTGTATTTCATTCTCGGTAAATTTAAATTCGCGATTTTTCTTTAAAAGTTCAGTTAAAGGATGCGCAATAATGGAGAAATTTAATATAAATTTTCGAAAATAGCTAGCTAGACCAAGAAATGATTGTAAATCTTTTCTATTTTTGGGTTCTGGAAAATTAAGTACAGCTTTAATTTTTTGTGGTGAGGGGTACATTTTACCATTTTCAATTACATGTCCGAGAAATTCTATTTTTCTAGTTAAAAATGTACATTTTGAAAAATTTATCTCTAATCCATAAGCAGAAGCGAGTGAAAATACCGATGCAAGCCTCTCAAGACCTTCCTCTTCATCTTTCGATGGTATAGTCATATCATCCATAAAAATAATAATATGACCTTTAACCCACTGACGGTTCTGCACGTAGAAAGTCGTATTTTAACCTGCAGTCTTCACTGCATAGCAAAACCGGTTTTCCAATGTTAATAGATAGGGGAACTGTGTGTAGGGGAGAAACTTTCTCCCAATTTCGCCCATTTCCTTAACCGCCAGTGGGTTAATTATCAAATCCTTAAATATAGTGTTAATATAACGCTGAAAAGCTGCGGGTGATTTGCAAAGGCCAAATGGTGCGCGTAAAAATTGAAATTGACCATTATGAGTGACAAAAGACGTGTATTTACGACTGTTCGGTTCTATTTCCAAATGAAAAAATGCATTTCGCAAATCCATTTTACTAAACGTAGTTGCTCCTTGAAGATTTTCTAATATATCGTCAATAAGTGGTAAAGGGTAATTATCTTTAACTACATTTTTATTTAACGCTCTATAATCAATACAAACTCTTGGGGTACCGTCTTTCTTTTTTACCACTACAACCTGACTGGAATATTCGGCAGAACACGGTTCCACTATACCGTCAGCCAACCATTTTGTCACTTGGTCATCGACAATTTTACGTTCTGTAAAAGGTAATCGACGTGGTCTATGAGTTATTGGCGTTTCATTTTTTAAATTTATTGACATTTGAATTTCGCAAGTTTTAGTTTTGGTAGGTTTATAATTTGAAACCATATTTTTAAGAGTTTCTTTTTGGGTTTGACTAACGCGAGATCCGACTTCAAATTCGAAATCGTTTTTAATGGAAATATTTGAAATAGAGAATTGTTCAATGGGTTTCGTTTCACTATTTTCTATCTTTGTTAAAGTGATGCCAGCGGTATTAATTTTTATTTCTGCCTGTGTTAAAATATCCATGCCAATTATAGCATCATATGACATAATATTATCTCTAACTATACAAAAATTTGTTTTAAATTCTTGATCGTCTATTATAAATTCATGAGTACAACTACCTATTGGTTTAATATGCCCGTTACCAAACGCTGCTAGTGTACCATAAAAAGGAGTTAAAGGAGGTGAGCCTATTTTATGATAAGTTTGTTCCCGCAAAATTGTTTTCATAGCTCCAGTATCAATAAGAGCATTAAATGAAGTATTATTAACATTAACAGTTTTATACTTCAAAGAAGGTGAATGTGTAATTGCGCTTACAGTGTTATCAGTTTGGTTAATAGGTTTCTTATTACACTTAGAAGCAATATGTCCAAATTTCTTGCATAAATTACATTTCAAACCTCGTCGTTTATCAGGACACAAACGCGAAATATGCCCCGTCACACCACAATTATAACAAGTTTTCTGTTTATCAAACTTAATATCATTTTGAAAATCATATTTTCGTACATTGTCACATACTAATTTACTACGCTCACGTTTGGGAAATTCAGGGGAAAAGCGAGGATTTGTACGGAAAAAAGATTTTTTGTTTCTATCATTAACTATTTTTTCATAAATACGCAGTTTATCTTTAAATTCAGGAATAGATTTCGCGCCATACAAAATGGATTTATTAGCGGGCGAATCGGGAATACCGTCAATAGTATAATCAAATAAAGAAAAATCGTCTATTGGGTTTTTACAATTACACGCGAGTTCCCGTACGGCAAAAAAATATTCCATAAAAGATTCGTGTGGATTTTTTTTACGATTACTTAATTGACGATGAATTTCGGCGGCATTTAATTGGTGACTAAACTCATTTAATAAAGCATTTTTAAACAATAACCACGATGTTAACCGTCAAGTAAAGTTTTACAAAATATTATTTTCTGCGTATCACTTAAATTCGGAATAAAATTAAACGCGTCCTCAACATCGTTACAAAATAAATGTATCCCATAAGAATCAGAAGCATTGAATCGTCTCATTGAAGATGATATTTCTTTTAAAAGAAAGTAATTTGAGGAATCAAACTCTTCATTTTTTGTTTTGTTACTACTCGATGAGCATTTGGGTGTGGTTTCAATGTCATCATGTAGATGTAAAGTTTCACTTTCACTTCCGTATTCATCTTCGCTAAATTGTGTATTAAAAGCTTGTAATTCTTTTAAGTTCATAAGCGATTGAAAAATTCTATCAATTAATTCTGGCTTTTTCCCTTCAACATCCAAATTTAGCATGTTTAACACACATATTAATTCGTGTTCGGAACAAGTATCAGATATCAACTTTTTCCTTTCCTCAATATTTATGTCAGGGGGAAAAGAAGAAAAGGATCGCAATTTTCTTCGAGAGCTGCGATCAAACTCATCATTAAATATAATACGATTGAGAAATTTCACAGTTTTTATATTTCCCGATTTTAGGAAATTTGCAATTGGTTTGATATTATTTAGAGATGTCATTATTACAGTTTAAGAGAGATACAGTTCAAATTGAAACTCACCCGTCTGGTAAGCCAAGTAAACAGTAAACACCGTCTGTGCTTAATTATCTTTGGTTAATCAACACCGTCTGTGTTAATTATATTTTATCAAACCAAGTTCACGGCCAGAGCCCCCATGTGGAGGTTGGCTTCAGGTATAGTTGAAATAACTACGCTTTGGTAATAAGCAAATTTAATAACAAAAAATAACAATAGATATATTTAACATCCGCTCCGTCTGAGCGTTTTGGCTGAATGCTACAAAATTAGGGTGGCGCTGCTGTAGTGGAGGTTGTATTCCCACATATATATATATATATGTATATATGTATATATATATATATATGTATATATATATATATATATATATATATATATATATATATATATATATATATATATATATATATATATATATATGTAATACAAAAATTATAATACTTTTGTATTAATAAAAGAATTAAATCTCTTTCGTTTTAATAAAATGTCTTTGTTAAAGAATAAGCGTAGAGAGATTCTATTTTGGGAAGTCAAGGCTGATAAACATACGATTGAGTTATTTATAGAATCTCTCCCCCTTTCACTTCCATATAAGGAAGCATGAAATGATTTTCCTTAATGCGTAAGGATACAAGAATGTCAACGACTGTGCCTGTTTACTCAAATCTGTGTTAGTATAAAAGCGAGAGCAATGCTTTTCGCAGGCTTTTCCATCATGTTGTGATCCTGAAAAGTTGTTCCGGAATTGTCCGAAGTCTTGTCCACCCTCTCCCTTGTGGAGAGCGGATGTGGACTGTTATCGATACCAGCCTACTACCATTAATAAAGATGTTTGGAGTGTATCATGGCTACGACTGCATTATTTTAACCCTGTTATTATAAGACGTCAGGATGTTACTTGCTGAGGAAACCATTGTTATCTATTTTCCGGCATATATATATATATATATATATATCCGTCGTTTACATGGTGAGGACATACTCTACAGAATTTGATCAAGATTGTAGTTAACAGTCTTAAAATGTGAACCGTCAGAGAAAAAAAAACTTGTTTTCATAAAGGGGTGAGCTTTATTTTTGCAAATGATTAACTTAATTAAAAAAAAAATAACTTTTTACACACTGAACCTTTCTTGGAAACATCATTTTTAAGAATTTATTCAAACTGTGTTTCGTACTTTTTTTAACAGTGGTATAGTCTCTGTTCTTGAGATCAGGAGGTACCCATCTCATATGTAAAAAATAAATAAAAATCTTTTTTTTTTTTGAAGTTATACTTCTTACGCGACTTCCAACAAGGACGCGTTAAACGTTTAACGCTAAATTTTTATTGGCCGGGAAATCACGTGGTAGGATCCAGTTTTCCTTCATACATTTCCATATTGTTTTGGTTCTCACTAGCATAAAAATAATAAAAGTCATAAAACTTTTTATCTATAAATATTTTTTTAGTTTGTTTTGATACACATATAATTTAATAGGGAGCAGGTAAAAGATTCGTTGAATAGAACTAGTGATCCTTCTACGACTGCTGATTCTTCTACAATTAACGTCGCAGGTTACAAAGTTTAACTTCTTCCGCGCGGAGGGACTCCACGCACTTTTTTTTATTTTTAATTTAAACTAATTAATTTATTGTAACAATTTCACTAAATTTTTGTATCCTGCGTATATTTTACGTCATAATTTCTGGACAAAATACTCAATTTTCCTCATATGTTTTCCTTTACGATTTTCTTACTTTAATTAATGTAAAATTAGATTATAATGGTCAAAAAGAACTTGATAGGGGAATTATTTATTTTTACCTTATCTTGTTTTGATCTATTCAAAAGGGAACAATTCAAAAAGGAACGAAACGTTGATTTACAATAATTTTAATTAATCGTGTAAAGAGCTACCATGTTTGCAAATTAAATTTATTGTAAAAAATTAGTTAAATAGGAAAAGAAAAACAAACTTAAGAATTCAGGAACGAACTTAATAAGGCAGGATGTGTGTGCCATTATTCGATTTTCACATGCCAAATATATATTATTCATTGTTAAAAAAAAAATTTTTTTTTTCAAGTAAAGTGCCATGGCCCGATACTCTAATATTTTTCCTTATGTACCCTAATCTGGTGATGTTATAATAATAACTAAATAAAAATTAGTTTTTTCTTTTCTTGATCGTCATCTTAGTAACGTTCTCTTAAAAGAAAAGTATGCGCGTTTACAAGTTAATCATTGTAATTTCAAGACCCATCATTTAAAACGGGAAAAATCAAACAACCCTTTTCATCCTTATCATCTGAAATGAGACAAAATTTTCCTGACCACTTAAACTGCGAACGCCTCATGCAGTTTGGTTAATTTATTTGATATTTATAGAAAATATCTTCATTTTAGGCTTCGAAAAGTGAAGTTGGAACAGAGGAAACTAATGGATAACGCCAATACCATATCAGACATGGCAAAAGTGAGTAAATGAATCTTTAACATTCAGTTTTTAATTAATGGCACAAAAAAAAGATCTTCTAGCAGTTTCAAGACAAACATGATCGATGATTAGTCTAGAAACTACTGAACTCTTTGCATATAAAGTAGACGTCTCAAGGCTTCACGATTTTCCCACTCTCCTCATCTTTTCCCCTTTCGTTCACGTCATTAATTAAAAGGCAAAATTTTTGTCGTGTCAATATACATTTCATAACTGTTGAAAATTCCGGCTAGGTCATGGCTAGCTGATTTGACTTCTTTGGACTGTTCGTTCGGTTATGTTGAATTTGTTCTCATATTTGTCGTTGGAATTTGTTCCCTTGTCGCCTGAGTTGTATTCGAAACTAAAAGCATAGCACTGCATTTAAATTTTTATTGGGTTTTAACTTAAAACTAATTTTTTCTAATCCAACAAAATAAAATGTTTTCACAAAGGAAAGCTTAACTATGTCTGCTTTCTTGACAGGTAACGAGAAATTTCAGAGCCGACAAAATGAAATCACATATTTAAACTTTGCCAGTGCGTCTGATGCTCTTGATTACTTTTTATCCGATTATTTTGTTGAGCTATCTATTAGTTATGTGCTGTTTATGGGTGACTGTTTATTATTTATGGATCAGTTTTGATTATGAATACGAGTCATTTAATCTGTCAGTGCAATAAGTCAATTCAGACTTTTATTTCTGAGTAAAATATAAGTTCTTTCTTTCCACTAGCTAAGTGTATTATTGTTAAGTGATATTCTACTAATTTAGTGCATCAGTAGTTCTGTTCTCTATTCCATTATGCGTATTAGTGCTTTTTATGTATGACTGTTTACTGTTGTGATTATATACTGTTTACGTATCAGTACTATTTATGGATTATAATCGTCAAAACTATGAGTGCAATAAATTATTTCAGGCTAATTTTTATCTTTTTTAGACCTCCAACAGCATTTATGAGGTTGTAAGTGACCTAAGTCAGCGCCAACTCTCTCTGGAGGATCGTCTTCAGAGTGCAACGGAACGCATCATAGCCATTCAGGAGACGCTGGACACTCTTCCAGACCTCATCATGTGCAGAATCCAGGCAATTCGAAAACCAAGTTATCACCATCCAGGCACGGGTCCTTCCTGGGCAAGCATATCATCCGTCAATTTGCCAACACCACAGAGGCGAACCAGCACCTTAGGATTACCAACCAATGTTCCACGATCAGGTTCTGCGAACAATTAAGAGAATCGAATATAACAACGAGTAAAAAAAGGAGCTGTTGGTGTTCCTTTTCTGTTTCATCAGCTTTGAATATTTTATTTTTAATTTTTTATTTTTTTTAAAGAATGCAATTTTTTAAAATCGAGACTAGAAAATAAGAGCATTGTATTTGTTACATATGGAACATTTTAAAACCAGTTCAGTCCGATTTCAGGATTATTAAGAGGCCGTCCACAAACTATGTGAGGCTGAAAGGTGAGGGAAAGATTTGTGACAAGAGAAAGAGTTTAAAGAGAGAGAGTTTAAAGTTGGGTTAAAATAAAAATATTTAATATCAGCAGTTTAAATGTTTTACATACATTTTTTTAATACTTTTTTTTTGAAGTGAAACTTCTAATGCGACTTCCAACAAGGTTGCGTTAAACGTTTAACGATACATTTTTATTGGCCAGAAAATCACGTGGTAGGATCCAGTTTTCCCTCATTCATTTCCATATTGTTTTGGTTCTCACTAGCATAAAATTAATAAAAGTCATAAAAGTATTGTTTTTCTATAAATATTTTTGCATCCCTAATTTAATGTTATTTTCCTGTACCGCTATTAGTACGCTTTTAATTCAAGAGTTTAAAACTAAGATAATTGTTTTTTTATTATTTTTTTATTATTATTATTGTAATGTAATTCTGCGCCACATTTTAAAATAAAGTTATGTAGATAGGTGGTTGTAAGCAATGTTAATAAAGTTTGTCTTAAAGAAACAATATGATTTCACTAAAAATCAATTTCTACCCCTTTCTATTTTCATTTCCACATTACGAAGTTTCACTTCTTCCGCGCGTAAGGACTCCACGCACTATTTTTTTTATTTTACATTTGTTTTAAAATGATGACAATTCTGTTTTTTTCCTAGGATTTTGTTTTGTAGTCTCGTTGTTTTTTTTATTATTTTTATTTATTTATTTATTTATTTTTATCGAAAACAATTGATGCTGATTAAGATTTAAATTAGTCCTAGTTAATAGTTTGAAACTAAAAGGAAATTTCAAGTATTTTTACTTTTAAGAAAATGTCAGGTAGATCAATTTCCTAAAATTTGAACAGTTTAAAGAGAAAGTCTTAACGAAATAATGTAAATTTTGTTTTAATCTCGAACATAATACTGTTTTCAATCGCCCTTTTATAATAATATTTTATTACTGTTTTTATTGTAAATCTTTATCTTACTTCTTACAAAATAAGTAAACATCAATGTACGTATTTTGATTGCATTTATTTTAATCATTAGTCATTGCTGTTGTTATGGTTCATTAAAACATTTGGTTAAAGTTTAAAAATAAAATCTGAGATATAATCTAGTCGGAGAGAGGTGGATATGGCGCTAAAGTGAATAACTTTTTTTATTGATTGGTCAAATCTCCTCTTTGAGATATCGTAAATTCACAACAACACTTTCGTGTGTAGTTTCTTAATCACTCTAGGAATATAGTAGAAACAAGACTTTTAAGGGGCAAAAATAACTTTTCTTTACTCTCTTTACTTAGTACTTTTATTTTTCGAATTTCAACTGAAGGTGATAACGTATAATAAATGATACAGTGTTGTACCTATTTTAATATTAACTTTTGATCTCTATAGTTTCAATTAATCAGTATAATGCATAAAAAAAAATAATTTAAAGACAACTTATGTCTTCGTCCGGCTAATGTAGACACATGGAATAGTGCGGACGTGATTTAAGTGGATTTTTTCATTTCAAAGTTTGCAATTTTAGTTTCTTTTTTTTTTTTTTTTTTTTTTTTTTTTTTTTTTTTTTCATTTCAAAGTTTGCAATTTTAGTTTCTTTTTTTTTTTTTTTTTTTTTTTTTTTTTTTTTTTTTTTTAGCCTCAACGATATGAGATTGATATGAATAAATTTAAACTTCTTGACAACATTGACTCAATAAGAATTAGTTACTTGTGAATACTTTTTTTTTAATAAAATAAAAAATCAGTGTTATGTTAGTGGAATGGAAGATGTTTATAGATATGGAGATTATGATGTTCATATATAAAAACAATGGTTCTTTTAATCATAAATCTTCTCTGGAACAAATTGCTACCAAACTACCATCGCCAATGAATTGCATATCAATACACATGCGTTTTATTGCTTTGATAAAATAAAAAAAATTTCAAAACTTCTATAAAATAAACCAAACTGAATAATGGTTTTCAAATGTATTTGATTTGTATACAAAATGTGTTTCTTAGTATAATGAAATGCTTTACACATTATTTAATTAATAAATGTCAAAATTTATTCTTCAATAAGGCTTAGATTCTTATATAATTTCATTTTAGCATTAGATACACTTTTTTGAATTATATTTAATGTCGACTTAATAAATTATCAAGTTTGTCCGCACACTATAGCCCCCCCGTTGTTGCGAGCGGACAATAGCAACCTTATTTTTCAAAGAATTATATCAAAAACTAAACAACTTTTTAAATCCAGATTTAAACTAGAATGCAGTAAAACTTCCTTGAAAAAATTCATCACGAATTAAAAATTATATTCAATAATGTTTTTTTGATACTTTTGTTCACACTCTCTCCTATAACGTTATATCTGAACTTCAAATATGATATGTTTGTTTAATATAGTATGACAAAGGGGTAAGTTGGAGTGTTAAACTTTGTAATAGGGGAGGTAAAAAGGTAAAAATATTGAAAAGAAAAAGTATGACATCATTTATGGACAGCTCCTAAATATCATCTCTCATCATTTCATAAAACAATTTTCGACATGGCATAGGATTGCTTTCACAAAGTTTTCCCGTTTTTTTTTTTTTTTTTTTTTTTTTTTTTTTTTTTTTTTATACACTTTGTGAATAGAATAGGCGTCTCAAGGTTCCTCTCTCCACACTTCCTCCTCCCCGTTACCATGGTTTCGGGAAATCTTGCTTTCTCCCTACGCCGCAATATGCTTTAGCAATAAACTGTAATGTATAGTAGCGTGAGGAAAAAGCAAGATCGGCCGAAGTGTGGTAACGGAAAGGGGGAAAGAGTAAAAATCGCGTAACTTTGAGATTCTATTAATAAAAAGTATAATACAGCCATTAGTTTTTATGAAAACTAAACAAATTGTTTAACTTCGCTTTAATGTTTAATATGGGATTTAATATAATTCCAGAAAAAAAAATCCAACAATTTTTTGTTTTATTGGTTTCCGAGTGCCGTTTTCAATTTTTTTTTTTTAAATGCATGATTGCATATTGAATTTTTTTTCTTGCTGTTGAACTACACAATAAATGCTCATGCAGAAGGATGCCAAAAAAGTACTATGAGATATTGTATGAAAAATTTATGTAGAATTGAAAAACAATGCATTAACATAAATGGTTTGTGGTTTATTTTAAATTAAGATGTTCAACTTGTTTTCAATATTTCTGCAATAAGAATTTTTAAAAAATTTAAAATACGTACTTAAAAATTGTTTAAATTTCATCATTTTTATAATACTTTTTTCATAATTTTTTTTTTAAATTATTATAAAACGAAATCTTAAAATGTTTTCCAGATTTCTTAAACATGAATTTAACTAAAGTAACTAAAATATGTGCATTCTAAACTTTATGCTATTTTTTAGTTAAGATATGCGCTTTAAAAGTTAAATTAAAGCATTTATGTGGGGATGAGGAAACGAAAACAAGTCTTATAATCTCGCATTCAAATTAAAATTAAAATAATTTTTTTTTCTTTATTTGAAATAAAGTAGTTGTATTATTTTTTAAGTAATAAAAAAGAAACTTAAACTATCTACGATTTTCATGCCTCGTGTTTTTCTTTTTTGGTTGATCTGTGTTTTTTTTCCTTCAAAAAATGAGAGTTGTACCTTCAACCCATTTCAATTTTTTATTATTTTATGCAACAATTTAATAATTCAAGTAACTTTGAAATTTAAATTGTTACATCATCTGTTTGTCTATTAATTTTGTTAACGAATTTTTTTCTCAAGTAAGAAAAATTGATCTAAGGTACAACATAGTGAACTATTTAATGTTCTGTCTTTCTAAATTCTTCTAGACAATAAAAGTTGATTGAAGATGAAGTTGATTGGTCTGTAATTTATGTAATAATAATTTCTTAAAATTACCGCTCTGTACGCAATTATGTATCATATGCTTTGAAAACACACTGCGCTTATTCATATTCTTCTCAAAGCGTTGAATTTATTATTATTATTTTTTTTTATTTTAAAAAAGCGAGGATTTTCTAGACAGTTTGAAAAAACAATGATTTGAGATTAAACGAAGTGTTAACTATTTCAAATTATTTATATCTATACTATCACAATAATCTATACTATGTGAATATCACAATAATCTATACTATGTGAATATCACAATAATCTATACTATGTGTGAATATCACAATAATCGATATTTTAAAGGCTTTTAGAAACATTTGAATCAATGATGAATTTAGTAATTAACAAGTAAATAATTTTTCAAGTTAGGAAAAAAACAATAATAACTTTGATTATTCGCTAGGTAAATACTTTTCAAGATTTTAATAGTAGCTTATGTTTTTGTATATTTTGAAATATATATAATTAAAAAAAATTGCATTTGAATTCTTTGAATGGACATTGAATTTCAGACCTTCAGACAAAAAGATATTTTATTAGGGAAAAAAGAAAAATGTTAAAAAGGGTATCTTTCAAGTAATTCATATTCTTAAAGATGATACTAAAAAAAAAAAAAATTGTTTTTTATTCCAGTGGCATATTGCAAGAAAGTAAAAAATATTAGAAAAACTATTAGTAAAAATATTAGAAATTAGAAAAACAACGCAGCTTTATTAACCGAAAGGTAATGCATTAGCAAAAGGTTTAAATTTACTTCTAGAAATTCTTCTTCAACACGCTTTGACGTACACTTTTCCAAAATCAGATGTTTGTATCTTTGTAAATGAAGCAACGAAAGTTCAAATACATACAAAATTTGAAAGAAATTAGCCAAATAATTCATTGAATATTAAAAACTCCAAAATAGTCTTTACTTTTAAGTTGTTCTGAAGACTGATTCTGTTCAAAATTTCGATTTTGTTGTTTAAAATTTCATAGTTTAAAATTCAACATACAACTATGAATACAATTCATTGTTTTACAATTTCAAAGCTTTAACCTTTTCAGCCATTATTGAATTTAAATAGGATTGAATAATAAGAAATAATTATAAACAAATATTTTTTTACATAAAATTATTTTTTTGATAAATGAATTTTATACTTGCGTGCAAAATATACTTAATATTAATATCCAGAAAAATGATACGCAAAATAAAGAACTACACAATAAATGAAATTAAGTATTCAAATTTTTTAAATGATCTGAACAAAATATCGCTACCCTATTTTCCAGGTCGTTACTATCCCATATTTTGAGGGTAAAAAATCCAAATACTATGTCAGTCATTTGTCAGTTCATGGAAGCATATTAAGATTGCTAAAACCTGATCACTCGATAAAAAAGTTGTTTGGCTGTACTTTCGCGCACTCTACTGAAAAGAAAATGTTCAATTCTTTAAGTGAGATATGTATACAGGTTGTATAATTTAAATATCCTCACGAAATTTTTTCACTTTCAATACTAACAAGGAAAGTACGCTCTTGTATAATTTCTACTGAAACTAAACCAAGCTTAAAGAGCAAAACATGAGATGGGTACCACTGTGACGGTCTCCTCAAAATTTTAGCTTATTTATAATTTTAAAAAATGGCATCCGACGCAAAGTTGAGAAAAAGCCAATGTCAATTTTAAATTCGCATTTTCCAAGGCTGCTTTCATTTTTTTTTTTATTTAAAGTATAGATCTTTAAAAAAAATGCTCATTTAATTTAGTGACAACTTAAACATTTATTTATTACTTTTAATAGGAGTTTAAGCTATATAGGAGTTTTCTTTGAAAGATGATAATTATTATTAAGAAACTAAATTGCTTTTAAAGCTGAAATACTTATTGAAATAAAAAATAATTTGATTTCAAAAATTCTTTACACTTTAAGTTAAAAATATAGAGAAACCGTGGAAAATATTAAAGATTAATGAAAAGAGAAGAAAAAAAATGATTAAAGCAAAATATTAAAAAAATATATATATTTAAAAAAATATATTAAAAAGCTGGAAAGCAAAAAAATGAAAAAATATAATTTCTACATTACATTAGCTCACATGATTATATTCCCAAAAAGTAGTACTTTCTAATAATGAGAGCTAAAGCAAAATATATGAATACAATAGTGTGAGGAGCATTTAAAAAAAAAATTTTCAAAAAAAGAATAAAATATTATAACAAATTGAATGTGTGTTCTATTTTGTTTAAATTTTTTATTGTTTTTTTTATTTATTATTTTTTTAAGTGCTCCTCACACTATTGTATTCATATATTTTGCTTACAATACAACAGTGAATACAATAGTGTGAGGAGCATTTAAAAAATATTTTTTCAAAAAAAGAATAAAATATTATAACAAATTGAATGTGTGTTCTATTTTGTTTAAATTTTTTATTGTATTTTTTTATTTATTATTTTTTTTAAGTGCTCCTCACACTATTGTATTCATATATTTTCCTTTGGCTTTATTGATTAGAAAGCACTCCTTTTTGCAGATATAACCGTGTGAGCTAATGAAGAGATTATATCTTTTCATTTTAAAAAAATGCTTTCCGGCTTTTAATATTTGGGTGATTCTCACGAAATATGACAATTCGGACCAAAAAATTTCTTCACATTTAAAGTCGAATCTAATATTTTTTTTGTGTACTTCTTTAGTTACACTTATTAATATCTTACAGACAGCAGTGTACTTTATTGACATTTGCTTGGGGGGAAAAAATAAAATAGAAATTCACCAAATCTTGAATGCCAGGAAAATTACATATTAGCATAGAAGTTTAAAAAACAGTCATTTTAAGTTAATAGTAAGTAACTCAACTTAAGCCTTTATATTAGATGGACCATAAATTGCTTAAATTAATTCTTCTTATCCACTGTAGAAAGGATTAAAAAAAATTTTTGCTGATATGTACAGAATAAAATTGTGGATAATAATCAATCATTAAATAAATAAATAACTTTGATTACATCCAAGCATATTACAATCATACATAAACTTGGTATTGGGTTAATATTTGCTTTCCCTCCTTACAGTATTAGCAGTTAAAAAAAATTCCGGTAACACTTCAATGTCCTGGCATTCATAAGCCAGGAAAATGACAGCCAGGATAATGACAAATTCGCCATTTTATAGCCTATAACTTTAATTAAATATTTTGGCCTATGACGTTTATATTCTGTAGAAAACAACAGGATTTCTTAAAATAACTCGAATAAATCTATGTAATTTATGTTATTATTGGTTTCAAGAAGCCAGGAAAATGACATTACAAAAACCTACTCACCTTGAAAAATTTTTTGAAATAGATTTTGAACCAGAAAATTGGTTCTTTATTCATGCAACAAGACATGCTCATATAGGAGGGTATCTAATCAATCTATTAACATAAGATATTGATTGCTGGCTCTATCTATTTTGGTTATAAACCAGTAAATAAAAGTAGCCAGGAAAATGACAGATTTTCTTGGGACAAAAAAGTTATTGACAGAAAAAATTTATTTAAACGAAGTTTTTGTAAATAATGCCCTCTGCGTATATTCTAGAAATGCTTACACCGGTTGAGATAAAAAAATTTTGATATTAAAAAATTTATAGGAAGTTTTGAAGCTAGTTATTATTGGAAACATTGTTTGGGACATGCCAGGAAAATGACATTTTGAAGTTCAATTAAATTTTTTAACTATACAAAACAGTCAATGCTAGTGCAAAGTTATTTTATAATGCTAGCAGCAATGCTATTTATTAATTTTTTTAAAAAAAAGTTCTTTTAGTATTATATGTAGTATTAGATCTTGGAGCAAGGGACAGTGAATTGTCATATTTCGTGAGAATCCCCCATATATTTTTTTAATATTTCTTTTAAATATTTTATTTTAATAATTTTTTCTTCTTCTCTTTTCATTCATCTTAATATTTTCCTTGTTTTCTCTATATTTTTAACTATTGTTTTCTCTTTCTCTCTCTTTATATATAAATATATATATACACACACAGAGAGAGAGAAGGAAATATTTCAGGTATAAAAAATTTAAGTTGCGCTCCAATTCAATTCAAAATATAAAAATTAAACATTTTTAGCTTAATACATCAGAACCTGGTTCACTGAAATTAAATTCAGTTCCATCATCACACTGTAAAAATAATATAAAAATTGCTTCAAAATCTTTAAAAATAAAATTAACAAATGGAAGTAATCAGAATAAACAATAAAAATTAACTTGTTAATGTTATAAATAAAAATTAATAAGCAAACGCAAATAAATTATTAATTGAAATATCTAATTGCAGCATAAAAATAACTTCTCTGATCTTATAAATAAAAACAATTTATTCATTCAAAGATACAGTTAAACTATAAAAATTAAATTCAATAAATAAATCAAAACTTAAAGATAAAATTCAAATGATTAAACTAAGTCGTATAGGTTAAGGTTATACAGAAAACATATTTAATAGTATGTAAAATTAAAAAAACTTTAAATAAACTATGAATAATTATTTTAAGATACTTCACATAATTTTAGAAATATAGAAAAATATAATTAATGAGCAAAATTTTAAAAAAGGAGTTAATTTAAATAGAAATTGTATAGTAAAATAATGAAAGAAACATTTCTTACTTTTTCAGAATATCTTGCCCGTTTTGACATGGTTTATCCTTTATAAGACGAATACAGCGAAAAAATATAATACTGTTTGTAGGTGGGCAGAAATAAGCAACTTCCAGTTTACAACGTATTTTCGTTTTCCACCCGGGCAGAAGTAAGCACCCCTTGACTTTCCATTCTGACGTCACTTCCGTCCCCCTCTAGTGCTTGGTCTACTACTCCTGCTGCATTAAAATTGCTCCAAATCTTCTACTGCTAGCATCAGTATGCAATTCCTATTTTGATTCCTGGCGAAAAATGTGTAAAACTGGTTTTTGACCAAAATATCTTTTAATTTCTGGAATACTTCCATTTGTTCTTGACCGAAATAAAATTTCGCTTCCTTTCTTAACAAATCACTCAAGGGTTTTGCAATTTTAGAATAGTTGTAAATAAATTTGCGGGAAATAAGAAGTAAGTCCTAAAAAACTTTGCACTTGTTTAACCGATTTAGGGGTAGGGAAATTTTGAACAGCAGCGGTTTTAGAAGCAGACGGATGCATCGTACCGATTTTTAAAGAAATAACCTAAAAACTAAATTTCGTTCATTAAAAATTCACATTTCTTAAAATGAAATTCAACTCCGTATTTTGACGCTACTTTAAAGACACGTTTAAGTTTATCGAGGTTTTCCTCTTGAGTTTCCGACGTTACGATTATATCATCGAAGTATAATTTCAATGTACCATCTTTGATCAAATCTTTAAACACTCTGTTTATATGTCTTTGAAAAACATTAGGTGATGTACTCAATCCGAAAGGGGCTTTAAGAAATTCATATTGCGAATTATCTGTTGAGAATGCTAAATATTTCGTACATTCTGGTTTTACGGGAACACTGAAGAATGCATCTCGGATATCAAGCTTACTATAACACGAAGCGTTTGACATCGAGTCCGTCACTGTCTCTATAAGGGGTATCGGATGTTTATCTTTAATTAATTTTTTATTAAGTTTGCGAAAATCAAAGCATAATCGAAAATCACCTGAATTTTTTCGACAAACTACAATCGGAGAATTGAATTCTGAGCACGACTCTTTAATTACACCGTTCTTAAGCCATTGTTGTATTTGTAAATCGACAAAGTCCTGTTCTATTTTCGCTAACCTACGCAATTTCAAACTTATGGGTGATTCATCTGTTAGTATCACATTTAATTCAACATCTGTGGTTTTTAATTGAGAAGGAGAATAATTATTTATTAATTATATCAGTTGAGGTTTTAAACACTGTTTCACATGACTCAAATAAATCTCATTAATACTTATCGCATTCGCTAACGGAGAAGAAAAATGTTCTGCTTCAGATTTGTTTTGGGAAAAAGAGCCATAAATTGCCTGAAATGAACGATCGGTTTTAAAGTGGAACTTCTTCGTACTCTAGTTGGAAAGCACATGTTTTGGGGAATAGCGCAACCTTGAATATCAACTGAAGAAGGAGAGTGAATATTTATGTAACTCGGGCGCCGAACAGCGATCTTAGTTTCAGTTTGGATTCTCGCGTAATTTATGTGTCTAATATTTTCGACATTTACTTCCTGGTTGGATTTTGAGATCTGAATTTCGTTATTAAAGAAAGTAAAGTTCAAATTTTTTAATACATTAAAACCTAAAATTATTTCATTTGTCAAATTTTCCAATACATAAAAATCAACAGGTATTAATTTTTGATCTAAGGTAATTTCGCAATGAAAGAAACCTATTGGTTCTATTGGGTGATTTCCGCTAATTCCCGTTATCTTTACATTATCAAAACTTAAACTGGGACTGTTAATTTTTTCATACAATTGTTTAGAAATAAGACATAGGTCACTCCCTGTATCTATTAAACATTGTAATTCTTTACCAAGTATTTGAACTCTTTTAATGGGTTTGTTATTTTCAATTCTATTGACGTAAGAAACTTTAGTTTCGGTATTTAAATTAACGTTACAGTTCTTAGCGGTATGTCCAAATTGTGAACAAATTCTGCATTTTACACCCTCTATTTTGTATTTACACTCAGTACTTTTATGACCGTAGCTTAAACAGTTATAACACTTTAAATAATTAGAGTGATTAGCATTATGATTAGAATTACCAACATAAAATTGATCATTTCTTTGAACGTTTTGAGCATGAATGACTGGTGAATTAGGATTATTTCTAGAATCTCTATAGGGGAAATATTGACGTGGTGTATTCTTATTATCCCTAACTAGGGTGCCTGTATTGATAAGAGTGATGACAATATCCAAGAACGCATGCGCTGCCATCGTATTTTTGTCCAAGGGGGTTGCCAGATGATACACCGAAATTGGCGCCACTCGCACATTTGGTGTTATTCTGAAGGTACTGTTATTCTAAGAGTATATACTAAAGTATCAATAATATAAACTTTAAGATTGGAAAGCACATGATATTACAGATTTTTTAAGAAACATTGTAAGAAAAATTAGCATCTCACATTGTTAAAAAATTAACGTCAATGAAAAAAAAAAAATAAAAAGACTTATGAAAAGACTTCAGCTTTAAATAAATGCCTTAAATAAAATATAAAAATTAATCATGATTATGTTATTCATTTAAGAAATAATAATTAATAAAACAAATTAAATAATTTATTATTATTTATTACTTTTTCAGGAAAACATTATCGCATATTCACCTAAAAAGGTATTGCTTATTTCAATAAATTGTAAACAAAAATTTCGATAACTAGAGGGCTCCGCCCCCTGCTCGCTGACGCTCGCCAACCCCCGGAGAATTGCTTCGCAATTCTTGCTTGGTTTGCTTCGCAAAACCAAGAATGCTTTGATTTCATATATTTCAATATTAAACTGAATATTAACTGTTATCATCGAAAAGAATTAATTTTCTTAAATGCAGAATAAGCAGTGTGTCAATATCAATGTCACTTTTTTTCGTTGACAACAGTTCCTTCTATGTCCTATTTGTTCTCTAAATGAGCCAAAATTGTCAGAAATTAACATCAATGTGCAGATATAATCTTAATATGAAACTTGTTTAAAAAAAATGATAATCACAATAATACAGACTTTGTCCCAAAGAAATGAATATATTTTTAACACATTTAATTCAATATATATATATATATATATATATATATATGCAAACACTATAATATTTTTCAATAAGCAATATTGTTAAGAACAGGGTAATTTTTAAAAAAATATTTTAATAATATTCAGCAAAATAACTATAAATGAAAACATTAATTTTGCGGAATTAAAATAAACAATGCACCAATAGCATTTTCTTTACGCTAAATACATTTATAAATTTGACATTATATATATATATGTTATAATATTTCTCTATATACAATATTGTTAATGACAGGATCATCTTTAATAAATATTTTAATGTTCTCCTTCGTTGTGCATCTTGACAATGCCACATATAATTGACCATGAGAAAAAATAGGCCGTTCAATATATAGCCCAACTTTATCGAAGGTTTGGCCCTGGGCCTTATTAATTGTTAAGGCATAAGCTAATCTAACAGGAAATTGTCGTCGATAAAGCACAAATGGTAAGGAAGAATTACTTGATAATGTATTTAATTCTATTCTTGGAAGATTGACAATACTACCATTTTTATTACCAGTAGCAATTTGGCAAGTCAATACTCTTTTCCCTATTTTAAGAACAGTCAATCGAGTTCCATTGCAAAGGCCATCAACAATAGATATGTTCCTGATCAGCATTACAATGCATCCAACTTTTAATTTGAGCTGATGAGGTGGCAGTCCCGGGAGATTTATGGAGTTTAAATATTCAATAGAATACCTTAAAGTAGCTTCTTCTTCTCTCCCGTCTGATTTATCTACTCCATATAGTGTGGCCTTATCAATACTATAACTTATAACCTCTTCACCTGGCACACGTGATAAAATATTTTCATTAACTTTGTTAACTTCATCATTTTGCGGTGATAATATGATGTGATTAATGAAGTTAGTATTAAGACAATCGATTTTTTCAAAAAACCAAGAAATGATATCTTTACAATAAAGATCAGGAGTGCTTGCATCAAGATGTAAAAGTTCTCCATTGCCAATTGTCAACAACCAATTGGCAAATTCTTGGTTACCAGCTTTAACTCTCATATTAATTGTCAAATGGAGGATTTCAAAAAATGGCCAAAGAAAAGAGTATTTTATAGTTTCATTAATAACCTGCATATGTGTAGCTTTTTTAACGACAGGTAACACTTGTCGAAAATCTCCACCTGAAATGATTATCTTACCACCAAATGGTATCTCATTAGCTAGAAGATCACGAAAAGTTCTATCGATCATTTCTATTGCTTTTCTGGGAATCATACTTGCTTCGTCCCATATAATAACGTCAACATTTTTTAAGCGAATCTTATCACATTTTTTTAAAATACAAATCCCATCGTCACTTAGATCAATAGGCAGATTAAAAAATCTGTGTGAAGTAGTTCCAGATGGAAGTAACATTGACGCAATGCCAGTCCAAGCTACACAAGCAACTTTCATGCTCTTTGACACAAAATAATGATATAATCCTTTATATAGGAAGGTTTTGCCAGTTCCTCCTGGACCATCGATAAAAAACAAAGTTTGCTGATTCATCGGAGACAGACTTTATTATTCTTTGAAAAATGAACAGTTGATCTTCGTTAAACTTAGCATTTATCAGAGTAAACTTTTCAACTGATTCGTTTATATCCATAGCATAAACCAGTTCTTCATATAATGGGGGCTCGGGTAATCCAAAGTCCTTACAACTTCTATTTTCAGAATTCAACAACTGTTCAATGTGTATTAAAGCATCGTTGGCATCGGCATCTTTATCAATCATTTGTTCATGAAAAATATTGTATAATTTTACTGCATCTGATGGCTCATCACATATTAAATAGTACACGAAAAAGTGCCTTAATTGCTTAGGCATCATATTAGCTGCTGCCTCTTCCATAACTGCTGTAGATTCTTCACAGCATTCAGTTAAACCCATAGCAATTGCTGATTCTCTGAATGTTTTATACATCGTACCTTCAAATGTTCGCAGATCTTCATAGCTGAAAGCTCCAGGAACTCTACATAAAATGAGTTTCAAGAAAAACCTCTCAGAGTCTCTAGGAGAAACATTCATTAAACGTCCAACGACATGGACATTATTTTTTCTTGGCATCCATTTTTTCAATTTGTAATTCCAAGAGTACTTTTCTGGTATATTACCGTACAAAGTAATACGTGCAGTTGGATCTTCTTTATTCAAAATAAACCACGCTAATAACATGGTAAGGGATGCTTTTTTATTTGAAACTGCAGCAGACTCACAACCTTCCTCAAATCTGATGTGTTGCTGGCCAGGAAGATGCACTTGAAGCCTAACAACAGTGTGACTTCTATTATGCAGTGGAATTTCGTTTAATCGCCATGCAGCTTCCATTGGCCCAATATAGCGGCTATCTATATAGCTTGCAATTTCATTGTCCTCTTGAACAATAGCAATTCTGGCTCTATCATGGCCTTTATGAATATATTTATGTATATATTTAATAGCCATCACTGAGGAGCAATATTCAACATTTATATGGCAATTAAATTTGAGTAAAAGATACGGATTATGAAGTACAACCATGCGATTATCTACATACATAGTGGTGCCTTTTATTTTAGCAGGATATTGGTATAATTTATTGATGTTATTTCTTCTCCGATATCTTGGAAAACCATCACCTGTCATATCTGTTTCATTGATAAATTCTTTAGGAAATCCTTTTGAGCATTCTTTTTTTCCTCATTCCAGCAAATAAGGCCTGCAATATGAGGTCCATGCATCATGTGTTTTAGTTGATGAGAGCGAAGATAGTTATCATCAGAAAGCTCAGCAGTTATAAATCTGTCAACATCTTCAGGCTTTAACAACTTACAGTCTGTTCGGAGTGAAGCAAGAATATGAACATGTGGGAGCCCTCTTTTTTGAAATTCTATCGTATAAACGTATGCCACAATAGGGCCTAAAACATGTTTTTTTGTTAAGTCATGAATTAATTCATCCACTTTAGCTTGGAAAATCTTTGTGACGATTATTGAAATGTCATTTACAGTAGTACCTTTAATGAAATGATCTTTTAAAGTTTCAGTAATTTCTGGCCACTGCGGATTACATGTCATCGTAATAAAAAAATCAGGCCTTCCAACCTTCCGACAAATAGCAATTGCATCTTGATACAGTTGTTGCATACTTCGAGGTGACCCAATATACGTAGCTGGTAGTATAACAGCTGTGCCCAACCTTACTCTGTCAGTTTCATTTAAAGAATTCCTTTCAACATGGTCAATTAACCCTTGATAGCATTCAGTGCGCAGGGTTCCTTGATTGTTTCTAATGAAATCTAATCGCTGACTTTCAACCAACAAATAGCAATTTATCACATACTGCTGAGATAATTTTCCAGCATGCAATAACGGGTTAAAAGGACCATTAGGTCGTAAGGCTAACCTATGCCCATAATATTGAATTGGACTTATTTGTTTTCCTTTTTGCGAAGGCATTTGATAAGTCCATCCTAAATCGCCTTTAGGAAAAAGTAAAGGAAAGACCATAGGATCAGCATGTTGAGATCTTTGGTTTATTATACTTGTTTCTCTTATTTCTTGTTTAGGATATACAGTTAAATCGCATACAGGAACAACACCATCTTTGGAAACAATAATGGCAGCTAATTCAGAAGAAGTAGGTTTATTGTATCTTCTTTTATCACCGAATATAAATCTTTGAAATTGTAAAACAAATTCACTATCATGAATAGTTAAATCTCTGAGCATCCGATATTTCTGTGCATATGGATTGACTTCCCTTAATAATTTTTCAATATGCCTTGTCAACTGAAGATTGTCTAAATTCATGCGTAGTTTAATAGCCTCCTCAACACTGTCATAAATATATATTTGTCCATTTCTTGGAGCATTGGTTGCTGAATTTAGGGATGTTGTCGCATGGTGATATACTTGTCCTTGAATTTTTATCAACGGTGGACCTCTGCTTTCATCTTGAAGAAATTTAGCACTAAAAGTGGCAAACGCAAATGATGAATTGTATTCACGGATATTTTGCCTAAATAATTTTGCTTCTTGCTCATCAGAAAGAAGTAAGTTTTTCAAAAATAAAGGATATTCATGCAGCGGAGGTATATGTATGTTATCATTATGGCAGCAAGAATTAACAGAGTGCCCTTTTGCAGAAGCAAATCTCAAAGCTCCACAATAACTGCATTTTGAAAACATTTTGCCAAGACTATGTTTTGCCACTTTGATAGGTAACAATTTCGATAAATCACCAGCAAACTCATGTTGTTTTGATTTTAAAATAGGTGGATTAGGATTTTGGTCCATATCATTGTCAACATTGCGAAAGCGAATTGGTACAGTGTGCATTCCAACCACATTTTCTGTATTTACAGGTCTGGTTTGATGTGAGCAAATGAAAGTCGATGTGGTTGCGACTGTGTAGCAATTACACACATTCTCTTTTAGCTCAACCTTTGTTTGTTTAACTTTTTTTTTGTTAGTTGAATCATCATTAGGTTGTATAAGCAAAAGAGCATTATTTTCTTCTATACTATGAAGTTTACGTTTTTCCCGCTTTCGATTAGCTTTCGCATTGAGTTGCGACTTTTTAGTAATGTTAGGTCTTTTCTTTTTAGGCATTACTTGTAAATAAACAAATCGAATTAAGATTTAAAACCAGATTAAACTTACGAATTAACGTTTTAGAAAACAAATAATCAGATTAATCAATATATCAATACGAAATAAGTTGAGATGTTGTAAAACTGAAGAATGAAATTCTAACTATTTTGTGATTGGTTGCATCTCTGAAAAATAAAATTCAGACTTGTAAATCGCTTTTTTAAGCTTGCCGTTTTCAGACATGTGATTGGCTGTTGTGAACGGCGGTTATTCTTCATTATTAACTGCAAAATCGTGCTTTAAAACTAAAATAAATAAAAATTTAAAATTATGTAAAAGATTTGAATGCCCTAAATGTCTTCCCTGCAAGATTCTGAATGAATTGATTCCTTAATCTTAGATTTTCATCACGTAGTTAAAAAGTTTTTCAGGGGACAAAATTAACTGCAAAAACTTTTTTTTAGAATAGAGAGATTAGTTGAAATTTAATACTAAACTGCAATGTTTCTTGACAATGAAGAAATATGCTGAGGGCAAACGAAGAAAATAGTTCCCGGCGCGATGTCTGTATTTCGAGGTAAATTACGCATTTCACAATAGAAATATGATAAGTTATCTTAACCCACACATATATAGCGTTAATTTGCTATAATTTTCTTAAAATTTTATATATTTTCAAATTTACGAGCGGCGCATCGCGGAATGGTATCTTTATTTAGAATTGAAGGCGTTAGCCAATGAGAGCTCACGATCAACAGATCCCGCCAAAGCGCTTTTAGGGAGAGCTTTTGGCGTGTAATTTCGCGCGCGCTTTATTGCATATTATCTTCAATCTTTAGCTGTGCTGTAGTTTATTTTTTATCGTTTGAGAAACCAGCTTTTTTAAAAGCTAATATATCGTTATTATTCTACCTTTTCGTTAATTTCGTTATTATTAAAATAATGGAATCTACTCCTAAGTTGAACTACGTCTTTCAAATCCACAAGAAAGGCAGCGCTTTGAAAAGCTCTGAAAAGACAATTGTTATGAATGTATTTCATAAATTGCGAGAAGGGAATCCCAGCGATTCTATGAATGATGTGCTGTGTAAAACTTCGGACTTAACTGGCGTATCTACCAGCAGCATATTGTTTTGAAATAATTTGTTAAAAATTAAATTTTTAAATATATAAAATTATGTAAAAATTAAAATAACAAACTCATAAATCGAATATATTAAAATTCTATATTTTTTAATTTATAAAATTTCAGAATATAAAGTTTACATATATTTATTATACTAGATTACTTAATTATGATTACGTAAAATGAATCTTTAAATTTATTATAAGTGTTTCTGATAATTTGACCAATGATTTTCTAACAATCAAAGTGCCAAACAAAATGCTTAATCCGATTATTGCGCCAAATTGGAAGCTAGAAGAGTGTGACGTCATTTCGATCCTGCTCCTTACAACCCTTATTCTGAACTTATTTCTCCTTCTTCCTCCCCCAGCCGTGACGTCATTGTCAAGAAACTTTGCATTCTAGTATAGCATTTTATCAAGTTAGTAACGAAAAGTAAACAAATGCTACTTGGCGAAATGTTGTAACGCGCCAACATTTTAAAGTAATATCGCCAAACTCTGCACTTCTAAAGTTTTGATAAAAAGATGCTCAAATCTTAAATCGCAGCCTTTCCCATCACACACAGAAGTAAGTGAAAGAATGATTCTTCAAACTCTCCAGCAACAGTTAAATACCACTTCCACCTGATCACATGCCTTCCACGTTATCCAGGAGAGTTCATTGGGGTTTTCGAGGAATGAACAGATTTTTCGATGATAGAAATATTTAATAATAAAATGAATTTACATATATGATTAAATATGAAATGTTTAGGAAAATGTTATGAAAGTTGAAAAATATGAGCCATCTGCCCTGTTATCATAAGTAAGAATATGGGCCGTCTGCCCCGTTGATATAAACAAGAATATGGGCCGTCTGCACCGTTTATATAAGTATAAGCCCCGGCTGGGCAATAAAGTTCGCTCTTCCAGCAACAAACGAAAAGTGTTTCTTTCGATTAAAAAGGAATGGTGGTGGAGCGGGGAAGTTGTGGCGCTGGGATGATGGCGGCCGAAGAAGGGATGAGATTCTTTTCCTCATTCTCCACACACACACATATATATATATATATTATATATATATATATATATATATATATATATATATATATATATATATATATATATATATATATATATTATATATATATATATATATATATATATATATATATATATATATATATATATATATATATATATATATATATATATATATATATATATATATATATATATATATATATATATATATATATATATATAAATCCATTAACTTAAGCTTGATTTCGTTTACAATAGGAATTTTACAGTTGTGTACTTCCCTTGTTGTTAGTTGAACAGGTTATAATTTTTGTATTTTTATATTTTTTAATCAGGACATATTAAATACCTTAACAAATAATTGAATTGAACAAATTTATTAAGTTAAAACTGGTTTAGACAAGGATTCAAGGATTACATTTTATGAAGAGAGAGAGAGAGCGATATAGAATACAGTAAGAAATATAGATAATAAATAAACAAAACCCGGATCTTTAAAAAAAAAAAAAAAAATAATAATAATAATAACCTGCACATGGAAAGGAGGGAGGCAGAAATCTTTAATTAAGAGACACGAAGTATTATTCATGTTGTACATTTCTACTCTGCTGAATCGAACTATCTCGATTCCGAGAGTGCGGAACTAAGTTCAGATGTGTCAAGGGTTTTTATTTACACTTATTTGTGTATCCAATATTATTATCTAGATGAACAACATTTCTTTCCTATGTATTTCCAAACAAATCTATGTATGCACCAAATACAAATCGTACTTGTATCGTACTAACAGTTCAGTATAAGTTGCAAAGATTTTTGGGTGTAAAAAGTACTTTTTTTTGCCTGTATTTACACTTACAATTATCTTGACAATTAAAGTAAATCACTTCGTAACAAATTTTCTGCACTGAATTAAATGAGATCAACAGACTGAACAATTTAGAAGTTATAAAGGCTTTATCATACAAGTTCTACTTTGTACTTTTCATGCTAACAAAAGCTTGCAACTTCTGAACTATAGTCTTCGTGTTTGATCTCCTTCTATTAAACATAAAAAAGTGCAACGAAAACAATATTTCGTTCACATAATCTTAGGCGCATAATTAAATACAAAATTTTACTTTTTCAATGTAAAAGTTTTATAACTTCTGAAATTTTCGTTTTGTCACCTGAGGATGGGTACTATCTTATTCGATTCATCGTGGGGGGAAAAAAACGGAAGAAAAAATCGAACATCTCTAAATAGCTAACAGATAGCATAAAAATCATTGAAACTTCTGAAGTTTTATTCGTTCTATTGAATCGCGTGCAGTTCATTCAGCTTGAAAAATTAGATAGAAAACACTTAATAATGTTTAATCCGTAAATAAGGTGTAAAGTAGAAAATTGTACTTTTTGTACATAAAACCTTCATAGCTGCTGAACTAGTATATCGTCTCATTCGATTCAGCAAAACAAATTTCATCGAAAACGAGGCCTAAATGGCAGAAAGTTTTTTCCCTATTATATTTATTAACATTTTGCGTTTTTCCACTGAAACTTTTGTCGCACGAGATTGTACAACTTTTTACCACTTATTAAGAGGAGAGTATTAAACAGTTAATCATTTATCTTTTATTTATATCAGTTTATTCCCTATTCTGACAGTGTGTTTTTCGTTTTTTAATTTAATTAAAAAAAAGAAATGTTGGGCAAAATCTTAAATATCCAAACACTGTTTTAGTGACTCATAATTTTACCTCTTATTTGCAATTTATAAAAATTGATTTCGGGGAATACATAATTCTTTGATCTTTAATAAGAAATATAAATTTTAAAAAAATATTTCTTTAGTATTATTAATATTGTTGATCGTCATATTGTCCGTTATATAATGAATAATTAGACACAGATGTTTACTTATATTTGCATTTGTTTTACGTCGAAATAAAATTTAAATGTTTCCTCGCACTACGAAAATACCTGCACTTTGTTAACTCTGGACTTGCAACTCTGGAATAATGCTCACATCGTGAACCAAACAAATCATTGTATTGTGCAGATTGTTTTTTGACTTTATATAAGACTAGTTTAACACCCGTTCTCCGACATATGTATTAATTAATCAGCATTGAAAAACGGTAAGAAATCATGCTCAAAACTGAAAAGCAAATATCAACAAAATTAATAAAGCTAAAATATTTACATTATTTATTTATTTATTATTATTTGTTCATTTCGTAATTATAGACTAAGCAAGACACGTATTTTTGTAGTTCATCCCATCAAAATAAAGATCATTCAGTATTTTTCGGAATGGTATTTTATTTTATTTTATAACCGTCGTTGAACAGCCGACCCAATTTCATGGGTTTACGACTACTAATGTTCAACTCCGCAGCCTTGAACTAATCCAGAAGACAAGGAAACTTCTAGATCAGTACCCCCAGAGGAATTGATTTGTTATGGGAACATAGAGGACTTTGAGACTCGACAGATTTAACGTGCATCAGTCACCATTTACTACACGGGGAGTCTTCGGTTAGCGAGGATCGAACCCACGACCTCTTGGACATGGGCCCAGTGCCCTACCGACCAGGCTATCCCGGCTTGGAATGGTATTATAGTCATCGCATCGATGCCAACGCATGATGGTCAAAATGTTTTTTGTATTATTATTATTATTAACGGCAGGCACTGAACTTTCGTTCTTCGCCATTGAAGATGCCGGAAGTGTTGCTCATTTATCGTTACCCAGTGGGCACCTGTGAACCAAAGTCACGGCGGCGAGCAACGTTACCCACGCCACACTGCCACAAATACCCGTTCATAGGGTGGGCCACATTCACTCATCCACACATCAGAAGACAACACAGAGAGAAACATCCATGCCCAGAGCGGGATTCGAACCCGTGACCATTGGCTTCGAAGTCAGACACGCTAACCACTCGTCCACCTGGCCGGCGATGGTCAAAATGTACCACAATTAATTCTCTGATACCTATCCCTTTCGAAAGCCTTCCCATAAACATCTCTTATTTTACACTTTTTTACCTCTTCTTTACTTTTTTATTTCCCATAAACACCGCAAATTTTACACAAAGAAATATATTTAGTATTAATTAAAATTGCACCAATTACCATAATGCAAAAAGTGTATATTACAAAATTATTTAAACATCATTGGCGTCAACAAAAGCATGGAAATTTTTTACTTAACGAAATAGAATCATTTCCTCAATAATTCTACTTTTTAGTACATAGCTTTAAGTTATAATTTAATTCGTACCTATTATCAAAATTAATTAATCATCATTGGTTTCAATAGTATGGCGATTTCTCCTGAACGAAAATGCCCTCCCATACAGCACACTTCATCCAGTAGACATTCAGAATTCGTCCACATGATCCATTATGTGTCGTGGATCAAATTCCGACGTCTAGTAAACGTTTTCTTATAGCTTATTTATGGATAATTTACAATGGCTTCAGTAAAGACGTCTTATAGATAATTATGGTAGATGTAATGTGGATGAAACATTCGGTGGACCTCAGTAGACTTCCACGAGAAAAACTATCAAAAAACGTCTCTTGGATTATTTTTCCTAGTCTAAAATTAGACGTAGGATTGAAACGAAAAGAATAGCTTAATATATGAACACATTTAATAAGTACTATTTCCATATATTTACAGTTTAAACATGATATATGGCATTAAATATTTATGATTTTAGCACAAAAACAAAATAGAAAGAACAAGAAAAGCAATTCCAAAATTATGAAGGAAAGTTGGTGTTAGAAATAGCAATCTTTTTTCTAAGTTCGATCTTTTTTCTAAGCGATCTAAGTTCGCATAAAATATATTTAGTTTTTTTTTTTTTCTTTTCATAAGTTTAAATGACTTTGATTTTGAAATTGTATTTATAGTTCTAAAAGCTTCAATGTTGGTTATTATACAACTGAGTATTTTCACGATGCCTGTGTTAACAACTATATAGAGTGACAAATACAAATTTTGAAAAATTTAATAATGTTTTATAAATATTCTTCAGATTCTGTATGTTTCTAGAAATTTTGATACTTATCCTTTGACTTGATATTCATATCAAAGTCCTCTTTTAAATCAAAAATTTACAACAAAAAAAATTATAAAATGGCCGTTACTTGACCCCTTCAAACGCAGCTATCAATAAAAATTAGTGAACAAAAGAGAGCAAAGCATGTAACCGAAATAGACAAAAGTATACATTAAATCTAGGTTACCATGAATTTTTTTACCCGCCTTATATCATTTTTGCATCACCATTGATTTTAGCGACATCTGTGCTTTCTATATAGAATGGCAAAGAAAAATACCTTTTTGAATGTTTTATAAATATTTTTGAGCATATGTATATGTTTTTTGAAATTTTGACATCCCCTTTGATTTGATATTAATGTCAAAGTTCTCTTTTGAACCAATAAATTACAAAAAAAATCATTAAAGAGTGCGGGAATCTCCCCTCTCAAACACAGCTATTAATATTAATTAGAAAACAAAGCAAAGCAATTCCTATAACCGAAATTGACAATAGTATATATTAAATGTAGGCTACACAGAGTATTATAACCCGCCTCAGACTATGTTTGCATCTTCATCGATTTTATCGACACCTGTACTTACTATATAAAATAACAAGGGCGAATTAGAAAATGTTTAAAAATGTTTTATAAATATTTTTTTGACTATGTATATGTTTTTAGAAAATTTTGACATCTACCGTTTGATTTGATATTAATATCAAAATTCTCTTTTGAACTAAATAATTATTAAAAAAATCATTAAAGTGTCCGAGAAATTCCCCTCTTAAACCAGCTATTAATATTAATTAGAAAACAAATTAAATTATATATCTTAAAAAAAAAAAACTGAATTTTTAAAGAAAGTAAAAATATTAAAGTTCATCAAAAACAAAAGAGATTTAAAACGTTAAAGGTTAAAAAAACATGTAGAATTTTGAATTCTACAATATATATACCGAATTCAGTGATGGGAATTAAACCTGGTTGGTGAAATAACTAACCAGCGAGGTTCTAAAAAGGTTCTGGTGTATGAACCATTATCACTGGTTGCGATTCACATATGTAACAGAATAGGGCAATCGAACGTATTATGAATGGCCAATGGCCTTACAACAGAGATGATGGAACCTTTTTCGATTCGTGAACAGTTAAACACGACTTATCGTTTTCAAACGTCTAATGCGCCAATTAATATATTTTTATTTAATCTGTGAGTTACTACTATTGGCGATTGAAATTTGCTATAGATCGTGCATAGCAGAACTCTTTACCTAAGGATCAGCTTCGCATGCTTTCACCATTAGCGTTTGGATAGTCATAGGAGTAGTAAGTACAATAGTCTCTATCTTGATTTTCAAACTGATTAAACATTTTTGAAGCTTGAAAACTCTATGGAGCTCAAAGCTGCACTAAACATAGAGCTTAAAGCAAGCACCGTGAATTTCTTTTAAAATATACTTTTGATAGTCTTATGCGAAAAAAATTGTGGAAGGGGTAAATATCGTAATACATTACCATACGTCTAAGCAGAGGGGAAGGTCAAAGGTTCTAGAGATGGTAAACTATATGGAATTGAAAACTGCACTAAACACAGTTATTCGCGATCGCAACGGTCGATTACGCCCTCTAGCGAGAGCCTGTAACCATTAGTTCCCTCATAACCTTTGGCAATGACGGACGCCATTTTCTTAGAAGCAAAATTTCCCTAAGGAAAAGGTAGGAGAACTTGGAAAAAACTAGCCAGAACATGCCAAACATTGAAGCAGAACATGCCAAGCATTTGAAGAACAACTTCTCAATAATTTTTACCTTTCTAATACCAACAACATAAAATGATTTCATGATCACTTGCTGTTACAGATGTGTGTATTGCGGTAAAATAATTTTTCTGTCTTCAATTCATTCCAAGTTAAAATGAAGTCAACATTGCTTTCGTCATTCCAATGAATAAATGTGTTCCAATGAATTCCATACAGAACTGTAATAGTTATAGAATATTCTTCTTCTTCATAGAATAGTATATATTTCTGTATCTACATAATTCAGAAAACAACAATAAAGAATAATCCGAATTACTTGAAAAAGCATTATAAAATTTTGATGTGTGGTATGTTACCTAAAAGTAATGAAGGGATAAACTATGTGTATATTATTTGAGAATAAAGTTTTCAAACAAAGAGCATATCATTTTGGAATTCTCCGGACTTATAAATCAGGTAAGTGTTATGATTTTTATAATAAAAAATTTACTTGTAAATAATTTTTTTTCTTACTTGATGATAGTTCTCTACAGAATGGTTTTTTTACGTCTGATTAAATACTATAAGAATTAAAAAAAAAGAAACAATACGAAAGTTTTTATTGAAAAATGGGGAATTTTTAAAATCGTTTTTATCCTAAGAATTCTTTATTTTACGTTTTTTAGTTTATGATTTTTTGATAAAATTGTTGTCAAAATACCTTTTTTGAAAAATTAAATGGTATTAAATTATGTGTTTATGTATACTTCTTGCATATTCTAATATTTGAAGTAATATGATTCAGAAAAGTATGGAAGAAAAATTCGGTACTTACGTATTAACCACAGCTACAGATTTGGCAGATTTTTAAGTGCCGCCAATCTACGCTTAAAAGTTTTGGAAAAAATCTTAAAATGAAACACTTTGTTCAAAATCAAAGTAGTCTATCGGATTTCGGTGGAAAATGGGCCGATATAGAGTTTAGCATAGATTCAAAACAAACTTTTCTCTCACCTGATTCTATAGCCATTATGAACTCTAATAAATAAGATTCAAAATGAAATAGCATTTCCAAAACGGACGTTTACTAAGATAAAGTTTCATGTTATTGACATTGGTACATTTTCGTTACATTTCACTCCATAAAATATTTCGCTCCTAAAAAAATAAAATTGCATCTTGTTTTGTTTTTGGCAAGTCCCAAAGACGCATTTTCGTAACACTAAAAAATGGCGACAAAAAAAGAATGGTTCTTTTTTTTGTTGCGTAAGCATTCTTTATTTTACGTTAAAATTTAAATGGGCCTTTCATGTTATACCATTAAATTTAGAAAAACTATTTCTCAGGCATTGGGTTTGAACTCTTATAAGAATATACCTATTTTTTTCTCTTTATTTACAAATATTTTTCCGATGTGTTCTTTATGTTCCTTCTCTAAAAAAAAAAAGAGATACCATTTTGTTTTTGTTTGCATAAGAAAGAAAACAAACATTTTTTTTTTTTTAAATTTCATCAGCCACAATAAAGATGGAACGTTACAATGCTACATGCTACATTAAAGACGTCTCCAGTGTAACTGAATGACTGTTCATATGGAAATCGCAGGGATTCGGCACATACAACAACGCCCTCTATAGTTCGTTGCGATCACGAATTAAAGAAAGCGTCTGGAAATTTTAGAAAATATTTTTGACTATTAAATAAGAAAATTGTTATGAAAGAGGAAAAAATAAATCGTAGTACATCCCATACAACTGAGAAGAGGAAGAGAGGGTTAAAACATGGAACCGGCCTCCTCTCTAGATGGCGCATTTGACAAGAGATGACGAGTTCAAACTTTAATTTTGTGCTACTGCCCTGCCTTCAACAGAAGTAAATAACTGCAACTGCATGAAAAAGTTGTGGTCTTATTTCCAGTATCCCGAATTTGCTCTAACGTGTAATCGTGGATCGCGTGTAAAAAAATATTAAATATCTTTTCAACTAATTTTGTAATTTTTATTAATCATGGGTCGTATGCATGCACCTGGGTATGTTTGACTATTTGTTACTTTAATTGTTCTGATGTTTTTGCTAAATGTATGTGTTACAAAGTAGGCTTACCATTTCACATGGTGGTTGATAGAAATTCGTATTAATGTTATCAGTTAGTATAATTAACTACTTATGAATAAAAACTTGAGCTATTACTAATTTTATTGCGATAAGCTATTATTGTCTACTTACTAGATCCATGTATCTTGTTAATATTGAATCGTATATACTATGAAATATTGTCTGCATGTAAAATGTTTGATAAAGGATGCTGCTATTTGTTAATATGTTGATTGCTTCTGACCTGTATCTTAACCCTAATTTTGATGCTTTTCTTGATAATATGTCTAATTTGGTGCTACTGATATTTAATTTTTCTGGGTGATGTAAGAAATGTTAGTACCGTGATATATCGTCTGTTAGATATAGCAATGTTTCGTGATTTAATATATGTTCAAAAATTATCAATGAGAAGTCTTTAAATCAATCAAATATAAATTAAAGCAATAGATCAATATGTACAAAAAGGGATATTTCGTTATCGTGAACTGTCACGCCAACTACAATCGCCAAGGTGCCAAATGTTAACTTCCTTAGGAACAACACTTAATAGAGTCAAGTTGAGAGCAAAAGTGTCAGATGCTTTCTATACTGAATTAGGGAGATCTCTGTCATGTTATCCGTTCAATTTAGCACTAGAGACTTGTACAAACTCAGAACACAATTTTTGTTAATAAGTACAACTGCTAGTAATTGAAGATGATATTGATAATGTGGATAGAACTATACTGAGTACAGTAGAGGCGTTTTGAGCACTAGTGGCAGCAGCAAAAAACTTAGGATTGTCAGTTGGCAATGAAAAAATTAAGATTCATGGCAATAACAACCAGATATCTGCAAGCCGCTGAGAATTAATAAATATACGTTGGGAGAGATTTTTGTATTGTGATAAGTTGTAGCCATCCCCGGACCCACGTCTACTATTTTGTTTGTTTTTTCCCCCAAAAAATATTTTAATCTATTAAGTTTAAATCTATTTGTCTATCTAAGTTTAAATCTATTTGGCACCTTGGCTACTGCAGTTGGCTCAGTAGATGGTCACGATACGGAAATACCCCCCATAAGTTTGAACAAGTTGTTCGATTTAAATATTTAGGCACAATTGTAAATTATAATGACATCAAAATGATATTAAAAGTAGAATATGTGCCTAATAAATGTTAACATGGATTAAGGAACCAATTCTATAAATTGTATGAGGTACTAGTAAGACCAATAGCTTTGTATGGCACAGTATGCTCGGCAATTCACAAAGCAGACAAAGAGAAACTGATGACTTACAAGGGGAAATATTCAGAAAAATTTTCCGTGCCATGAGAGGAAACAGATATAAAGTAACAAAGATCACGGCATAGTAAAAGTGATCAAGGTTTTTCAAATAAGGTTGTTAGGACATGTAATTCATTATAGCGGTGAAAATCCTGTTTAATAAATAACCTTCTAAATGCCTGAGGAAAATGAAAAAATGAGATGTAGAACACAAGATGTTTGGATAGAGTTATGTTTAGAGGACTTGGGATTTGATGTATTGAGAAATATATAGCATTGAGCAGATCTAGATTGGAGTAAACTGAGTGAGATAGCCCTGGCGGGTAACTGGCCGTAGTGCTTAAGAAGAAGAATCAGTTTTCTTACCTGTTACAAAAAAATAAATATCCCTTTTTTTTTTATTATTATTATTAAAGAAAAGATTGATTTTGGTTGTTAATATTCCTCTTTACCTCTTTATATATATATATATCCTCCTTGGTTTTAATAGGGGAGAGTGGCTCACCTTGGGACACTTTTTATTTTCATTTTTTTTTTTTTTATTCTGATCAATTATTGTCAAAATTTAAGTAGACATTTTCTAAAAATAGTTTAACTAAATAAATTTACATTTTTTAATTTTGTTACTAAAGTTTTATTTTGTTTGTATGCAAATCCAATTGTTCAAAATCAAATACTAAACCTAAGGAATGTTCAGAGCTTTGCTCTGCTTGAGCTATAACGAAATGTCATTTGAATCTAGGTATGACAGTGTTTTCACTACAGCGCGAGAATCTCGCATATTTTTTTCTTTCCTCGCATTAAAAAAATTTTAACGTGAGAAGTTCGTGCACCCTTTTAATGAATTTCAAAACACGTGAATCCCGCGAATTTTGGGGAGAAATTTCGTCTTCCGCCATATCAAATTAAATCCGCTTAGTTTTTCTTCCTTGATCTTTCATTATTTTCAATATCGGTCCTTGTTATCTAACTTCCCTATTTACCAGTATTGTTCAGAACCAGAACACCCCCACCCCCGAACCCCTTTCAGAACACATTTTTCTGCAACCACATGTTCACCGTAGATAAGGTTTCTTCATGTAAAACGTTTAAATTATTTTGTGCCTGAATGTAAGATGGACAAATACATTGTTAAGACAAATGAAACAAATGTAGAAACGGTAAAAACTAAACAAATACGGATCAAATACTAGCATGAAGTATGAACTTGTAAAGAACTTCACGATTTTATAGCAGAAATAATTTGAAAGCCTATACTGGCTGATATAGAGGATAGGAAAGTGTGTGCACAATGCTACAAATTTACTTAAGTGTTTTCGAATAATTCAGCATCTGTTGCATGGTCATTTAGCACCCAAAACCGGATTAAGACAAAATATCATAACAGATTGACTGCTAAGCATTTGAGCAACCTAATGAGAATAGCTGATGAAAATGTAGATATAGAACTTTTTCCATATGATACAGCAAAAAATATTTAATGCTTTAGAAATTAGAAGATGTTAAAAATGTATTATAATTAAAGGAATAATTTTTTTTCCATTTCCAATGGGTGAGAAATTCTCACCCATTTTTTTTTTCTGTAATGAAAACACTATGATTTGTCTTCTTTTTTGGGATAAGTAAATGTTGCAAATTGATTCACTCTCAACGCAACCTACAAAGGCAACAACAGATCTTTTACCTGCAAATTTGAAATGAGCAAAATCTCCAATATGTTATCTTGTTTCACTACTTTTTCTAGATGTACTTTTTTCGCATCGTTAAATATTTTGTCACTTTCACTGTTCATTTCATTTAAGCTGCAAGCGCCATCATTGTTAGCACAAATTGCTGCATTATTTTTATACTTTTTGCTTCCAATTCTGATTAGTTAAGTCTAATGAGTTCCTAAAATAAGAAGTAATAACTTTTAACACAGATTATATAAATTAGAAAATACTTTGCATGCACAATATCTTTTTGTTTAATAAGGATTAATTATGCATATCTAGTGTCCCAAGGTGGGCCACCTCCATCTGTCCTAAGGTGCACTATGTACTTAATAGGATATTTTTAGGCTTAGCATTAGAACAATTAAATTTATTAACTTCTGAAGGCAAAGCTTTATACTTCATTATATTATTTTTATATAAACTAATTAAGCTTTTATATAAAAGTAAATAAACATGCTTCGAGAAATAAAATTTCTAATAAATTCTTACCTGCTTAATCAATAGAACCAGAATATGTTCCAAGGTTAGGTGATGCTGACATATATCTGAATCTAAAAGAACTATAAGATAATTTAAAATTTAAGACCAAAAATGAAAATGTCCCAAGGTGAGCCACTCTCCCCTATATTTTTTTTTAACCCACCCAGGTTTTTATGGGTGGATTATAATTTCTGGTAAGAAATGTTAAAAATTTATTGTAGAAGAAAAGCTCTTTATGTGTATATCTATTATGATACTTTAAAAGTAATGCCTCATTAATTATGTACAAATTTAATATAGGAAAGGTATCTCCCAGTCTTCTTTGCCGTACAGACGAAGTGTTCCCACTGTAAGTGATATCTTTTTTGTTTTCCATTTTTATGATTATTACGGATAAATTTTCTAACGTTATTTTGGCAATCTAATGTTACTACTGATGAATTCAAAAGCTGTGGTTATAGCCTTTTTTTTTTTTAAATTTTAATTCAGAGGTTTATCCATGAAATGTTCCCTGTGGCAGAATTTTTTCTGGCTTTCTGCGACAAACTTAACTAGAAACAATATCTTTCTGCAAGATAGTTATAAATATATCTTTCTGCAAAATATTTTTATCGTTATAAATATATGTGTAATGAATTTATAATAATAGATACACTTCGTGTTTATAAAAAAAGCCTACATGCATAGAATAAAACTGTGTAGATTTTATTTTCTTAATTTCATAATATAAGTTTAAATTTCTTAATAAGTTTAAATTATTTAAGTTTAAATTTGCATAATCTTTGGTAATAAAGAAAAATTATAAATGTATAGATCTGCAGACAAAAATGCTTACTAGAGCATAAATTAAGATTACCCAGAACCTGTAATAAGATGGAACTTATAAAAATAGCTAAGAATGGATAAAAAGGTTAAATTTATAAAACAAGATAACTGAATTTGAAGTATCAATTTAAAACAGTATGATTTAACAGTTTCATTATAGTAGTTATATCAGGTACAGAAACAAATCAGGTGAAAAAAATCAATATTGAAGTTGTGTAATCAAAATAATAAAATAGGATTGACTATATCCGAATTCTAAAAGCAAAACAATTAACGCAATCTTTGTTTCAATTTTTTCTATATGAAAACAATTACAGATTAATTAGATTCGATTAATATTGTGCTGACTTATTGAAAGATTCTTTTTTATAAAAAAAAGGGAGGTAAATAAAACTTTTTTCGTGATCAGATTAAGTTCAGAACGAAAAAAATACTCGTCGCTTGTGATTTGTAACAGAAGTCGCACTGTATTGTGTACATATATAGCATTGATTTCCCACGAAGTACGCAGACGCGGTTTCCGACTCAATACGCTCAAGTCTATTCAACATTTCGAAACGAAATCGTCTTCATCAGTACTGAAACATCGGTATTAGAGCCATACTCATTGGATGCGATTTTTTTCGAATGCGTATGGAAACCTGTTTGATTCGCCTTAGTGATTCGCCAGTAAATATTTTCCACCAATCTGGTTTTCATTCGCATGCCAAAAAATCGTAGATTGAGATATCAATCAGGCTTTATTTCATTTATCGTCAGATTGCGAGTGTATTTTTATATCGACGACTTAATTCAAAGGATATAGGCATTTTATCTTTAAAAAGTATATATATATATATATAGTTATTTTTTACCTTTGACTGCTTCTAAAATTTCTTGATTTGTTGGAGATGCTGTTTCATCCTTACTATCAACATCGGTACTAGTAAGAATATTTGGTTCGAATCTAGAACGTTTTTTTTTTTTTTTTTTTTTTTAATATTAGTAGCGGGGGAAACTTCTCTTCTTTTTTCCTGTCGCTTTCCATAAAAAATATCTCTGACATCGCTAGATGTTGTCGACTTAAATCTTATTTGTTCTTCGGAATGCCGTCTTGAAAAATGAGTTTTCAAATTTTTTTTAATTATTATTGCTTCACAAGAGCAACAAATAACCTTTTCGCTAGACATGATTTTTTTTTAAAAAAAGATAAGAGAATCTTTTTACGCATGAAATTTTCCACATAAGTGCAAAAAGAAAGCACAAAGCAAATTACTGCGCCAGCGATAGAGGCCGAAGTCGGCAAATTTCCAAAAATAGCTTAATACAGGGGAAAAAATTTCTCCCCTTTTTATCCAGTAACTGTTTGTGTTGGAGATTAACGGAAGATCACGAGCGCTTTACCCTTCCGCAGTACGCTAGAAAAACAATTATTTAAAAACTATTCAGTAAGAAAAAAAATTTGCAGAACCATTATTGCTTTTGCAGAAGTTTCTGTGAAAATTATTTTTTTGTAAAACAGCTTCTGTTTCTGCAGAATCTTTTGTGAGAACTTTTATTTCTGCCAAACAAAAAAAATTTTTTTCCCAAATAAAAAAATCTTTCTGCAAGAACTCTGTCGCTTTCTGCGACAATGTCGCCGTGTCGCCCTGTTTCTGCCACGGGGGAAATGTTAATTATTCAATGCTTTTTTATGGTTCAATTTGTTTTTTTTTTTTTTTTTTTTTTTTTATGAAATAATTTGAGGATGTTTCCATATCGTGATCTGTCGCGCCAACTGCAATCACCAAAAGGTGCCAAATAGGTTGTTTCTCGCTGGGCGTTCCCGGGAAGTTGTCAAGACTTGGCGATTAATCTGCCACTGATCATGATACGGAAATCTCCCCAATCATTTATTTGTTACAAAAAATAAACTACAAAAAAAAAACTGTGATCTACCTTTTTGAGAGTGTTTTATATAATCATAACTTAACATACATAAATTTTGTGCCATATTGTAAAGAATTAAATTCTTTTGATTGTTAGACTTGATTCATAAATGGAAAAAAACTTATTCTTTTTTAAAAATTTCCTTTAATAATAATTCATTTATACCAAAGAAATTATCTATTATGGAAAATAAATATTAATTCCAACAGAAAAACCTAATGCTCTCAAAATAAAAGTTCAAAGAAAAGAAAACACATATTTTAATGATTAATATAATTTTGACTTAGGGGCCATTCCATTGTGGCGAGTGTGACATTCAGACACAGTTTTTAGACATTAAATCTACATTTCAGGAAATTAAATAGTTCATAAATACCAACAAAGCTTTTAATTATGTTTAACGTTGCATTTGCTTGAATAATTGTGTTCAAATAAAACTGCAAGAATTGTCAATTTTCTTTTTAAAAATATTTAAATCTTGTTACTGGTGTGCTCTTGGGACATGAGTTTTCACTTGCTTCCACATTTGTAAAAAATCCTGTTTTAACGTTATACCAATTTTTTCTCTTAAAAGACATTCAGGTGGAACTTAATACATGTTTTTTATGAGTAGTTTTAATATTTTTAACATTGTGCAAATATACTATTTTCAGAGGCAATTTTTTAAAGAAAATAATTACGAGTACAACTAGTAAACGTGACAATAAAAAATATGTAATTAAATTTTATTGGAAATAAATTTCATAATTACATATAAACCATTTAAAACTTAAAATGTCCTATTTGTTACAAGGGTCGGTGAAGCAATTTTCTTATTACGAATATGTTTTCAGTCGAAATGTCTTCTTTTTCGGACCAAATCCAATGGGGTCCACTAGGATGCATATATTTTAAGCTCAATTCTTTTTTGGAATTTATGCCTAAAATTGTAGCATAATAAAACTTATCAATTGAGTTCTTTTTGCTACTAACTGCTGTAGATAATGATACTATGTTTTAACATAGTCTCCTAGAGCAACATCAGGTGTCTGCATGAACTGAGTGGGTGAAGGTTCTACTTCTTGAGTAGCAGTGACGGTAACTTTTTTAAAATTAGATTTTGCAGTCCTTCAAATTAACAGATTTGTAGCATTGCTCACTTGAAAATGGTGAAGAGATTTAATTCTTTCGATGGAGAAGGAATTCTCCCATCTTGCTAGTAATACTGATTTGGACTGCAATATTTGATTGGCTGTCACATACAATGGTTTAATTGCACAACTTACGTTCATAGTGCAGTTGAAGAAATCCAGAGTACCATTACTTTCCTGGATTTTACCTGATGCCAATATTTTGACTTTATTATCTCTCCAGTGCCATCTACTGCACCTTTTCCATGGGAAGTAGCTAAGAAGTTCCACACACAATTTAATTGAAAATATTCCTAAAAGAAGCACAAGTTCAAAATTGTATATACTTATTTTTGAATCGTGCCGCACTGCCGGCAGAAAAAATCTTGGTTCTTCGTAGCTGAAGATACTCAATTTTAAAATCTGTTAAAATAGCATTTAAGAATGACCATATATTTATCATGCTGAAATTCGTCGTTTACTACCACAAAAGATTGAATAATATTATCTTTTAGGACAATTCCATGTGTGACGGAATGACATTTCAACTTGAAAAATAATAAGTAATCGAACCTTCAATGCATCTAATTTCAAATAAACATAGTTTTTTCTCATGCAAATCATTAATATTGGCTTAATCCGATTCATAATCTTTAAAAAAATGATTTTCTATTTTTTTAATTTTATGAACTTTTTATTTGTGTGACAGAATGACATTTTGGCAACCAAGCTTTTGACACGCTGCTTAGAGGTGCTAGTTTCTGTGAATTTTGCAGCTATTACTTTTCTGAACTATATTTTAATTTTAGTATAATGTGTAAGCAATGTAAAATGTGAATTTGGGAAATTAACTCCTGGTTGGCTAGCAGTTATTAACATAAATGTGCTGTGACGGAATGACAAAAAGTTTAATAGAAAAAAGTCTTCATTTAAAAAGTGTTTTAATAATTTGTAAGGGATAAACAGAATGCAACAGATATGCAGGATTAATACGTATATAACTAATAAACAGAATTAGTAAAATTTTCAACAATTTGAAAATTAGGTTGTCTCTTAAGATGTTTTATATCTAACTTTCCAATGACACATCTATCTTTTTTCTCATAAAATATATACATAAATTAATTTTTGTCCCATCTTAGAACTTAGTAACATCTAAATCATCTTTGGGTATCAAAGTAATTTGCGCCACATATCCCTTCTTTTTTCCGCAATATGGGACAATGATTAAAGAGCTGACCCCATACGCCTCTGTCTGTCATGTTTTCCATTTCCTCTTCAAAAAAAGTGTCTTTCTTTCAAATCATACACTTAATTTTGGTTATGGTTAAAAACATTCTAATTTCGATTATAACTTATAAGCTCATAATTTAGACTCTTGACGATAACTCATAATTTTGATCTCATCTACATGAATCTAGTGCACGTCTCTTGTCCTTGGAAATGCTGCTGTAACAAGTGACCAGCTGAATAAAAACAAAACTTCAATGATTTGTTGCTTTGACTTTATGAAATCATAAAAAAATTTTGCAGAAATCATAAAAAAATTTTGCATATTAGATGTCGTTTTAAAGCAGCCAACGTCTTGTTTGGCTTTTTAGAACAAAATCACATTTAAGTGGTATTTACAAGTGCATGTGTTGTGAGGTATTTATGAAATACACTCACCAAAAATGAAAATAAGAACAAAAATGAGATAAGATAACTTTATATCATTATATGCTTCTTTAAACAAATTAAAAACCTCTTTTAGTACCATAGGCATGTATTGCTTCTGCACTCTTCGTTACTCTATTGGAGTTTGTATGACTGGATCCCTCATACCTAAGGGCATGTAACTAATATCATCTGGACAGTAAATTTTTTTAACCAAAATAAACAGCTCATTGACAGTATTTTTCTCTTAAATTATTTTCTTTTGAGTTTGATGTTAAATACTTCTCACGTAAAGATTGAATTTTTTTTTTTTTTTTCCTTTATTGGTGATTTTGAAAATGAGTGCACAACTTTTTTCACAGCTTTACCAAGACTCTGTCTGCATTTGTATGGGAAATTTAAATTATTTGTATGTGAAGATGTTGGTAGAATTTGATTTTATCTTTGGTTATACAATCTCTGCACAACAGCGTTTACACATCTAAGTTCATCTTTTGGCGAGGAGGTTTTCGCCTCTGTCTTCCTTTCTGTCTTTTTTTTTTCTTTCATTATATCATGGGGATCTTGTTCCTTTTCAACATTCTACCTGTCTTTCAACAGCTGTTTTAGCCATTAGGTTAATTGAAAAAGAAATAGTTCTTAAATTTTTGAATAAGCTTTTCAAGGACTCGTTTTGTCATTCCGTCACACTAATTTTTGGAAGTTAATAATCACGTGCATTAAATTTTATAATCTCTCATTGATTGTTATGCCACATCTGCTTTATATTCCAAAATATATACATTTTCAGTTTAAAATGCAGTTTTTATTTAAAAAATAGTACTAAAACATGTGACGGAATGACACAAAAAAAGTTACTTTTATTTTATGTATGAAACTTAAATTAACTTAAAGACTACGTTTTAAATGCTTTAATATTGCACTATATGCATAATTTTATCAAAATATTGCAAAAGAAAGATGCATTTCTTTTATTTTACAAGTGTTTTTCAAGAAAACAATTTCAGCTCAAATGTGAACAATTCACCTGTCAGCTATGTGATTACTTTAGAATGCTGGCAGATTCAAAAAACTTAAAATTATCAAAAATAAAACAAGAATATATGACTATTTTTGAACATATTTTTGAAATCAAAATATGCAATTCATAAAAAAAAAATTTTTTACTTAAAAGTTGACACTTTTAATTGACACTTTTAGTTGACACTTAAAAGTTGACACTTGATATTCACATGCACAGCATGTGAATATCGTAATTTGTGGATGAGTCCGGTGTGCACTTTGGATTTCATCCTGAGATACTGCAATGTAGTTCTCAGCAAGTTCACTTGAAGTATCACTTCACTATCCTCAATATTATTTTTAACTTCTTCAAAATAGCTTGCTTGAGTTGCTTTGACAAAGCAATGTAACTTATAAAATGGCAGCTGATTTTTCAATTCATTTAAAGCATCTGCGACAAAACAATTAATTTCCACTATTTTCAAAAATCCATTTACTTCCTTCCACTGCTTATATACTAAGCATTTATCTTCATAATCATCTTCATTTGTAAATATATTAGTTTTATAATTTTTTATTATTTTTTTAACAACATTATTTTAATTTATTTGGAAATAAAAAATGTTTAAACTTTTTGTTTTCATTTAGAAACAATTTTTGATTTATTCAAAATGTTGTCACACCCGTCACCAAAATTTAGCTCAAAATAATAAATATATTTTTTACTTATTAAGGAAGTTTCATGAAAGTATCCATTTTTTATGGCATATTAAGTATATTTTTTGTGACAGGCGTGACAGAGATACTTAGTATTCTATAATATTTTTGCGTGCAATTTTTAAATCATAGTACTGTGGAAATGGTTCATTTGAGATGAAATTTCTACACCAGACAGAAACTCAAGATTTTAAATTGCCAATACGTGATGACATTGGCACTGTACATCGTAGCATCATCTTTGGTCCCATACAATTATCCGGTGTGGATCCTTTTACTGTCCCAAGCTTAAAAGACATCCAACTATTGCACAATTAACTATTAAATAAATAATTCACACGCATTTTGTAGATACAAAACAAATGTTTTACAGCATTATCTTTATATATTTCTATTTTATACAAATTGCAAATGTCAATTATATTAAAATATTATTTTAAATGGATTACCAACAAGATTATACAAAGTAAAATGTTAAAAATATTGGTTTTTATGCTGAAATGTATATAAAAATACAGTTGTTCGAGTAAGGTGCTTTGAGAAAGAATGCTAAAACGTGGTATGTTGAAAAGATGTTTTAATTATTTTGATGCTACATGCCTCAATAAATTTTACTTTTTTGGATAGACTAGTAATGGAGTAAAATAAAGGTAAAAAAAAAAAATTCAATATATTTATGCCGCAGAAAGTTATGTCCGTTAAAATATTGGTAAAATTTGAAAATTTTCAAGTTTCAACTTCATATAATTAAGAGCGCATTAAATGTGCCTCAAATATATATCTAATTTTAAGTGCTTTTGTATATCTTTCAAATGACATGTTATTTACCGTGGCAACTAGAAGGCGCAAGCTGTAGTTGAAAATTGCGAAAAACAGCAAAAATGCTTCTTTTTACGCCCATCAGTGACCTTGCGGCAACAAATTATCACAAACTTTTAACTCATTTTACAAAGATCAACATCCCTACTTTTCAGATATTTAAATTACTTGGAGGCACTTTGTGTGCGCTAAGAGTAGTGGGTCATTGTAATTTACATGTCGTGCAAAAACGCTGAAATTTTCCTGCAGAGCTCCGAACTTTGGGGGGCCATAAAAAATGAACAACTCAACTTTGGGGTAAAAAATTTTAGATTTTGTCTTTTGACATGATATATAAAAACTGGTAATTTTTTGAAGTAAATCTGAGATAACATGAATCACCCCTTAATGTTAGGTGTAACAGTTTCTCAGATTCTTGCTCTTAAAGAAATGGTGTTTGGTGGTAAGAACACGATATTTATCTTTAATGAAACAGTTACATCATGCGCGGTGCAGTTGTCTGTGAGCAGGATTATGTTCCGTTTTAGTCGCTTGCCCCATTTCAACAGTCATTCGTTAAAGATGGTGGTAGTCATCCAAGCCGTTTTGTTGGCAAAATAATCGACTGGCAGATTTTTCACTCCTTTGAAACAGTAGGCCTTCTTACTTTTTCCAATCACTAAAAGTTTTTCTTTAGTGCCGGTCATACTAGCGCAACATAGCACAGTTAGGCATTCCTTGGGGGTTTTACACCCTTGCCTACTTTCCTTCTGAAACATGTAGGTGTGTTCAGGCAACTCACGAAGATATAGGCCAGTTTCATCAGTGTTATATACATCTTCAAGTGAATATGTGGGTTTAAGTTTAGGCCATTCTTCTTTAATCCACTGATCTACGGCTACATTATCAGCATCTTTTTGTTCACCGTGTGTCCTTCGGAAGAGTATGTTCTACCTCTTTTTCCAGCGGTGGAACCATCCTTCTGTGGCTACGAAGTTTCCTTTACCCAATTTTACGGCTAAATGTTACGCTTTTTGGACCAAAATTGGACCATTAGCACGAGCGTCCCTTTCACGAACGTTTGTGAACCAGAGTTTTAATGCAGATTCAACCTCTTTGTCTTTTTCATCTTGATTTCTTTTACAATTCAGATTTTCGTTCAAAGTGCACTTTTTTTCGGTATCTTCACGTTTTTTTTTTTTTTTAAATTTTGCACAAAAGCGGCTGCGAAACTTTCAATTGAACAGCAGCATTCCTTTGGCTTATGTCAACCTTTTCTTTCACAGTAAAATCTCTCCGGTTCCTTTCCATTAAGAAATACAAATCAAATTACAAACCGTATGAACTATGGTAAGGTGAAAATTTATGCTGATCTTCTTCTGCGTGCGTCTTTTAAACACTTAGATGTGGCGGTTCCACTATCCTCCACCCCCCCCACACACACACACACAATTTTATTGTTTCACCAATAGCGACTCGGTAAGCAACCTGCCAAGATCAAGTGGCATACCCGAAACAATGTTCTCTTTAAAAGGTCACCCCTTAAACCCTTCCCATAGTGGCTGGGACACATCATCTGTCACATTGTTTAGTTCTTCTAAAAAGGGGTCGTGACAAACATTGACTCGTTACTGGCAGGTCTTTTCTCTTTATTTGGGATTTTGGGGGATTTGAAATCGCAGAGTGCTACAGAATTTTACAATGCTTGACCGAAAATGGCAAAATACCCCCTCTCTCTCCCAATAACACGTGTTTAAAAGATAATATACAAGCCCCGTTTGGACTTTTTTTTAGTTTCAGGAAACACTCTAAACAACAAAAGAAAAGTTTTCCTTCTTGTTTTTATTGATTTCAGGAAAGTAAAATTTACATATCAACTGATAACAATAAACGAACATTTGATTATAATAAACTATAATTTTTCAATGTATTTTGGTATAAGCAGACGGGACTAAGCGATTTTAAAAACATAAACCATGATCTCTTTAAGCAGCGTCTACTGTGCCAATGACCGGGGAAATCACTTATGTTTGCGATGAAAAGCGTCGCAATGATTGCAGAAAAGTCAGCATGAATAGAGTACATCAATTAATAATTTTTTTTAATTGTTTTTTCTTTTTGTTACAATGTTTTAAATATGATTATTATTATTTTGCTTTGAACTATTTTAATTATGATTTTATTTGCTTTTTTAGTGGTTAAAATTATCATCTGATGATGTAACGGAGCAACTTTGCAAACTAGCTAAAAAAGGTCTAACTCCCTCCCAGATTGGTAAGATTTATTTTCTTTTTCAAGTCCCACAAATTTTGATTAATCACTATATTTTCCACATAATATTCATATTGTTTACTTATTCTTTATATATTGTTCTTTTTAATTTTAAAATTAATTATAATTATATTTTTAAAAATAATGAATTTGTATTATGCATACAAATTGTAAAAAGTAGTGTTATTTAGAATTTTTTTTAAAAAAAATTAAGTAAAAACCTAGAGCTTATAGATGTAACCAAATATGTTACATTAATTTTTAAATGTTTTAGGAAGTAAACTAAATTGGGTGGGTGAGATCTCGGTTCTGCAGTTTAGTTATTAAACCTCAATGAAGAACTATGCTTCATTACACAGAATGTCTTTTACCAAGGTTAAACAAGGCTAGAGCTAAGGCAACTTGGTTGGACAGATCTGTATAGTAAACATAAACAGTGTTCATCACATCAGACATCCCCCCCACAGGCAATATTTCTCAATGTCTTAAAAAAGATTTTTTATATTTCTCATGTATGAGAAATGTCTCATACATATGAGCTACCTCTTTTATATGATAGATTTATGTTATCTTTGTCCTTTTTTCTCTTTATTGTGGTGTTATACTATAAAACTTACAATTTAATGTATAAATTACAAATATTACTTTTTTGTGGTTCATTGTATATTTTGACCACAGTGTCAGTACATACTGCAATATTAGATGGGAATTTTGGGGGGGGGGGGATCGGAATTTTATTCTGATTAGCAACTCTCTCCTTCAATTTTTCTGTTTTATCTAGTTGGTATCAGGGTTCATTCTAGGCAAGGTCGTCCCATTTGCCCCAGTTTCTTTGCTATATGGTTTGGTATTAATCGTAGAAAATATATTTTTTATTAATAATACCATCGTAATTTGTATTTTCAATCTATCCATCTTATTTATGTTTCATTTTTTGAAATAAAAAACCTTAACATATTGCTTTTTTGTCTCCCTTCTCTACTTAAAGGATATTGATTAAATTTCTATAATTAAGTTTTACAACTTTACTGATGCTGAGTTTGGATTTTATCATTTGTAAGGTATAAACTTTAAAAAAGAAAGAAAAAAAAAATTTTTTTAGTCTCGCCATATAAAGCATTTGATTTGTGACATTCTTGGTGATTTAATTATCAAAATTTCACCTTTATGATTTTTTTCCCCACCCTTTTTTACATGGTTTTAAAATTTCCATATTTTTATTAAGGCATTCAAATTGTGACGATTCCATTCTATTTTCCAGTTGTCAGACAGTGTTGGGTCATTAGGAAAGTTCGTATTGATTCTATAATACAATGTAATGCATGTGTCAGCAGAAACTTTCTCATCAACCTAATGAAGCTTTTGACAGTTTGCAACTTTTTTTTCCCCTCTCTGTACATCCCTTCCATATTTTTCCCTGTATTTTTTTAGGTTTCAAAGAATGTTCGAATTTAAGTTGTCACTTTATATGACATTTGATTCCTGGAAATTCCATCTTAATTGACTTCATTGGTGTTAGTTTTTTTCTTATTTTGAATTATCACCTGGTCACAATTTCGATTCGTGCGGCAAATTCGTCGTAAATATTAGTTTACGACCATTTCCGCCTGTTTTTTCTTATTCCGATAATTTTCATACTCTGTTACTATGCAGAGATTAATTGTGCTCCGTTTCCGGGAATTAACGGAATTATTTTAAATTTAAACATAGTAATAATCTTAAAAGGACTTTTTTAAGTGATAAAATTAAATCTTTTGTTTTGGGTGTCAATAAATAATACAATGTTATACAAATAAACTATGCCTTTTTTTAGGGGGAAATTGTGACCTTTTCAGTTTCTAACACCTTATCCTTGTTAATGTCTAAAATGAACACTGTTGTACACAAAACCTCAGTGTAGAAAAGTATTTTTGCTGTTTCACTTGCATTGCCATTCAGCTCATCAAGGTTCTTTAAATTTCCTAGCTTAAAAGGAAATGTGTAGTTTTGAGATCTTTTTAGCGTAGCAGCTTTCATATTTATAATTACTACATGGCTACACTGCATCTTAAGAAAGGGTCTAAAACAGAAAATAAACATTTTACCCCTTTCATGAAATAGGAAGGGAAAATGGTTGATTAGGCTAAGAGCAAGCAACTTATCAATACTGATTCTATCTCTTGAACGCATTGTCACCAAAGGATTAATTGCTTCAAATCTATTGTGGTTGTCCTACTTTTACATGGTGGATACTTCAAGATGGGGGCTCAGAGGAGAACGAGATAAGAATTGACAGATTTATGAAAAAAGCCTTATTTTTCAATTTATTTTTGTGATCTTATTAAATTTCTTACATTCTTTACAAGAATTAGGATGACTAAAAAAAACTTGGGCTGCAAAAAAGTATTTTTTTCCCTATCTGTGTTAGATTTGATAGGCTAAATAAGGATAACTTTTTTTGTGTGTAAACTAAGGATTGCTTATTTTTGATTGCTGAACCTCCCCTGATTATCCGACATTTCTTTGTATGTTGCAGGGTTGCCACGGACTAATAAAAGGCGACTATGGCTGCTTTTTTTTACCTGAGAAGGCTTTTTTTTTTTTTTTTTAAAAATCAACTATTTTTAGGAATAGGCGCCTATTGGGAGACTTAAGTTTTTTCGCAAAAGTGGACGTTATTTTTCAGTCCCCTTTCTAACATTTACATAGCACCGTCTAGCACGTGCTTAGTACTCGGTGACGTTCTGGCGCTAACCCCTACCCCTCCCTTGTTACTTCACCCCACTGAAGAAAAAAGAGAAATCTGCATTCCTTCTTATTCGTTAGTTCAAGTGGAAGCGTATTTCATTCTTCATTGTATACCTATGTGATGATTTGAATTTGTACCATACCAGTGCCCTCTTCATAAAGAAAAAGAGTGAAGAACAAATGAATAAAGAATAAATCTAATTGTTAATAAAGGAAAGCAAACTCTTATACATACTATCATTTTTGTCCAATATTTTAATTTTCCATTAGATTTAATAAAGTACCTGTTATTTTCTCTCTCTGAAGGGCAGTTTTGTTATTTTTAATTGTTTTTTCCTTCTATTAACATACATATTTTATTGTAATTCAACTTTTATTTGGGTATCTATTTTCTAATATGTATACTTTTTATATTTGTACAAAACATTTTTTAAATTGGAGCATAGTTGGGACTGGGCATAAATCGATGTATCACGAAATATCGATTTAATGCATATAAATCGATAGGCCGATATAGTGACTTTCATTTTAGGCGATGTATCAGAAATCTGATTTAAGCTGCCGGTATAAGACTACAATCACGATTTAATATGCGAGGATCCTTGACTAAGCTGGCGCTGTTATCGTACTGACGAAGACTATTTTGATTTCGTCTGGCTGCAGAGATGTAGATAGCGTTTAGCTATAAAGACTATGTTAGTTTCGTGATGTTGAATGACGAAGAGCGAATTGAATCAGAACTCCCGGTTTCGTGCAAGGGTCAGCGTTGTAATGTAGAATGCAGTGCATAGTTTCTTTGTCCATTTTTGTTTTGGGGATTTTGCGTTTTTTGAAGATTATTTTCATTGGGACTTGAGTCGTTTTTGCAATCGTTGTGCATTTTATTTTGTCGGGTTTCTTGTAAATTATTTTCAGTGAGACTTATGCTACTTAGATTAACTTTTTTTTTTTTTTTTGTGTGTGTGTCTGGATTTAACGATTCTTGTCAATTATTTTTAGTAGACCTACTGTTACTTTGTGATTGCTGCACAATCGCTGTTATCTTAAATTTTCGTTCTGAACTCAATTGATTATGAAAAGAAAATATGAATAAAAAAAAGATTCTTCATTGATGTTTTTTCAATTATTGTGAGTTCAATCATTCATTTTAAGCAATACAATTTAATAGGTGTATTTTGTATTTAACTTTGTTATGAAAAGTTAGTTTTTTTAAACCAATATTATGTTCAGTCGTTTTTAATTATAAGAAAATTAATACAAAGCTTACCTTTATTTCATTTGCTTTTATTTATGACAAGCTGAAAACAAAGTTTAAAAAAAAAAAAAAATTGGCAATTAGCTAAAAAACAAATATTTTTTTTAAGTTAAATAAAGATTAGTAATGTTTTGACGCTTTTTAATTTTTATTAAAATTCTTTCAGTACTTGTTGATAATTTGTTAGATAGTCAGTATCATTTTTAAACAAATAAATCTTTAGTCGATTTTATTTTATTTTTTTAGAATAATAAATTAGTAAAAATATTTTTACATTTATTATGTACAGAATTTGACCATTAGTTAATACTACTTTTTATTTAAAATAATTAAATAAAAGAGTCTAATGATGTTTCAAAGGCATGTTTTTTTTTTCTTTCTTTCTTTTCTAAAGTGATAATCTCTTTAGTTTGTTTTCTACTGTTTGTTTAGTTTATTTTCTTTCAATTTTTAATGTATGCATGTTAATATTTTGTATGTCTAACGGACGATGTATCACGCTTTTAAAATTTCTGAGGTCACCCATTCCTAATCATGGTATTTGACAATTAAGCTATGATGTTAGTTATTTGGCTACTATTTTTTATATATTTTGTTCTATTTGCTGTGGCTATATTTTGTTCTATTTGCTATGGCTATATTTTGTTCAGGCAACTATTTTCATGCTTGAGGCTACTAAAAGCATCTATTTTTGTTCATTTTTTACTGTGGCAACCCTAATGTTTATGAATCTCGCTTATATCCAGCATGCCAACTTATCCAAGGTTATCCGACTGATTAGATTGAATCTTGATCCTTTTAGGTGTTATCTTAAGAGATTCCCATGGAGTAGCACAAGTGAGGTGGGTCACAGGTAATAAGATTCTAAGAATTCTGAAAGCAAAAGGATTTGCTCCCGATCTTCCAGAAGATCTTTATCACTTGATCAAAAAGGCTGTTGCTGTGAGGAAACACTTGGAAAGGAACAGGAAAGACAAAGACTCTAAATTCCGTCTCATTCTCATTGAAAGTAGGATCCACAGGCTGGCAAGATACTTCAAATCAAAAAGGGTTCTCCCACCCAACTGGAAATAGTAAGTTTCCTCTGCTTGTCTCCTTCCTTCATTTTTAAAAGACTCAGTTTCCATTATTTGGGAATAACAGTGCAAGCTATGATTTTGATTTCACTATTGCTATGATTTTGATTTCACTATTTTGAGGCTTTTGTTAAGACTTTTATAATTGCTTTGCTTAATATTTTCAGTGTGAAGATATTTTCATGTTCAGTGTTGTAACAAGTAGAAATTTTTTTTTCAAAAGCCAGTTAATCTTTTTATAGTTATATAATTTTATTTAAGAAAGACTTTCAATAATATTTAGTAAAGAGTTTCATTTTAGTGCTTATTACGATTTATATCATGCATACAAAATGTAGCTAAAGTTGTTGAAACCTTTGACTGGTTTTCTCCAAAAATGTGCTAATATTGATAGTTTAAGATCTATATTATAACTATTCAATTTATTTTACAGGTAATAAAAGTGATTGTCAATAATTGTCTTATGAATTTTGATTTACTTTTTCCCCTCAATATTTGTTGACGCTAGTATATGTATAAGGTGCAAGAGTTTTAATTAAACACTTTGAATAACTTTTGATCTAACCGTCATATTTTTATGTGGTATTTAATTTTATTGGTTCAAAGGATCTCAAATATGCAAAAATAAAAATTAGCAGTAAGGGGTCCAAGCTTTGAATCGTACTGACCAAACTGGGGACCATATTTATATATAATTCTTAAAAATTTTAAATTCTTATTTTTAAAAAAGGTAAATTCTTGTGTGGAATAATAATTTTGTTTTCTCTCAAAGTAGTTTAGTATAATAAGTTGAGAAACCTGTTTTTTTTTCTTCTTAAATAAAAAAAGTTTTCTTGTAGTGAAGCTGCTAATTTTTCCAGTAGATATTTGAACCACAATGTTTGAAAAGCTTTTTCCATTAGCACATCATGGGTAGATATACATGTTTTTATTGCTTTTTACAGCAGCTTAAGGAGCTTCCGTACTTGCTTGAAATTTTAGCACACTGCATTAATTTTCATATTATATGCCTAGTGTTACTAATTGCGTAACTAATGCAGTGAAATGTTATGAAGAATGCTGAAAAAAATATAGATATTTTAAAATCTACCACGAAAAATTTAAATGAAGTGTTTATAATTTTAAAATTAGTGCAAGTTTATTATTGAAATTTTATTTCATATAATTTATGTTCTTTTTTTTTCCAGTGAATCTTCAACTGCATCTGCAATGGTTGCCTAAAAACGTGAATAAAGATTTGTAACCTAACTTTATCTGATTATTTCTTGTAGTTGCACATTTATCAACATTTAAACAATATTTTATTTAGCTTAGGTTAGTCAGTTATCCAAGTATTAAATTTGAACTTCATCTTCTTAAAAATGTTATTAATACATGATTATACATCTTGGTGATCAGCTTGGTCAACTTGTAGCCTTCAATAGTATCTTTTTTTTTTTTTTTTTTTTTCTTTTTTTTTTTGTATTGCCTTGTCCATATGCGACTTTCCTAAACAGAAAGTGTCTAGGGGCCTATATGTATATTTTAATGTGGCAACTTGTCGATTTTGAGGACTCTAGCAGAATAATCTACTTTCTTCTAATTTGTGAAAAATGTGTAAATGAATAAAATTGTAGTGAGGGAAAAGCAACTGTAACAGAATTTTTCTCTTAATATGGCTTCATATTGAATGCGACAACAAAGTGAAACATGATTTTATTTTGTTGTTGCAAGTACTGTCGCACTGAATTGTGATAATTGAGTGACCTGGCTAGTGCTTGCGCAAAAACTGCATCATAAGCACGTGCACTCTTTGCTTCTAAAAATTTATAATGTTACTTTTTATGGGGAAATGATAGCTAGATCTTATTTCCCTACACAAGTAGCTCGATATAGATTTTTTTTTCTTTCTTGCATTTACAAGTTGAAAGGAATTTATGAGATTAATAATTGGCACTCCAGATTTTCCAGGATAAGCCATTTGCATCATTAAAATTACAACTATTTAAAATAAAAAGGCTTAGTTTTTTTTGGGGGGGGGGTAACTGAATATTTAACAAGATATGCCCACAACTGAATGTGATGCATGTCTAGTAGCAAAATATAAAAACTAGTAATATTTTTTTAATGTTTTCCTCACATTTATTTATTTTTTTTTTTAAAAATCTATGAAAAAAATGAGTCTTGGCTTCTGCGGTTAATTTTCACGATAAAATTATTAAAGATGGAATACGGATTAGTTTCATTGATATTGTTAACCCTAAACAATATATACATTTTTTTTAAGAAACCAGACCTATATTTTCAAAAATTACCTGGGCCTACTTTGGCGAGCCCTGTTAATTAATACACTTTTTTTAGAAATGTAAATAATTGGCACTGTCACTAGGGGTATATTCGATGGTTAACAATCATACTTTTTTTTGCTGTCTTAGTTGTTTCATTCTTGGGACCAGGTTTTCATTTTCCCTTCCCATCGACTAAAAGCCTCGTATGATTCTACTGCTTAGCCTGTAAACTAGCTTGGTGCGATTATCGCTGCTTTTACACCAAATATTTATTGCCGATGAAGTTTATAGAGTAAAATATTATAGCGAGAAAGAGCATGACGCTCTTCCTCATATGTGGGAGGTGCGCTTGTAACCTTTTCAGCAATTTCTTAGGTAAAAAAAGATAACACGATCATGTACTTTGTTTGAAACTGAAAGGGGAACTAACAGTATTGTGTTTTCAACAATCAAGAAGTTAGAGACATGCTTCTTTAAATTTTATTTTTAAAAATAAAAATTTGTTTTTTAACAGAAATTTAATAAAAATTTCTTGTTTTCAAAAACATAGTATTCTTATTGAAGGAATTTTTATTTTTAATAGCATTATTTATAAGTTTAAGGAAATTCTTATTTTCAAAAATCTAAATTGATTTTTTAAAAACCATTATTTATTTTCATTATTGGTTGAAGGGAATTATTATTTTTTTAAATATTGCTCTTTTATTTAAAGAAGATCAAATTTTTATTATTTTTTATAAAAAAAAATTCTTATTTTGTTGAATATTATTTATTTTTAAAAAACATTATTAGTTATAAATATATTTAAAAGTAAAAAAATTTTTTTTTTTAAATCTTATTCTTCCTGTTAGTGATTTTTCTAGTAAATTTAATTCAAACATTTATTATAGATGATTACCTCTTCTAATATTAATTAATATTTTTAAAAACTATTATCTTTATTTATATCGAAACATGGCTAAATTAAGTTAATAAATTTGTAAAAAAAAATTGTGGTTAATCTAAGGGTTATAGAAACATGGTTAAAATCGAAAAAAATTTCAAATTAAGTCAGTATCGTATAATAGCTATGATTGCGTGACTTGTTTTAGTAAGTTTTTAGAAAGGTAAACTTTTTAAACCTTGTTTTAATGCTTAAACCTAAAATTAGAAAAATGCTCTTTAAGTACTTTTATACAATAGTCTGTAAAAAAAAAAGTTTTTTTTTTTTTTTTTTTAAACAAAATCTAGTAAAATTGACCCCAAAAAAGAATTTAAAAATCTTTTACTTACAGAAAGTTTAGTTAATCTTACAGAAAGAAGACGTCTGCATAACATCTTAGAAACCACAATAAAAACTTTCTTACTAACATGACGGTGGTTTCAAACTTAACTGAACTGCAAACTAATGAAAACTAAATTGAACTTAACTAAACTGAATATTTCAATCTTATGATAAGAGCCATGATGGCTCGGGGGGAAAAAGCGTTCACCTTCAAATTAGATGAACAGGTTTTAAATCCCTGGGATGTCTGGTTGATACGGATTCCACATCCGGTTTGCACCAACCATTGTGCAATATCCTCAGTGGAATAAATGTCCTAAGCGGTAGACGGATCAGGGGGTAAGTGTCCCTTTGCCGTAAGGCTAACCATGATATGTTTTCGTGGTTTTTCCTCTCCATGTAACACAAATACCGGCTGGTTCCATCAAAATGTCCTCGACGAAGACACATTTCTCCCAACACTTGGTTCAGGAGTTTGTCTTCTGGGTTGTATTCAAAATAAAAAGGATATGGAGTTGAAGTGGGACTAAACATATGAAAAGTTTAAAATTGAAATACCTAAGAGTGAAAGATTTTTAAATGCAAGCACCTCTTAAATGGATTGCATTATAAAATTTATTCTTATTTTGTTGAAATTATCCAAAGCTATTTGCATTAAAAGATGTATAAGTTAAATGCATTGTTAGAAATAAAATAGTTAAAATTAATATTTAATTACTTTTACAAATTTATCTCGAAGTTGATGGTTGACAGTTAGCAATTTTTCATAAATTTGAAAGAAATAATGAAAATTTCACTTCAATTTACATTTTTTCTTCCGTTGAAGTATTTAAATAAAACCTGCACTTGAACTTGCAATATGAAGCATAATTATGAAAATTGCTCTACTGAAAATAAAATTTATGTTATAAGTTAAATACGTTGAATATCTCATAGATAAGGAAAAGTAAAGTGTATTTTACAGATACTTTGAAGTATGAAAATATTTAAGTTATTTCAGAAGTATGAAAATATTAAGTTATTATCATATTCTAAATTTTTTATCTTATTTTATAATCACTTAATCCTTTTTTCTTAACTAAAGACGAATGGATTTTTTGTAATAAATATTATTTCTTCATTTTGACTTTTTTTTTTTTTATACTTAATCCCTAATTAGTCAATTTTGACATCTAAAAAATATTACTTATTAATATACTCTTAAAAAAAACTGTTCAAAAAAAAAATAAAAATCTATTTACGTATTTATTTCGCCAATCTTCATTTTTCTAAACTAAGAAAATTGTACTACTCATGAAGTGAAACTATGGAAGTACTATTTTTATTGAGACGTTTTATCAGGAATTTATTAACTTATTACGACATATCTTGATTCTCACAATGAAAATATAAGTCTGAATAAGAATTAATATAAAATAATGCAGCATAAAGTAAAATTAATATTTGACCCATGCACTTTAAATATACAAGTGTTATGCTAAAATTTTGAAATTCGAAATAAAATATCATGAGAAGCGGGCAAGCCTTTTCTTTATTAATATGTAATATTAATACAGTGAAACCTGCCAAGTTGGGCACCTGCATAAGTTGACCTCTATTATCAAGAACGGAATTTTTCCTATATAATATAAAGAAGCAAAACCTTTGTAACTTGACCGCCTGTTTATCCTGTATGTTGACCACTGAAATAAGTTAAGTCGAAATAATAAACAACTTGAGAAATTTTCTAAAAACCAAAAACATCAGAATTTTTCAAAGTACAAACAGTTTGAAAATTTTTCTAACTTGCGGCGTCGGCGATTCGTTAAAGAACTTCATAATTTTTAAAAATAATAACAACTTCAGAATTTTTCAAAGTCTAAACCAGTTTGATAATTTTTTCCACGACAAAACACCTGCTCTTTTTATATTCCTATAACTAAGAAAATTTTAAATGTACAAACAATTTCAGAATATTTTTGAAACCAGGAGATTCAGAACTTTTCAAAGAACAAATAATTTGAAAATTTTTAAAATTAAAAACAATTTGAAAAAGAAAAAAAATCCTGCTAATTTTTTTCCAACTAAAATATTTTTCAAGGTTCAAACAATTTCAGAATTTTTCAAAGTACAAATAATGTGAAAATTTTTTCTAACATCAAACTTCTGCAATTCTCTAAACACCTTTGGTTCCAACGTCGACAATTTTTAAATTTTCAAAACTTCAAAAGATTTCTAATTTTAAAAAATTAGTCTGAATTTCCAAACAAGTTGAAAATATATTTAATTATTTCGTATTTTCACATTAGATAAAATTCTTTGTTCACACTACTTCAGAGTATTTATAAGTACAAAAAAATTTATAATTTTCAAACTCAAAACAATTTGAAAGTTATTCAAAGTGCAAACAACTTAAATTTTCGAAGTACCAATAACATCAGAAATTTTCTGAGTAGAAACAGTTTGAAAATTATTCTAACTTTACTACCAATCAGAAAAGTTTTTGTATACACGTGATTAAAAAACGAGACATACTTTTCGAAAATTTCATTTATAGAGTGATATTATGAGTTTATTTAACTTTCTTAGTTTAATATCAAAGACTTTCTTAATCAAACGAATTTTAACGGAAAATGTTAATTACACTATATCACTGATAATGAGTAAGCAAATTTAAGAAATTAACTCATAAACCATTTTATTCAACTGAAAATATATAGTTATCACTTAGAATGATTATTACACATTTACTGTATCAAATAATTAAATATAAACATCCTGACTATGAAACTATTTCATCAGTTTAGAATCATTGGACATATCATTTAAAAATAATAAAAATGTCATCTCTAAAGAAGATTCATTTAGAAATGAAATCAATGTAATCATAATGTTTTACTGAGAAAATAATAATTTACGCTCACTTTATTAAAAAATATGATAATCACATGAAAAAAAATAGACTAGCTTGTGAAAAATGTCTAAGTCCCGAAAATAATTCTCCCATTTTCCAATGAAGAAAAAAAAAAATTCTGTTAAAATCATATCTGAAGAGGGGATCTCAGAAAAATTTCTGTTGTCAAAGTATGTTGAGTTAAGTCATAACTACGATTTTCTGAAGAAGAAAAGTGGAAATTATAATAAAATAAATAAATAATACTTATACTATAACGTCCTCTGATACAAATAAAGTTTCTAATGGTATTAACGAGCTATAAGATTAATTCATTTAATGACTATACTAGAATGCAAAGTTTCTTGACAATGACGTCACGGCTGGCGGAGGAAGAATGAGAAATAAGTTCAGCCGTAGGGTTGTAAGGAGCAAGGATCGAAATGACGTCACACTCTTCTAGCTTCCAATTTGGCGCAATAATCGGATTAAGCATTTTGTTTGGCACTTTGATTGTTAGAAAATCATTGGTCAAATTGTCAGAAACACTTATAATAAATTTAAAGATTCATTTTACGTAATCATAATTAAGTAATCTAGTATAATAAATATATGTAAATTTTATATTCTGAAATTTTATAAATTAAAAAATATAGAATTTTAATATATTCGATTTATGAGTTTGTTATTTTAATTTTTACATAATTTTATATATTTAAAAATTTAATTTTTAACAAATTATTTCAAAACAATACTCAAATGTTTGAATAAATAAATCTGATTTTATTGTGTAATTTTTTTTTTTGAATTGATCAATATTTTTCTCAACTTAAATATCAGGGTGTCAATGATTCAAATAAATTGATTTAAAAAAAAAAAAAAAAAATATTTGATTTATATCACTTTTAAAAAAAATCTCAATTTCAAGTATTTTTTTAATAAAATCACAATTTCAATTATTTATTTTAAAAAAATCATTTTTTTAAATATTTATTTAAACTCCCAACAGTCAATCATTTTCTTCAGCCTTTCAACAGTATTTTTACACCACAACCTTTCTTTATATTTACATTAGAATATTCTATTCTTATTTGACCATTTCATTTTTGTATACTCAGTCTCTTAAATTTCCCCTTTACATTGTTACTGTTCTATTACACTTTAGAAAAGTATACTTAATTTTTTTAAAGCTAAATAGTACCTATTTTTACTTTTAAATGTGTCCACTTGAAACAAAATATACTTAAAGGAATTATTTTTTTCGATAGTTTTTTTTTACAGATTAATACTATTAAAAACAAGTTATTTACTAGCTCTTTTTATTGTGTTTTTAGTTGTTAAACTTAGTAGTTAGTTGTTTAGCTTAGTAGGTATTAAGGATGACACACTGCAAGATTAATTCCTTAAAAATAAAAAATTAATTCATGTATCATTTATGATGACATACACACAACTTCATCAGTACTGGTGTCTCCTTCGGAAGCAGTCTCAGTTGATTCAGGATCAACATTAATAACCAAACTTTCAACGGTAAAATCACACATTCCGTTAAGTTCCCACATTAGTTCTTCCTCTTTAATAACATGGCTAACACAGTTCTTCCATGTTTCAGTAGAAATGTTTTGAATTGCTTCTTTCGTGATCTGTTTCACTTCATTCTCTTTAAATGTTTTATTTTCGGCTGCAACTTTACCTTTCACAATACTCCAAATATGTTCAATTGGATTAAGTTCACAGTGGTAAGGTGGCAGTCTCAAAACAGTATGCCATTGAAGCTCGGCTAGTCTATCAACCCGATAGCCCTCATATTTGTTACGGACATTAGACACGAGGAGCAGAAGTTCAGCTTTTAGCATGTCAAAGCTCCAGGAAATGTTTTTCGATGTCAGCCATTGTCGAATGCCATCCTTTTTGGTGGAAGAGTTAGGAATGTTTTCCACAAAAACACTGTGGTATGATGCATTGTCCATCACAATAATGCTATTGGCAGCAAGGTTGGGGAGTAACTTATTTTGAAACCAATTTTCATAGTAATCACCATTCATTTCTTCATGGTAATCACCTTTACCTTTTTTTCCTTTAAAGATATCTTCAGCTTCCTTGACAAAACCATTCTCACCTCCAGCATGGGTAATGATCAACCTGGATCCTTTTCCGGAAGGCGCTTTTAGTCCAGTTGAGTGGCCTGACATAAATGCATCTTTCGGTCTCTTTATAAATGTGTCTTGCCAAACTGCTTCTTTTGTGTGACCAAAATTCACCCAGGTTTCATCGGTGTAAATTATGTTCCTTCCTTCATTTCGGTATCGACGAATTTGTCTTAAAAATTGACGTCGCCACACTTGTATATCTTCCCTTTCTATCAGCATTGAATTGCGGGATCGCTTCTTATATACAAATCCTAAATCGAGCATTAGCCTCCAGGTTGTGTCAACAGTCAAGTTCGGAAGGTCAGAATCCTCATTGATTACTTTCATAACTTTAGCCACGGTTGGAATTTCATTTCTTTTAGAAAACAAGTGCACCTTCCGACGAATGGCACACAAAGTAAAGTCATCAAACTTTTGTAGTCTAGTTCCTTTGCATTTTCTTGCAGGTCTTTTTTTCCCAGGAGTGGAAAATGAGCCATTAACGCCATATTCTTTTTGCATCCGTGAGATGCTGCTGGTAGATACGCCAGTTAAGTCCGAAGTTTTACACAGCACATCATTCATAGAATCGCTGAGATTCCCTTCTCGCAATTTATGAAATACATTCATAACAATTGTCTTTTCAAAGCGCTGCCTTTCTTGTGGATTTGAAAGACGTAGTTCAACTTAGGAGTAGATTCCATTATTTTAATAACGAATAGGTAGAATAATAACGATATATTAGCTTTTAAAAAAGCTGGTTTCTCAAACGATAAAAAATAAACTACAGCACAGCAAAAGATTGAAGATAATATGCAATAAAGCGCGCGCGAAATTACCCGCCAAAAGGTCTCCCTAAAAGCGCTTTGGCGGGATCTGTTGATCGTGAGCTCTCATTGGCTAACGCCTTCAATTCTAAATAAAGATACCATTCCGCGATGCGCCGCTCGTAAATTTGAAAATATGTAAAATTTTAAGAAAATTATAGCAAATTAACGCTATATATGTGTGGGTTAAGATAACTTATCATATTTCAATTGTGAAATGCGTAATTTACCTCGAAATACAGACATCGCGCCGGGAACTATTTTCTTCGTTTGCCCTCAGCATATTTCTCCATTGTCAATAAACATTGCAGTTTAGTATAGCATTACACTAAAAAAAATTATAAGTCCCAAAATAATAATAATTCTACGGCTTTATAGAGATAGTACACCAGAAGGGTAGATAAAATTCAACTTTCCGATAAAAATCAAGTGAGGCAGAACCTCCTTTTTTCCACTACTCATGTAAAGTTTTCTTCAAATGCCTTCTTGGCAATTTAAAGCCTTTTAAAACATCATTTTCTAGCATTTCACTCGCCGGGCAAGAGTGCTGGAATCTCCAATAGCTTAACTGGTCTTTTCCATTTTTTAGATAATAGATTTCATAATCTAATATGAGGTTTTTACCCCTTCTTGATGTTGGCAAGAAATATAATGTCAATATATTTAGCCAAAAAAATAAATAAACGGCTATAGAGGATAAGTTCCGCGGTTATGTGAGAAAGAAAGTGATCTACATCTTTTTTTTTTAGATTAATATTTTTGCAAAATAATCTGCTGAGAACTCGTACGTTTGTGGAATGAGTATTTATAAACATCGATTTCTACTTATGATATCGATATTACTAGCTAGGAGTGCGATTTCTCGAGCTCGCGCAGTCAACTCTTTTAGGAGAAAAAGGGTATTTTTTTACGTTATGTGCTGCGATTCCCCACATTGGCGAGATTTGTATCTAGTCCTTGCCATGACAAAAACTACAAACATACACTATGCCCTACCCAGCCACTTCCTTTCAGCGATTGGAAGAGGGGGGGGGGTCAAACACGATGCGAGGATGAAAACTAAATACTGGCTTCATTTTCTTAATTCATTTCAATATACATTAAATTATTATAAAACATAGGGATCACATAACTATTCACAATCCATTCATTTGTAAATTTCAAAACTAAATTAGATAAACATTTCCATGACAATCACAACTTTCTACACAATTAGATTTAATTATTATAAATATTAAAAACTAATGCTACCTTATCAGACTAAATTTTATTCTGTTAAAAATTTGGCTTATAAAGTAGCTTGAGATAATAAATTCTTAAGTGGAAAAAAAAAAAAATAGTGAAAAATTCCAATTTCTTGTTTGAATGTTTGTTAATGATATTAATTAGTACTTTTATGAATTATTGAAAAATGAAACAAAAGCCATTTCTAACATGGTATTTTTTTTTCGGTTTTCTGTAAAATGTATCTAACATATATTTCAAACGCAACCAATTATTTAAAAGCTAAAAATTATAGTTGTCTTTGTGGATTAGAATTATGATTGTCGACAATTACAGTCGAACTCGGATTTACCGTGGGAAACGAGAATATTTGGTTGGATCAATGTTAAGTCTATGGAACAGAAGTCGCTTTTAACGAGCAAGACTCGGTTTTAGCGAGCAATATTTTTCTGTCTTGCAATCTTTTTGTTCTCATCTTTCTAGTCTTTCTGTCTCATCTTTTTTTCAAAATGATAAGAAATGCGCGCGAAATAAAAAAAAAACGCGAACTGAAACTCAATTGCCCTTATCGCTCTTATCTAAAGCATGAGAAAAGTCACGTGAGAGTAGGCGGTGACGCATCGATTTCGCGCCTTATCGGCTGGTTGGGGGGGGGGGTTAGTTGTCATTAAATTAAGAAAAGTATTTAATCAAAGTAAGTATTAATTAAATTTTAAGTAAACTCAATCATTTGACCTCCCAAGCCCCCCCCCCTCTTCTGGTTGCAGGCCTTCCTTAAGGACCCGTTTATTACGAGCACTCGGATTTGACGAGTACATGTTACGGTCCCTTTGTGCTCGTTATAAACGAGTTCGACTGTATTTTGTTCAGATATCACCCAATTTCTGAAAGAATTATAATTTTCTGAAATTTTCAGCTTCTTCAATCAATATTTAATTATAAAACCACCTAATCAAATGCGCATGCAAATACAGTCGGACTTCTATTTTGCAATTTTTTTCGAGGAACCAAGACAATTTTGGGAATTTCTTCGTAAAATAACTTCCAAATAATGAAGTGAATTTTCTATTAAACGAACTTTTCGTTGAGATCCGCTTTCCCTATTTCCCGAAATATTTCAAACTTGTTACCGCATTTTATGGGGGAAATGACCTTGAATTAATTTTTGGGGCCACTTTCTCTAAAATAACTTTAAGAGAAAGCTGTAAAATTCATTTCCCTTTTTGTTTGCATTTCAAACGAAAAACTCAGACCAAATTAACGGATTTTATCAGTAGCAGTTAAACTTAATCACACATGTGGTAATGTATGTTAAATATTACTTTTACAATAAATGCAGCAATAATTTTTACATAAATTAAGCTTTTTTTTTTTTTTTTAGTTGGACATGTATGTAGCAGGACAGTGTATGCAGCATAAAAATATATGTAGCACTGGATAATGTTTTTGCTCTATTCTTGCTTTCCGTGCAGATTTCTTTTACGGTTAATATTTATAAAATAAATAGTAGATACTAGTTTACAAGATTAAGGTGCGTCCATTGCTATTTCATTATGTCTATTTTTTATGAATTCTTGTTTAAGTATTTCAAAAGATGATTTTCTATTTAACGAATTTTCCATATTACGAACTTTTTATCGGGATTTAGCGACTTCGTTAAATAGAGGTTATGTTCTATTTTCGCTAGAAAAGTTGGTTCGTCCATCCATATTTTGGCTGGTTAAAATGCAAGAAAGTGCATGCGTAGAACATTTTTATATGCAAACTTCAAATGGATCCCAGCACACAATTTCCAAATACATGGATGGGTGTATTTAAAAACTTACCCAAATACTGGTTTATCTGGTACTCATAAATATTTGCAAAAAGTGGTATTAAGACAATGATATTGATAAAATGCCGTCAAAGAGCGATTTTTAAGAGTTTAATCCAAAATATTTTAGTTATTTGTCTGGTTTAAAGCCCAGATCATTATCTACTGTAAGATGGATTCGGTTTATAAAAATTAAGTTTTGCTTCCAATGTAGGGCACTTAAACTGTAGCTTTTTTATTTTCTTTGGCGATAGAGCTTCTAAATATCTTGTTAACTGCCCTCCTAAGTAAGATGATCTTTGAAGCAAGGGAAGAATTTCAACTAGTCCTATTTTGCAAACAGGACTAGTTGAGCAAGCTTTGTTTATTGCAGGTCTGTGCGTCCACACAAAAAGATAACGCCGCACGCAGAGACATGTGTCTCTTTGCTCTCTTACATTAATGCTTCGGACCAGGACATGTTGCTGAATCGAATTCAAATACACAGAGTGGTATGCAAATGGCTGGTTCGTAAAGCCTTATATGCTCATTGGACGTTGATACCAATCTTCCGGTGACTTCGTTGAGAGAAACTGAACCGACTTGAGTTGCGGTTCTATTCTTTCGTGCACAAAATGATAAATATCTGTCTGGCGTTCATCATAGCATTTGAATCACGAACCTGTGGTTATCAATCGTTGCCAAGTGAATGAATCACAGAAGTCAATGTGATTGAATGTGTAAGTCAATGAATCACGGGACTCATATTTAGCCATCTTGCCAGTTCAATCTGACTTTGTCCTGCCTCTTTTCCAATAGGTCCCGCAGTGGACTGATCGTTAAGACACGGTTCCCAGCAGATCACCGAAGTCAAGCATCACTGGCTGCGGTCAGTGTGCGGGTGGGTGACCACTTGGATCAGTCTGCGTAGGGACCGAGGGTGTGCGGTATTGGTCCTCGTTAAACTGTTCTACCGTAAAGTGCTCGACTTCGCGTGCAGGTCGTTGGGCTACCGAAGCAGGGGTGCCATCCCCTCTGCAGAGGATCAAAATTGTGATGGCATGTCTTCGGATCATCCTCAGGGATGTTTCCCAGACCGTCGCCAATAGCCCATTGTGCAGCTCTAGTGCGACGTAAATTAACTAAATCTACATCTTTTCCAATAGTTATTTCATTCATTGCAGCGCCCTAATTAACATAGCAATTTTATTTAGCAAACTATTCAAATTTCATTCAGATATGCTTACTTTTAGAAGAGTTGCTGTTTTTGTAATTTTTTTTCTTAATTTATGATTATCAGTGTAGCATAAATTGTATTATCAATACTGAAGTGAAGCTAAAACTATAGTTTAATAGATTCTTTTTTCCTGTTTAGAATAAGTTTTTGAACAAAATTGTTCTTTTATGATTTTATATAAGAATTTGAACACTTATTTTAAGTGAGATCTTGGTTGATACATGAAGATAGTAATATATTAAAGGATATATCATATATAAATAATCAGATATGAATAATCAAGTCGTTTCATATGATTATAATCATTTTAAGTCAATTTAAAATCAAATGTTATATACCATGGATAAAAACATAAGCTGAAAATAGTACACTTATGTATTAGTATAAATAATAAGCAAAATTCGTGTAGAATTTTAGGTTAAATAACAAATACTACTTTTCTTATACAAATTAAAAAGTCAAAATAATTTATTTCGAATGTCGATCACTATAAGCTAATAAGGAATTAATGCCACTACGTATTCAAGATTTATTATCGCATTGTTCATGGATACACTCATTAATCTCAATCGCACATTACATTTTACATTAATGAAATCAAATTAAGACAATATTAACCAGACATTTATTAGTTGCTGTGCTGTGAAAAAAATCGTAATATAAAGGAGAAACAAAGCATCACATGTGAAAGTGTCGAAATTTATATTCAACAACATATCGCTGCTTCAAAACTAAAACGACACATCTGCAGGCATAATACGTTTGCAGATGTGTCGTTTTAGTTTTGAACCAGCGATATATACTAGCAACTCGTAATTCTGTATTATGATGGTGAATTCAATAATCGCAACTAATTAGTTAAAACAGATTAATCATTATAATTAACTTTTATAGTAAACATTACCTCAGTTGAAGCCTAATCAGTTTAGGTCTTCTCATCATTGAAAGAACTACGAACATGACTGAGAAGTTTATTCTACTTAAATATATGAAACAAGAAATACAATCTAAAACGATATAATTAATAAAATAAATCTTTAACTTTGCACTTAATAATATCGGTTCTGGATAAGAAGTACTCCACTTAATACAATAATGAAATAAATTTATTGCCTAAATATTGGAAATTTAGATCAAAACAATTATGTTCTACCTAAATTATCAAAAACTATTCGCGGGGTAAGAAAAAAAAAAAAATAGCATTTCTTATTAACCGAATATCTACAAAAAAAACCTATGTATTGTATGCAGTTATTTATATTTAAAGTTATTTTAATTCTTCTTCTTATTATATTCTATCTATATCTATCTTATATCATTCTAAAAATAATTTTTACTCATTAACACTCACACGTATATATTGCATACACACTAAGGGAGGAGAAAAAAATCTTAACACCAAGAAACAATTATTGTAGGTTTCAAGATCACAGGTTATATCAATTAAAAGAAAAACCATTTCAAATGTGAAGTATTGGTACATTAATAACCGGTGTACTCACCAGAATTTTGAATGAAAGCATGCATGCAAACGGGTATGCATTGTGTCATACAGATGCAGTATGTCATTTTGTGGGATGGAGTTCCATGCCTGTTGCATTTGGTCAGTTAATACGGAAATAATTGTCGTCCAATGATGTCCCATGCGTGTTCGGTTGGAGAAAGATCTGGTGATCTAGCAGGCCAAGACAACATGTCCTTCTGTAAAACATATTATCCTGTGGGAAAATAACACCGTGAATGTTGCTCATGATATGGCAACCAAACAAGTTGAAGTACAAATTTGCAGTCAAGGTGCGTAGAATAACCACGAGAGTGCTCCTGCTGTCATAGGTAATTTCTCCCCAGATCATAACTGAAGTGTTAAGATCCAGCGTGTCTAGGCCGGAGACAGGTCGGTAGCAGGCGCTCATCTGCTACCGATGATATATATATACAGTCGGACCTCCATTCAACGAACTTCCATTTTACGAATTTCTCTATTTTGCGAATTTTTTCAAGGAATCGAGAACATTTTGGAAATTTCTTCGTACAATAACTTCCAAATAGCGAAGTGAATTTTCTATTCAACAAACTTTTTTTCAAGATCCACTTTCCCTATTTCCCAAAATATTTCAGAATATTTCAAACTTGTTAACGCATTTTATGGGGGAAATGATCTCGAATTGATTTTCGAAGCCACTTCACTTTTAGAGAAAGCAGTAAAATCCCTTTGCATTTCAAACAAAAAACTCAGACAAAATTAACGGGTCTTATCAGTAGCCATTAAACTTACGAACGCATGTTGTAATATATGTTTAAAATTACTTTGCAACTATAATTTTATACAGCAAATAAATGCAGCTATAATTTTAAACATAAATTCAGCTTTTTTTAGCTGAAAATGTTGTAGCATGGTTGTGTAACACTGGATAATGTTTTGTTCTATTCTTGTTTTAAGAGCAGATTTCTTTTATAAAATAAATAGTAGATTGATTGATTCAATGTAGAGTTTAGTGGCACCAGATCCAAATGAGGACATGCTGCGCCAAACAGTACAGTAAAATAAATAAATAGTAGATACTAGTTTACAAGATAAAGGTGTATCAATTGCTATTTTAATTATGTCTAGTGTTTATGAATGTAAAACCTGTTTTGTGTCGTTTAAGTATTACAAAAGGCGATTTTCTATTTAACGAATTTTCCATATAACGAACTTTTTATCGGGATTTAGCGACTTCGTTAAATAGAGGTTGGACGACTGTATATATATATACACACACACTAACAATTATATCGTTAATTTGTTTACTATAGACACATGCAAAGGAGTTAATTTTTATTTTAAAAATATTTTACAATTTACTTACTATTTGAAATGATAATAGAATTTTATTAAAATGAAAATAAAGTTTTTTTCTTTTCTCTATACGTATAATACGTCTGAAAAAATATGGTACAAAGTATTACAATGATTTAAATTATATATTAGTCATTTTAAAACTTTACTGTTAGTAAGAATTAATTCACAACTTTAAATCAGAAAAAAATCCTTACTATATATACACATATAGTCTTCTAAAAAAAAGTTAGAAAAATCGAGCATACAAGTCACTTTAAAGGCTAGTTTCCTATATTTTAATTTTTTTCAAATTCATTTTATATAATGGTTACAAAATGGCAGAACCAGTAATAAAATCAGTATTTTTCGCCTGCTTTACCATTGACGCGTGGAGAGTCATAGAAGTAGGAAGTACGTTAGTTTCTGTCTTGATTATCAAAAAGATTAAAATCTTTTATGTTTAGGAAACTATATGAAACTGAAAACTGCATTAAACATAGTTCTAAAAGAAGGCGTCATGGAAATTTTAAAAAATATTTGTAACTTGGCGAACAAAGAGCACGGGGCGAGCTCATATGATCATGAAGTCGGGTCCCCAATCGTGGTTGCCGGGAGAAAAGTTTTGAACCAAGCAGACTCCTCAATTCTGCTTTTAACATGTTAAGTCTATGGCGGGCTTGTCATACTTTGAATCGATTTTTCTTGTTTAAGAATCGGAGTAATCAATTCAAAATAAATACTAATAATTTTTTCAATCTTTCCTATCCACGAAAATGTAGGTCAATTTTTTTTATCTTTATTACTTTTTGTAATATTGCCTTTGAAACTCAAGTCAATTTCTACCTTTGAGTAAGGGAGGAAGGCAACTTCCACCCCCAAGTTCATTCTCCAAGAGACCGTAGGGGGTCTTGTTCCCTCCCTCCCAAATGCTTTTACTCTGTTCAAATCTTTTTCTCTCTCTGTCCTTTTGAAGAACTGATGTGGGGAGCTTTTATAAGCTTGTAATTTATTATGGAAATTATATTCGTTCATTCTACATACATTTTATTTATTTAGTAGTAATAATTTTTCTTGTTTTTATTCATTTTGAGAGTGGAATTTATTTTTTAAATACATTATTCCCCCTTTTCTTAAAAACTTTTTTCCTTGTTTTTCAAAGATTTTTCAGAATTAAAAAATTTAGCTTCGGAATAAAGTGCGATTAATTAAAATCGAGACAATGATGTAAAGATCTTCCAATATACTATAAAGCATCACAAAACTGCAGTTTTCCTTTTTAAAAAAATATATATATATATCGTACACTCATTTGTAGGTTTGAAAAAATATTTACATTATAAAAATTTAAAAGGTTGCAATTTTTCCATTCCATAAATAGTTTTAATTACTCCAATAGCTGGGATAGTTTGTTTTTCCACGGTAAGGAAGAAAAAATAGCTAGTACACAAGAGCACACATCATCCAAACATGAACAAGCACTTAGCCCTGTGTTTAGGGCTTTAATGTACATACACAAGAACACTAAGTATTATGAAAATTTTATTCAAATCAGTAAATGAAGAAAAATATGAAAATATACGCTTGTATTGTAAAATTCTTAAAAAAAGGAAGTAAAAGAACATTAGTGGACATAATTAATATTCACGAGAGAAAAATACAAACGGTATCAAATTATAATGAACCGCTGCTTAGGAACACAACACTGAAAATATTGAAACCAGTTTGATTGCCAGATAAAATAGAAAGAGTGAGAAATGTGATTATTATAAACACCACGAAATTTCATAACGATAAATTAAAAAATAAAAATAAGTTGTAATACTTAGAGTTAAGCTTCTCTTTGTTACTTCAGGCTGTCAAACTGGTTTTGATGTTTTCAGACCTGATTCCTTAGTTGATTCACTAGATTTTGAAACTATTACTCTTTTTTTATTACTTTTAACATTAATCTGTGATTCCTAATTAATACACTTTTTAAAACTTTTTTTAGTAATATTCTAAAAATATATATTAAAACTAGTAATTATGCAATATCTTATGTATTTAATAACAAGAAATTTTTCGAATTCATATTAAAAGTGTGTAATGTAATTTTTATTCACAATTTTTCGCTCTTTTATATTGATAGAACAAAGTATATAATCTATGTGTTATTTTAATTTCTTTTCCCTGACCCTCTTCTGCCATTCACGGAGAAGCGTTTTCTGAGTAGAAATTTCTGCACTGTAAACTTTAATTAGTGTAGTTATAGTTAATTAAAATCCGCATTAGCATTACATAGAGAGAAAAAACACGAAAACCTCCCAGGGTTAGTGATAAAATTTTGTGAAGTAAACTTGTCTCAATCAGTTGTTATGTTGTAAGTTTTAATGAAAATCAATAAATGCCTTTTCTTTCAAAAATTTCGGTATCGTACTTTTTTATAAATTAATTTCGATTATTTTGATAAATCTTTATATTAATTGCAGTGAGCAGCCTCACAAATCTATATATTAAAATGTAAAACAACATAGAATTGTTTTAGTTTGTTGTTTTTAATGATCCATCGAAATGATCTATTGGAAAAATTAATTTAAACTGCCACTTCAGCTTATTAGTCGAAAATGTTATAATTTATTTTTACGACAGAAATGATGGTACAATCTTTAAAAAAATTGAACAAAATTAATTAAAATTTAAAAAAAAAGGTTGTGAAAAATATATGTATTTGAATTGTAAATGAAAGAAGCAAATTAAAAAAGTAATAAAAAAATAAAATCTTGAACTCAAGGTTTTACTTTAACATAAAAAGTTTTACAAATTAGCAAATCAATTTTAAAAAAAATTAACAAACTTTATTTGATTTATAGAGAAAATATAAATATATTTTTAATGTAGTTACTTTATATGAATTACTTTCATATGACTATATAGTAAAATTTTATAAATTTAAATACTCTGGTTATTATTAGTTCTCTAAATAATCAAATCAAAATAATAAATAATTCAAGATATAATTAAAAAAAGTGCATGTTAAATAAAATGATAAAACCATTTTGAAAATAAATAAAGCCGTTTTAGAGTTTAAAAATTTTTTTTTCTTAGAAGGAGAAAAAGCATAATGTAGAGTGAGTCTCTTCTGATATCTTTTGAAAGCTAGTTAACCCCCGCAGGTTGCAATCCCCCCTTTTCTGTGACAGTGGTTAGTCGATTAGTTTCGGATTACTTAACACCCCAGGAAGTACGCGCACCCCCACCAAAAATGTAGGGGAGACAGTGGAACGGGTTTTGGAGGTGCTATACTTTTCGTCCCTATTCGGGACTAACTCCTACTGAAGGTTAGAAGGGAAATGGAGAGGCCTTCTCACAGTATCCTTTGGCCAAGATTTGTAACAATTAAATGCGAAAAATATTAAGAAAAGGAAGAGGAGAAGGGAAAAGACATGGAACCGGTTTTCTCCCTAGATGGCGCACTCGAGGGTTGCGATTGAAGGATGTAACATTAGTTTCTGTCTTGATTTTAAAATAGATTAAAAACTTTTAGGTTTGGAAACTATGGATGGTGTTTTCAGTAGAAATGTAAACAATAACAATCTCGAGCTGTATGCCTGCTCTAGTTCCGGTTAGAAAGTTTGCAGCTGCTTACTACATGTTATTCTGCGAGGCGATATTTTCCAACGGATAATTTTGCTTTCAATAAAAGAAAAAAAATTAGATAATTTCTGAGCTCAAATCTGCCGTATTTCATAAGATATTAATGTTATTATGTAATTCTGGTGAGTTTTAAGTGAAAATTTGTTTTAGTTATTTAGAGATATATTGTTAAAAAAGGTGACATGGTTGCTAGATTTTGAATAACTCGCTTTTTTGGCAGTCTTAATTTGGCCTCTTTCCATTTTTTCATTTCTGTTTGTTCATGTTGCAAGCTCTGCTCCATCTTACGTTAGTGTTAGCATATTGTTCGAGGAGCAAGATTGAGTTTAGTAATAAGTATTCAAATACCTCGTGAGCCAAATGGCTTTAAAATACACCTGAAACAGTAACCCGAAAGTATAAGCGGCATACAGCTTGCAGCGCTCCCTAGTGTCGAAAACACCATCCATATGGTACTGAAAACTATATTGAACATAGTTCTAAAAGAACGCGTTGTGGAAAAAAAAAAAAAAAATATCATTGACGATTCACGATCGCAGCGCTTGAATGCGCCATCTGGGGAGACGACCGGTTCCGTGTCTTGATCCTCTCCTGCTAGGAATATATACCCCTTTCTTAATATTTTTTGGTTCGCAGTGGACTGATCATGAAGACGTAGTTCCCAGTAGAACACAGAAGTCAAGCATCACTGGCTTCGGTCAGTAAGCGGGTCGTGGGTGACCGCTTTGATCAGTCTGTGTAGGGACCGAGGGTGTGAAGTTCTACCGTAAAGTGCTCTACTTTGCACGTAGGTCATCGGGCTGCTAAAGCAGGGGAGCCATCCCTCTCTGCAGAGGATCAAATTGCAATGGCGTGTATTCAGATTATCCTCAGGGATGTTTCCCTGACCGTCATCAATAGCCCATTGTGCAACTCCAGTGCGACATAAATAAAATAAAGTACCTACCTTAATATTTTGAATATTTAATTGTCAAAAATATTTTTTAAAATTTTCAGGACGTTTCCTTTTAGAACTATGTTTAATGCAGTTTCCTTACCAGTTGCAGTTTTTTTACCGCAAAACTGAGTTATAAATCTTAGGATCACATTAGCAGACGAACTGAGTTGCTCGTTCGAAGGACAGAAATACCACCTCAATTTGATCAACAATCAATTAATCAACGATGTGGAGCAAAGTGAGGATTTTAGAGACAGGAATAAGGGATAAAATATCTCACAATAGTCGTTGAATTATGAAATTTCTTGTAATAAATAGATTTTCATATTTCAATACCGTTGCAAGTTATTGCATGTTATCCTTGTTTTGACTTTATCGTGCTTCATGTTGAATTTAACGAGTTTGTCTCAAAGATTCACTAGTTGTGTATAGATCGTCTGCCCTGTTGATATAACTTTTAAATATGAGTTGCTCTTTTAATCAAAGAGATATTTTAATATGCAATGAAAATTCGGTGAAAGGTATTCATCAACAAACCAAGCTTTTGTTATCGTTTTTGAAAGAAGTGTCGTACTTAACAGAAGCATACATTTTGGTTACTTATTTTTTTATATTTCTTTTTCATACTTATAATGCTTTATTAAATAAATTATAATATTTATATGGATTGTTTTTTTACATTTTCCCGTTGTTGCCTCGTGTTTTCTGGGGTATAAGATAGAGCGTAAAAATTACTTAAAGCAGTACATGACATTTGAACTCGCCATTGGCAATTATGTACATTATTATGTATTAATATGTATACGTAGTTGGCGATAAAAACCCTATGTCGAAGTGGGGCACTTAATGATAAAGAGAAAAAGAGGTTAAAGATCTTGGAAAAAAAAATTTACTGACTTTTTATAGACATCTCCTTATTATGGGGAGATTTCTGTATCGTGATCTGTGGCAGAATAATTGCCAATTCTTGGCAACTTCCGGACAGCGGCCCGCGAGAAACTAAAAAAATATCACAGAAAGGGACCAACTCGAAAGGTCGTAACTACCCCAAGCAAACATCTACATGTTTTTTTAAAAAAAAATTTGCAAGTTAAAAATCTATTTGGCACCTTGGCGATTTTAGTTGGATTGTACGGAAATATCCCCCTTATTGACTTTTTTTCCTGTTATTGTACTTAATCTCCATTGCTAGTTCAAAAAATAGTTTGGGTTTTTATCATCTGAGCAATGTTGTAATCGTGTTGTTCTGAAAACAGCAGTGTAATTTCTAAAGGGGATCAAAACAAATCGAACTAAAAAAAAAATTTAAACTTTAATATACAAATCTCTATTTTAGATTTATTATGTAAATATGAGCTAAGGTGTCTCAGTGGTTAAAGGTACGAATCTGTAATTGTGCAGGACAACGGTTTGATTCCAATTGACGGCTTAAGTACTCCTAGCTTCAGATCAATAGGTATAAGCTAATATGGAAAGTCCACTTTTGCGTTCTGCTGATCACTTTTTTTATTATTTTAAAACCATAGTTGAATAGCCAACCCAATTTTGGGTTTACAACTACTAATGTCTAACTCCGTAACCTTGTAATTTTGAACCCAATCCAGATGACAAGGGAACTGCTGGATCAAGTATAAGGAGAAATTTGCCTCTGTGAAAGACTTTCTGATCAAACTAACCTGCATTTGTGTTACATAGAGAGGAAAACCTCCCACGGTTGACCTGACGGCAAGGGGACTCTAACCCATTATCTGTTTACCACTGAGGATATTTTACGTCAGCACTGTGGTCAGTGCAAGCTAGATGAGGAATTCTTATCGACCAGCAATCGTTGGGATTCGAACCTGGTTTATCTCGTTGGAAGGTGAACGCTCTATCCTCTAAGCCACCACAGCTCAAATGCTGATCACTTTGTTACAATTTGGCTTATGGTCATAAAATTGTGGGTCTTACCCTTCATGACTCCCTCAGTTAGCCTACAAGATATTTAAGGAATGCTTTATTATGTAAAAAATATGTGGCAATAAGTTTATTAATTATAACAAAGCATTGTCGATTTTTTTTGTTCAAAGTTTTTGAAGAATAAATATGAAGAATATTTAAATTTTAATATGAAAATTTATTAAATTTTAATGTTCTTAAAATTATATTTGTTTGGGAACCATATTTGATTCTTCATGAAATATTTTGCTTAAACTAAATATGTTAATTTATTATTTTTTTAACATTTTAAATTAGAAATAATGGTAATTGCTTCAATATCCTTAAATACTATTGAACATTGTCCCCTTTTCCTAATTATGCATGTGATTGAGTGCAGTGTTCAAATATTGCTTTTCTTTGTCATAAACCTTGATGTTTCAGGCCTGTGATTAATCATAATGTATTGTTAAGCCATAAAATTTTTGTTTAACTTTATATCATTAAAGCTCTTTGTATTCAAAGTTATGTTTATTATTGAAAAAAAAATTATATATATATATTAGTTTTTCAAGCAATGCAAATATGTTAAAACATATTGGACTATTAAAGAATAGAGAGGAAAATATGGTTGTGGAATATTAATAAAAAATTTTGCATTTTAAAAATAATGGGTATCTTTTCATTGGATTTCATTTGCAATTTGATGTAGCAGTATAATGTTTTGTCTGTTGTAACTTGAGTAAATTTAATGCATATCAATTAAATTGCTCTAAATTGTCTTGCAAAAAGTTAAAATGAAAATTCAGTAAATAAATAATGACATTTTAAGATTTAAAAATATTGGATATATTTAAAGGATAGCATGATGGTTATTTTATGGTGGTGTTTAGTGTATAATATATTTGCTATAAAGACTAGATAATATATTTGCTATGAGAAGTTGAAACTTGATATTATTTTTTTTTTAGGATTATTTTGTTGAGTCATTGTGGACTAAAATACCATCCAGTTGGCATGATGTTATACAGAACTCTAAAACTTCAGATTTAGCTATGTTTCTTAAATATGAAGAAAGTGTTAAGTATTGAAATTTTGTCTGCATTTTTGTTTATTATTTATCTTATTTGTTTCCTTACAATTTTATTGTGTTCTATCAGGGATTATATCTGGTGTCATACGCTTAATTTGTTGTTTTCAGCAAATGCATTAGTGTTTTTTTTTTCAAGAACTGAATTATTTCTTTCATCTGATTTTAAAAATAATAATTTTCAATCAATGGTGCAGTAATTATAGAATTTAGACATTATAATTGTCACATCATAGTGTCATATTCACTGTGTCTTTGCTTCAGGATTATTGAAACCCCACTCTAAAGTTTTTTGATTAAGCATGTCTTGAATTTGATTACAAATTTTAATTAAATATACATATGAGGGAATATTAATTAATACTGGCTATTTTTTTTTTATGAAATCATGCCATAAGAAGTTTATATATATTGATCTCTAACCATCGGTTTCTTGGGGTATTCATCCACTTTTCCTTCGAGGTTAATATCTTCCTTACCTGTACTATGCATGATTCTTTATCGCCTTACGAGATCATCGCCAACAAAACCAATTATTTTTATATTTTGAAATGCCGGATGCTATTTAGGCAAAGTATGAAATAATCGTCCTGATGAGGTTATTATGTAAATGATGTGCATGTTACTGTGAATGACCGAAATCGGTGGTTGTTGACTTTCACCGGTGAATGTTGACAATCAAATTAATCGCTTTGGTGAATGTCCGAAATATTTATTACATCTGATTTTATATTAATTTTTTCGTGGATATAATTACATTTATTCGATATTTTAATACGATAGATTAGAACAAACATCAGTGTTTGGAGTATCGGGTAAATATATACCGGGCAGTGGCCCTTGACCTTAAAAAAACATCAGTGTGGGTTAGCAAATGTATACCGGGCAGTGGCACTTGACCTTAAAAAAACGTCAGTGTAGGATATACCGGGCTAATGTATACCGGACAATGGCACTTAACCAGACCTAGTATGACTAGACCTTTGGTAAATGTCCGAAATATATACTAGGTCTAGTGCCACTTTTGCTATAGCTTAAATACTTAAAAAAAAAATTAAACAAAGCGTTTGAATCAATTTTAAACTGATAACGAAATTATTGCTTCAAAATTTAAAAAAAAAAAATAATAAAAACTACGCCAGATAAGAGTAATTGAAGTAGTTGCTTTATACAGCCCATGTGCGGAAAAAATTTTTTAAAAAAATTATCCAGGTGCATCTAAAAGTGGATGAATATCCCAAGACACCCTAACCATCATGTGTTTGTTCATTTTCCATTAATAAAATTATGCTATATATTTAAATTATGCTATGTATGTAAATTATGCTAATATGTAATTTTTCAGTCTAAATAATTTAATACTGAAATAAAAATATCTAGTATATTTTATTATGTTTTTGTCATAAAATTTACTTCTATTATACTGAAGTAGAGCCGATGAAACTTTTTTATTTTAGTTTTTTTGCTTTTTTTAGAAGTAGTCTAGGTTCCAAAAATGTCCTGGTTATTTGAAATTTATTTTTTGACCTGTTGGTTTCATTACTGCATTATGAAACAGGCATTTAATGAAAGAAATTCTTAAAATAACTATAATTAAAATAATGCTGCTATAACAGACAAACAGAAGTTTTTCTCTTTATTAAACACCTTTATATTTAAAGATATAAATTATAATGCATATTTTAATGTAGAAATGATATTTTATTTAGTGGTAATTCCCAAATATTTCTGGCGTAAAAATTTATTGCAGCCACATTCTAAATAAAAAAAAATTCTTGTTTAACACCTGATAAATTGACTAAATTTTTAGTTTTTTACCACACTGTTTGTAAACATTACCTCTAATGTTGTGTCAATTCTTTATTAGATACTTGCCCAATAAAATTTATTGTTAGAAATTAATTTCATCTAGAGACCACAGAGTATCCAATATTTATTTTCATAAAAATTTTGAATACAAATATAAAATAAACAATAACATTGGCTAGAAATGGAATGAAAAAGTTTTTTTATTATTTTAACTTAGTGTTTTTTTAATTTTTTTAAAAATCTTATTGTGTGCGGACTTTATAACTGTCAGTTCAGCATCTTTTATCATCCTCATTCTAGGTCTCAGAAGCCTTGGCCATTAAGTTTATTGTCAATAAGAGCCTGTATATCATCTTTATCATTATATCGTAAATCAATTATTTCACCTCAAGCCATACTAAATTTTCTCACTCAAACATATAAAGTAGAACCTAGAATTATCCAAGAGGAATTTAGTAAGTAAACTGATTTTTTTATTTTATTTTTAATATTTATAAAAATTATTCTTGTTTTTGAACTTTGCTTTTCCTTTCAAAGTACTGAAATACAATAGTTTCTTATCCCTACAATTGTTTTAGTGTGCCTTTATTTCAATTAAAAAAAAAAAATTGAGATTAATTTTGAAAACTTACCATTAGTTTAATTTTTTTTTCTTACAATTAATTTTATTTCAATTAAAAAAAATTGAGACTAATTTTGAAAACTTACCATTAGTTTAATTTTTTTTCTTACAAAAACCTTTTCCGTTCTTTTATTTTAAAATATTGTATTTAAATACGATAAGTTATATCAAGATACTCTTTGGTTTACAAATGTTTGTATGGCAACAGTCTGTCATTGATATGAGACTACATCACTTTTAATTAAAAACAAAAAAGGTATTAACCCTATATTTTATTTTATTTTTTAAGCTTCACATTTCTGACTTTTTTGGACTATTTTTATATTTAAAAAAATAGACTTTTGTGTTAAACAAGAGCTTTGAAGAAAAAACAAAGTTTTCATTACGGTTTTTAATCCAACATAACTAAGCAATCCTCAAACCGACTCTTAATGTTTGCCAGTATTGCTAAGTTAAGATGTTACCCCTAGCATTTTCAAAGACTGCAAATGTTACATTTTATCATTATCCGTATTTTAAGGAAAGTGCAGACTAATTTCCTTACACTATGCTAATTTGTGTGACATAAATAAAGGAAATATAAATGTTGTTAATTCTGAGTTTACAAATCAAATGATTAGTTAAAGAGTTATTTAATTTTTAGAGTTAATCTAATGTTGTGAAGGCTTAAGTTATGTGTGAGTTTTCTATCACTTCAAATCAGCTTTCTTCTTGATCTCAAATAGGATTATATTTTTGTTAATCTTCCAAAGAACCACAGCGGTAATTTGCAATTAAATCAAGTAATTTTTCAAATAAAGAAAAATTGTACTATAGAATTTTGTTTATTAAGTACAATTTATATGGAATTTAATAAAAAATAGTAGAATTGTAGCTTGCTTAAAATTAAAGTTTCCATTTCAGTATTATTTAGTTTGATTCCATACATTAGTTGAGGCACTGAGCTGTTATTGTTGCAAACCAGTGTTCCTTTTGGCAGTTGGAAGCCCATCCAGTTTTGGTACCAACTAGTCTGAAAAGCATGTTGACCATTATCATGTCTTTGGTCCCCAAATAGTCTGAGCCTCCATTTCCCCCTTGGCCGACAACTGGTTGTTGCTAGACTGGTTTACTTTTTTAAAATTTTTAATTTGATTAAAAGGGTTGTATCAGTTTTAAACATTTGGGTTTTAACCATTCGTTTTATTCATCTTGTTATTAATTTTGACCACTGAAATTTTGAAGATTTAAAAAAAGCTGCTCTAATATATTTCACCTAGCATAGTTATGCTTTTTAATTTGGATTGTTCCAAACTTAGAAAATAATCTTTGTGCTGGCGAGTAACTGACACAACAGATTTAATGGGAATTTATATAAGGAACTCATTTTTATTGTTTTTAATTACAACTGATTTATCTTTCACAATTGCTTGATCATTTTCAGCCTTCTTATTGCATAAGAATATTTTATTAATTGGTCTCTTAAACTTATTAGTGTACTCTTTTTTAAGAGCATTCTTACTTTTTTTACCATTTTTGGATGATTAAAACACCCCCCTCCAGTGCTAAAATCAGTTTTGGACAGTTAAAATGACTATCTTGTTTATTAAACATGCAAGTTAGCTTTGTTGTTTAATCTCATTGCTTATGTATTTCTAAATATTCAGAAGAATTTTCAGGAAACTTTTATCGCTGTAAAATCAATTGCTTATTTTTAAGTCAGGCTTTAATTTTTTTCGAAATATATTTTGCAGTATTTTTTGTTAAGTTTAATAATTTCTTTTTTAAGGTTCAGATAATGATTGGAGTTCTTCTGTGGATGAATTTAATAGTAAATCTTGTCAACATAAGAAAATCCCATCTTTTTGTAGGAGACACGTGAAACCTAAAAAGCAACATGAAATTTTCCGCATAGCAAAAGTAAGTAAAACTTATGATTTCATCATCAATAATAAGTATTATGTCCATCTTGATAGTTTTTTTTTCATAATTACTACTAAACTATTTAATACCAATTAAGTTTCAATCCCATTTTCCTAATGATAAAAAATATTGATTATTTGTCTAGCAATTTCAATCTTTTTGCCAGATTAATTTGGTAAGCTGCTTATATAAATTGTTATAAAATGCATGCATGTTTTTAGTTGTATAATAAAGATATTTATGTTCTCATACGATTTCTATAAATCTGTCAATTGCATAAAATAATTTATGATATTCAACTTCTATTCACTTTGGTTTTGTTCAAATACATATTTATATTCTTACTGTGCTGTGTGCATGTTTGATTGACAAAATAATTTTATTTATTTAAGAAATATTGTATGTATGCATCCTAAATATATAAGATTCTTGCTTTAGCTTGTATTTTAAAAGTAACTTTAAGGATCCTTATATGTAATTATAAATTTTAGTGTTAATTGAATAACAAACATAGTGGCAGCTACCTAGTAGAGTAAAAGAATATTTTAGGTGCTGCATCAGACAGTCCGGATATGTCTTTTTATATGTATAGATTATTATTTGACTCTGTAGTTAGTCAAAAGTGGTGACACTAAATTAAAAGACACTAAAAGTAGCATAAGTGTTTCAAAATAGAAAAGCCACTCTACTACATTTTTCTTTCTCTTGCATATAATATCAATGCTAAAATGTTATTTAACAAAACTGATAAAAAAAGTGATTTTTGTAAGAAACATTTTTATGCAGTGTGTAGCTTATACAAATATACCAAATACATATGAATCTCAACTTTGAATTTTTTTATATTTTTTTATTGCCACTCATTGCCACACTTTGGATCAGAAATATACGTAGATAAATGTATAATATCGCAATCATGTTTAATAATTCATTACTTTTTATTCACAGGTTACTGACATTATGTTGTCAAATTTTGATCTAAAAAATATCATTGACATTGGGTCTGGGCTTGGTCACCTTTCTAGATTTCTGAATTTAACTTACAATTTTAATGTGACAACTGTCGAAGCAAATCATCACAATGTATCTGGGGCTGTAGCTTTAGATAAACAAGTGAGTTTCTTATACAATTTTTGGACTTTTTTTTAAAAATGTACCTTTTATTTTTAGACTTGTTGATCTTTTACTTTGATTTTCAAAAATTTTCCATTTCATGTTGTTTATTAATTTTACCTTCAATTCATGTGGGGTGTGTATTTCAGATGAAACAATTCATTTTATGTAGATATGGGTTTTTGTAAAAAGGGTGAAACTTATATATTTTTGCTGGCATATAAAATTGCATTTTCATAACGTGTAAATTTTGAACTCGACATATTTATCCAAAACTTTTTTATTTAATAGGAGAGTTAAGGGACAACTCATTACAATTAGTTCCCAGCTTTAACAGGACTCTCATTTTATCTAGCACTTGGGATAGTTTTTGTTAGCAACGTCGCTTTATGCATAGTAAAATTTTTTTAGTTTCTGTTATTAAAACAAGAAAAAGTGCAGATTACTGTAACAAAGAAAATGAATTGTTTGTTACTGGTTTAGTATATTTAAAAGAATGGAGGAAGAACAAATACTTGTATTAGATAGATTGGACTAGCTAAATTTTCTCCGTACTAAGTGAATTAACTATCTTTACAAAGTGAATTAACTAATCAGTACTGAACAATACTACAAAATCATGCACAAAACTGAAAGACCTACCAGTTAATAAAGTTAAAATGATTCAATTTTTTAAAATTTATAATTATTATTTTTCTTCATTGTTGGTGACTTCATATTATTTGATTAGACAAAACACATTTTGAGTAGTTTATCTAATCAAAATAACAATTAACTGTATCTTTTGGTATGATGTTATTACTCAAGACTTAGTTTTAGAGGTCAAGATTTTTAATGACATGAATTAAACACAAAAGATTCTTGACGATTATTGCACTCAAAATTTTATAAATTGAATTAAAACTTAAATTTTGTTTTATGTTAAGTTACATCATTAATTTTAAATTTAGTCCTAAAATTAGATTAGTACAGTAAGAACAAGGGGTATGGGTGATGTGAGTTCTTACATAAGTATGGGATGTTGTTTTTTGCTGACAAGGGAGGAATAATTTAAAGACATCCCCAAAGGAACTTTGTTTCATTTTTGGAATTGTATATTTAAAGCATAATTATGTCTCCACCAGGCATTCTGCTCTTTAAAGAAGTTAAAGAAAGAGACGCCTGACACTCTACCACACCATGTAAAAGAATGTATGAAGTTTACCTCCTCTGATGCATGCCTGAAAAAAGTAGGAATCTCTAGCTTATGATTTTTATGCATTCTGAATAACTTTTGATCTAATGAGTGAAGTATACTATGACTCAATCTTAATGGTTTGGGGGACTTATGTTGAATAATAGAAATTTATAAGACTAATTAATGATGTTAATAATAATTAATAATACTAATTAATTAGTGCAGATGATATTTTAAATTTAAAAATGAGACACAAAAATATATCAGTGTAATATCATAAAATAGAACACAAAAATATATATCACAAAAATATATCATGCTTTTTTATGTTGAAAAATTTGATCGAATTGTTTTTGAGTTATAGTTTCGTTATAGTTCTAAACAAAGTTAAAAGTTGATTTTTCCAGAACCAAATGACTGATTTTTTTTTTTTGTAATTTTATATATTTTATATTTTTATATTTTTTTTGAAAATTTCTTTTTTTAAAAATATATAAATATTTTTATTTCATATTTTTTCGACTCTCATTGAGCAAAATAATAATAGTTTAGTTAATAATATTTAAATCAAATAAAGATTCAAATAAAGATTGGTTTGATGATGAGTGTGCTGCAGCATCCAATACTAAAAACATTTCTTATAAGAAAATGATTCAAAAGAATACAAGATTTAATGCTGATGAATATAGACGATTAAGGAGAGAGGAAAAGCGAATACATGAGAGCAAGAAAAAAGCTTTTGAAGAGGAAAACCTAAGAGATATTAAGTCCCTGAAGACAATAAATGAAAGCCGAGCTTTCTACAGACGAATTAATAGAAGTCAAATGGACTTTAAACAAACATCTAACCTCTGCAAAAGTAAAGATGGTTTGATTCTGACAGACAAACAGGCTGTACTCAGCAGATGGAGTGAACATTTCCAAGAAATGTTCAGTAAACATGATCGATCCTATTCCTCTGGGAGCGTTTTTGAAAATCAGAATAATGAAAATATACCTCCACCTGAACTGGACGAGGTTGATATTGCTATAAAAAAGTTAAAAAACAACAAAGCAACTGGGCACGACAGGATAGCAGCTGAGCTGTTAAAATGTCATGGTCCAGTATTTCTAAAACTAATTTATAATCTTATTACTGATATTTGGAATGCTGAAATTTTACCTTCTGACTGGAACACTGCCATTATTTGCCCAATATATAAAAAAGGTGATACCATAACTACAGAGGTATAAGTTTGTTATGTACTACCTATAAAATCTTGTCAAACATTTTATTTGAGAGACTTATACAATATATAGACCCTCAAATTGGAAACTACCAATGTGGTTTTCGCAAGGGAAAATCTACTAAAGATCAAATATTTGCCCTTAGACAAATTTTAGAGAAGACCAGGGAATTTGGTATTACCACACATCATCTCTTTATTGATCTCAAAGAAGCCTTTGACAGTATTAATGGAAATCGCTTGTATGAAGCCCTGGTTGAGTTTCAAGTACCACCAAAACTAATTAGACTTGTAGAGGCAAGCATGTCAAACATTGTATGCAGAGTCAAACTTTTGGGATCTTTATCTGAAGAAATTAAAGTAAATAATGGAGTCAGACAGGGAGACTCCTTATCCTGTCTTCTTTTTAATGTTGCTCTAGAGAAAGTTATAAGAGATGCTGAAATCAATATTAGAGGCAACATATTCTCAAAATCTATTCAAATATTGGCGTATGCGGATGATTTGGACATCATTGCAAGAACTGTTCCTGCATTAAAAGAAGCTTCCCTTTCTTTGGAGCTTGCTGCTAGGGATATGGTACAAATCATTAATACTGATAAGACCAAATACATGCCTGTACTTGCTAAATAAAATTCTAGTGAATCCTATCTGGAGATTAGTTCCCACAGGTTTCAGACTGTTCAAAATTTTACTTACCTTGGTTCAATAGTTGCTGCCGACAATAATATAGACAATGAGATTCGGAGTTGTCTAATTTGTTCAAATAAAGCTTTTTATGGTTTAAAACGTTTTCTCAAATCCTCTCTTTTATCAAAAAATACGAAATTTTTATTCTATAAAACATTTATTAGGCCAATACTTACCTATGGCTCTGAGACCTGGAACCTAACTCAAGCTGGTGAAAATAAAATTGCCATTTTTGAGAGAAAAGTTTTGAGGGCCATCCTTGGTGGGATAAAAATAAATAATTCCTGGAGAAGACGATATAACACTGAACTGTATAAAATCTACAGAGAGCCAGATATTGTGAAATTCATAAAAATAAATCGAATGAACTGGGCAGCTCACATTTTCAGAAGGAATGATGACTCAAATTTAAAGAAAATCCTATTACACAAACCCCTAACGAACAGGAAAAGAGGTAGACCCAGGCTGAGATGGCTGGATTTAGTTGAGACTGATTTCTTTACTCTAAAGGAGAAAAACTGGCGAACAAGTGTCAAAAGTAGAGAGAAGTGGATTCGAATTCAAAGGAAGGCACTGGCCCACCCTGGGCTGTCCAGGCTAGGAAGCCCCCTAGCAGCATACTACAACATTTCCTTGTATGAGTTTCTTTGCAATCTAATTCCTCCTGATGTGTCTTCCCCTAGAAGTTTTTTTGCAACATGTATGCGACTCCCTGTTATAAATAACTTTCTTAACTTATGCATTTCAACGAGGAAATCAACTAAAAATTTCATTAAAAAAATCAAAACGACCTTTAAGAGAGAAAGGAATTGCAGATTTGAAATCACTAATACAAGAGTATCTAAGATCCCTTAAAAATATCACGCAACAGAAAACAAAGAAAAAAATTTGTTTCCCAGTGTAATCAATAAATCGTTATTAATCAGCATTGCACAATTATGCATAGAACTGAATAGTTTTGTGTGTGATTGAACAGTGCTAAATCAGTTAAATTAAGTCGAAATTCTTTTTATTATATTTGTTGCTTTTCCCAGTTTCCTTTGTTATTAGATTAAATGCAACTTTTTACTGTCAGTAGCTTTTTAAACATCGATATGATTATTCTTATTCATCCAAATGGCATTTCAATTTTAAGGTTCTTAAATTTTCTAAATTCTAATTCAAAAACATTTTAATACCAACTATTTATAATAGTACTATAAATAATAGTACCAACTATTAATAAATAGTAATTTCAGTTTTTGGTACCATGAAGTCAAGTTTGCAAACAAATATAGGTTCTGATTTATGCACATCACCTATAATACACATAAGTGCATTGAATGTGACAATATTATACAAATCTATAATTATTGTGAATGTTGCTAAATTTTATTTGAAGAACAAAAATATTGACACTTATGTAGAAATGAGATTAATTGGGAAAATGCTGCACTATCTTTTTGACAACGCATTACAATATTAAAATTTGTTTTTATTAGTTAAAAGCAATCCCAGATACATAGTCCTTATAAGTGGAAGATGAGAGGAAATAGATTGATACCCCGAATGTACATAAATTATATATATGTAAGTTACCCTTATTTAAGACTTAGATCAGTTAAGTTTCACCTCCTTTAATTCCCAGTTAAATGTGTAAATAAGTGTGAAGACAAGATACTCATTTACTTTTTTATGATGCCTTTTTGTTCTTGAACAGTACTATTAATCTAATTTTTTTTACAGTTTATTTTTTACTTCAAAATGTATTGTTTATTTTTTTTATTTTATATTTGTGTGTTCTTTTAACTTAAAAAAACTTATAGTTAAATTTCATTCCATTTGAAAAAACCTACGAAATTAACCTATGAAACAGTTTGATTATGAAAGAGTTGCTAGTTTGATTTATCTTCTATCAAAGGTGCCATTGAAATAATTATAATGTTTTTTTTTTTTTTTTTTTTTTAAATGTTAGTATACTACTAAACATTTTAACAACAAATTAACCATAACACCATGCGTACATGTAGTTGACAAACCCATTCTCAGCATTATGAGTTTGTTATACTTACATATTGTCTTGAATTTTGATTGTACGATTTTAAATCTCGAAATATTTGAAATTCTATACATTTAAAGAGGCGGACCAACTGGTTGTCGGAAGTAGCTAGTTCAGCACTAACAAAATGATGCTATTGTTTGCGGCCAACTCGAGATTATCTAGATTTACAACAATTAAGCAAACTCGTTAAATTAATTTTGCTGTTAGTACTAAATTTTTTTAAAATTTTAATTACTGTCAATTTTATGTCATTTATAGAAACAAGTTTTAGAAGCCTAACTAATGAACAAAAATAAACACATGATATTTGATTATTTTCAAACTATTGATTGGGTTATTCCAACCGGTATTGATTTTGCATTTGCTTTCCTAATGTAAATAATCAAAGATAAAGAATTATTAAAAAGCGTGTTATGAGTTCTCTGTAAAATTCAAATACATTCAATAACTGCTGTTAAGCTAGAAAATGTCATCAATGTTATCTTTGGAAAATAAGATAGATAGACAGCATTATCTACAATACATAATTAATAATAGTTAATACTTAACCTATGAGGAAATTATTTTTGCAAACCTCCTTATAATGGATCACTTGAAATTTTTTAATGAATTTTAGAATCGGGGGGGCTAAAATTAATAATTGCACCCATTGTCTTAATTTCAAGACTCTAGCACTACATTTACACAGTAACTCTTTCTTACAATATTATCAATTATTTTATCAAAAATTTATGATATTTTCGGGAAAAGAGTGTGTTATTTAAAAAAAAAAAATTTTTTTCTTTATATTTCAGTAATTTTAATATTTATTTAGAATAGTGTTTAAATTTTTTTTCTTAGGTTATTTCTGAAACATGCTTCACTTCAAAAAGTTCATCACCTGTATGTACTACTTTTTTTATATTTTCATTAAATTTGTTTTAAATTTTTTTTTCAGAGATGTATTTATGAAAAATTATAACCTTTCTCAGAATACTACCTTACAATAGAAAAGTCTACAAAAGTGACAAAAAACTCAAAATTGAGATTTTTTTTAGATATTTTTAGCATTTTCATATGATAAGCTAGATATTGTGAAATTTTCATTTTTTAAAATGAATTTTCTATCAGTTTTCTGAAATTCTATTTTAGCATTGATAGTATGAGAAAAATAAAGGAAAAACTTGTTAGTGTTGTTGTCACTTATGATGCTTTTTCAATTGCACAGCAGAAAGCTTTATTCCAATTTTTGTTATATATTTCCTGTAGGATGTAAAATTTATTCACTACTTTCAATAGTCTGTGCTAAAATTTCACTATAAAAATTTTTTTTTCTAATCTTTATACTTTCTACATTGATCTTGGTTTTAGTACATTTTAACATTCACATAAAACAGTCTTGATGGCTACAACATGTTCATAATTTAAATATATTTAAATGTCTGAAAGCTATTTTTTAAAAAAGTAAATTTTTTTTAAATGTTAGGTATCTGAGAAAATTTTCATTATTTTTTTTGCGGTCCCCCGCGAGATTAGAAAATTTGATTTTGGAAAAAAAAGGGAAAAATGCAATTTTTAGCCAAAACCTGGAAAATAACCAATTATAAACCCACAGTAATAATTAAGAGTCAATGATGTTTCTGTGATTTAAATGAGTCTAACATCTAGTTTTTATTATTTTTTGTAAAACTTCTACTCCTAACATTGTTAAATTTATTTAGCTTTATTGAAAAAAATATAAATTTTTAATACTTTAACATTTTTTGTTACAATTTTTTTCTTAATGTTTATTTAACAAATTGCTGTCATTAAATAACCATAATTTTAACTCAATAATACTATGTTTTTACAAATGAATATTTCTATATAAATTAAATTTGATTTTTATGAGTAACAAGTTTCACAAGTAAGATAGATGATTGCCTGCTATATGATTTATGTGATTCTATTAATAAACTATGTATATATTACAGTGGGTTTTTAAATCTCTTTTTGGTTTCCATGGGAAACACTGTTTTTATCTATAATTTATTTATTTGTGCATCATGAAATCTACTTGTTAAATGGCAGTTTTGGTGGAAAACTTGGAACCCTGTTTAAAACTGGCAACTCTATTGCATATTGCCTATATCTAATCATTTCAATTGTTTTCTAATGTTTCAAATAATTTTCTAATGTTTGAAAAAATCCTTTTCTAAGTAGATTTTTTATTCATTTTAGTGCTCGTTTCATATATTTAATAATTGTAGTACATATCTAAGTTAGTAAAGTTCCTAAATAAAAATCATCTATAAAAGAAATTTTATATATATATATATATATATATATATATATATATATATATATATATATATATATATATATATATATATATATATATATAACATAAAAAGCTTTTATTAACCTTTTTATGTTAGTTTCTTCGTTATAAAACAACTCCTAATTTATTACTAATTAATTTCAAGTTGAAACACTTTATCATACTTTTAATGAGCCACATCCTGTTTCTAAATCTATTTTTGGCCCATTTGTCTATGCTGCATGTTATGTCTACGTTCTGAAGGCGATGAATACCACTAGAGAGCTGAGCTTCAATATCTTTCACCCCCCTTGGATTAAAAAGAAAAACTGCATCGGGCTCCTGATAATTAAAAAGTTTTTTTGAAATCACATCCCTTTCTTTTACAAATGTCTTTCTGAAAGCTGATATGCCTACTGTGTGGTGCTTTGGATTGTATCATCGATAATTTGTTTTCACCCCGCCTCATTAAATGAGAAATATGATTCCTCTTGACGAAGAAACTAAATTATGAACTTTCATCTGATGTTGTGATTTTCAAAATATCTTCTTGGACTAATTCGAACTTTATCCAACTACCTATCCTTTGGTATTTTATGTTTAACTCGTAAAACATTTATTTCTTTAATTTTTATTGATTAATAAAGAAATAACTACTCGTGTAAATAAACAGAAATAATGATTATGATTTTAATTTTTTTTTTTATACTTGATGTTTCAATTGAAACCATTATTTTTTATACATCGCTTGTATTTACTGTTGAAATTTTTTTTCTTGTAATTTTTATTTTCAGTGAATTGATTGTTTTGATTGGCATAAAAAAATTTTCGAGAAATTATTTTCATATTTATTGTTTTATGTGTTACGGTTTCCGTAATTAGTGGAATTTATATTTTTGTTTTACTGGTGTTTAGGGTTAAGATAAAAATGCCATTACATTATTTTTCTCTTAATGCAACTACAATAATTACTGAAATTAATTTTTAATATATGAATGCAATTGCGGTGTGGCAGAAATTAGAAATTAAATAAAGAAATGTTAAAACTAATACCAATAATTGGGAAAAATTAATAAAATATTTGTTTTCGGAATTTGAGTTGAAATGTGAAACCTAACATTAATGCTCGAGTCCAACGTTGGTAATTAGTTTTTAGCTCAGTTCTAGCTCAGATATTTCCATTGAGAAACATCATAAAGATAGGAAAATGATCTAACACAAACTGAAAAGCAATGATAACCAAATACGCTTAAAACGTTTAAAATAGAAATGAAAATATTAGAATTTCCTAACACATGATTGTGACAAATTAAATTACCAATTAAGATCTCTATACAAAAATTACTTTAAAAAATATCCGAACTAAAATTTTTGAAAAAAAAAATAAAAATAAAAAAAAACAAAAAGAAAGAAAGAAAGGTACAAATGAAAAAAATAAAAGGTATTTTGCAAATTAACTAAACTTGCACTTCAGATTAAAAATAAGGTCAGTCAAATTTTAAAAACTGATTTACCTTAATACCATATTAAATTTGAAAGCTTGTTTTGGATTTCAATTAGTGATTAATAGTGTTAAACGGGTTGTAATGTAAAATCTGAGAAGACTGATCACCTTTTCTGATTATAAAAGCAATTTGTCCTTACACATTTTTCCTGAAATCCTGGTTAATGATTGCAATAAAAATACCAATAAAAAAAAAGTATAAATAAATATAGAAAGTTGAAAGAAAAGGAAAATAAAAGAGAGAAAAAAATTAATAAAGAAAGAAAGAAAAGAAAATTTTGGACATAAAATAACTAAATGAGAATAACAAGAATGTAAACAAAGTGAATTTAAAGACAAATAAAACAAAAAATAGACTTAAAAATAAAGATTGAAATATCAAAACTGAAAATAATCTTGAATTTTCAAAACTTCTTCATACTAAATGTGATAATGGTGTATAACATTATCAAAATTATGTTGACGGAATTGGGCATATTCAAGATAATAAACAAATTCCTAATTTCAGGAAATTTTACAAAATATTTTCAAATATTTTGCTATTAAAGTGACAAATATGAAAGGTAATTAATAAATAAAGTGAAATAAAGACAATACTTTAGAATAACAACCACTGTGTTATATTTTATTTTGTTTTCAAAAAAGGTAAACAATACTCAAGTCTAATTTCAGAATGAAATTTTTCTTGTAAAACTGTTTTTTGTATTATGTGTTTTTCATTTAAACTTACACATTTTAAAAACTTTTTTATAATTTTTTATCATGATTTAAGAGTTAACTTAAATTGTGTTATTATGAGGATTACTTCTTATGGTGAAACAACTTTTTTATGATGTTCAAACAAAAGACTGTGAACTGAAAAAACTGAAGTAAAAAAAAAAAAACTATTAAAAATGAAAATCAAACTTTTAAGTTTGCAAGTAGCGCTACTACAACTTTTTTTATTCCTCAAACTGTTTATGTTATTATTTTTAACATGTGTACAAATGTGTTTTTTTTTATAAGTCATATTACTTTGTATCTTATTAAAATTGCAAATTTGATTATTTTCATTTTAATTGTGCTTCTATCAGAGGGAAGATTTTGCAAGGAGAGAATTTAAAATTTTTTTGGATTGTAATTAAAAATTTATCAGCGAGGGTAGATGTAACATAAAAAGCTTTTATTAACCTTTTTATGTTAGTTTCTTTGTTATAAAACAACTCCTAATTTATTACTAATTAATTTCAAATCGAAACACTTTATCATACTTTTAAGAAGCTACATCCTGTTTCTAAATCTATTTTTGGCCCAACTATGCATAAATTTAAATAAAGACATTTCTCCCTTTAAGCTTCGTGGGAATCACGTGATCTATTTAATTAACCAATAGTAATTTCTAAGATTTCCCTCTTTCCCTAAATTGAAACATTTTAAGGATTTACTTTACAAGATTTTCCCTAACATATAACCGAGGAGCGCAACTTTTCGTACTCACTCTCATGACTTCTCTGACTAATAGTTAATAAATAAATTTTGTACCCTGCTTCCCTGCCTAAGACCTGTTTTAATCCTTCCACTCGGCAACGACGTTATATATATATATATACACCCTGTCCTTAAATTTATTTTTGGCTCAAGCATGCATAAATTAAAAGTAAGAAATTTTTTCCTTTGCTCTTTGTGGGAATCGTGCAACCTATTTTTAATAAACCAATTACAATTACTAAGATTTCCTTTTCCCCCTCAATCAAGAAATTTTACGGATTTTCTTTACAAGATTTTCCCTAACATTTATGCTGTAACACGCTGAAATTGTGACAGAATCTCTCACCATTCATCTCATAATGATTAAATGTAATAAATTTGTTTGCTCTCTTTAAAATCCTGTGCCTGCTTGTGTTCTTCTCACACGACTGTGACTGCTTACCTTATATATATATATATATATATATATATATATATATATATATATATATATATATATATATATATATATATATATATATATATATATATATATATATATATATAGTTTTAAACAGCTTAACTAATGTTTTTTTTTAACTCTAATGATTAGTGTAATTGTTTTGTAATGTATTTTATTTATAAGAATAAGGCATAACTGAAAAATCAATAATAAAATTTGTGCATAATTACAAAAGTGATTTTGGAAATATTAGAGATTTTTTTTTATTAGTGTCTACCCTGAATAATGACCTTGAGTAAGTGTTGTGCCATGCGTTTTCAGGAGTTTGCATTGTTAGGACTTCATACGTGTGGAAGTTTAGCAGAAACCATGTTGAAATCATTTGTGGACTTTGATGAATCCAAAATATTAATTTTAGTGGGATGTTGTTACATGAAAAAGGAACCTGGCAGGTAATATATTTCTCAATTACATTTTTATAGTTTAATGTTTCACCTGTTATGCTATTTTAGTTGGAAAAACATTATTTGTATGTTTTTGTTATTTAAATTTAATTTAGAAATGCTAATACTGTGTATTATTTTAGATATGCTTGTTTGTGTAAGTTTGTTTTAAGTCTTTCCTGTTTTAAACATTCCGATTTAGATCTATCTTTTCTGCTAATGATGATAACTTCAAAATTTATTTGAAGTTATCATCATTGGCAGAAAAGATATGCTATTTTAGTTGGAAAAACATTATTTGTATGTTTTTGTTATTTAAATTTAATTTAGAAATGCTAATACTGTGTATTATTTTAGATATGCTTGTTTGTGTAAGTTTGTTTTTAGTCTTTCCTGTTTTAAACATTCCGATTTAGATCTATCTTTTCTGCCAATGATGATAACTTCAAAATTTATTTCCTCATGAACTACTATAGCAACTTTTGCAACATGCTAAATGTACTCCAATGGAACCCACTGATCTTTAATGAAAATTTTAATTGTTAACCAAAAATATACATTAGTTATCTCTATATGGGTCATTCTCACAAAAACAGTCATTTTCATGTCCCCAGTATATTTTATGTTTGTTTTACAACTTATGAAAAAAAAAATTTCAGGGAAAGTGTCTTTCAGAATGCAGGCTAACAAAAGAATATTAGTGAAATTATAAATTTTTATTTTTTATTTATTTTAGGTAATTAAAATATACCAATATGTTATTCCCTCACTTGTCCCCACTGATTATTTAAAAAATGAAAAAAATTGTTTCTGAAATAAGAAATAAAAAATTTACAAATTCGTGCTTTTTATTTCAGAATATTGAAATATCGAATTCAGAAAATAAATTTTAAATTTAATTTCTGATAAAAATATTGCCATAACACTATTTCAAACTTTGTCCCCAGTGTTTCGCATCATTCCCTCACAACAATGTTCTTATTACCTGTAATCTTCTTAGAATAAAAATATTTTAATAAAAACTTTAGCAGTTAACAACTGGCATCATAGAACAAAATTGCAGTATGTTTTCATCTTCAACTTTAAGAATCTTTGCTGTGGAATAAATTTGAACAAATCAAACCAAGTAAAAATTTTTACATTTGTCATTCCCTCATGTCGTTTTTTAAAGTAAAATAAAATGCAACTTCGTCGAGAAAGTGGATAATTATATGTTGCTTTCTTGTATGAATATAATTGTATATGATTGATTTCAGAAATCAATTAGACCTAACTGTTATTTTTAAATTTTATTAAATTTGTCATTCCCTCACTAATGTATAAAATGAGGGAATGACGCTAAAGTGAGGGAATGATTTAAGATGAGTATATGATGAAACTTTTTTTGTTTTTTTTGTTCTTGGTTTTTCTTTCTTTCTTTCTTTAATAAAAATAGGTTAGATAATAAATTTAATTTATTTTTAGTGAAGTACTATGTTTGCAAATGGGAACTAATTTTAAAACTTTAGCAAAGACTCACAGAGAAAAGAAGTTATTTCATAGACTTTTAAGTAGAAAAATTCTGAAAAAATACAGAGCATTGTGCTTTTCAAAGCGATTTCTGAAATATAGAAAACATAAAGAATTGGCAAAATCAAAATTAAATAAAAATAGCATAACTTATGATACTTCAGAAAGCTTTTTTTTTTTTTTTAATACAATGATGTATCCAGATTATGCTCAGGTAAAAAGGAATGCGTCACAAGAAAAAAGATAAAGAAGCAAAAGAGAGTGCTTCTTGATACATTAAGAAATCTACATATAAAATATTTAAGTGAAAACCCAAATCGTCGAATCAGTTACACACCAGTCAGATTAGCTCGCAAAGGGGCGTTTCCACGGTTTTGAATCTCATACGACGTATAATAATTAATATTTTCTCAATCGCACATGACGTATAATATTAATATGACGTAAACTATTAATACTTTTTGTTCCGGGAATATCGTAGTATCAACTGTGATTACATACAAAAAATTTTATTCCTATCTGTAAAGAAAAAAACCTATGTAAAGTTGAAACTGCACGAGGAATACAAAATAGGAGATTGGGTGCTAGTTGAGTATGAAAGAATTTTATACCCCGGAGAACTTAAGATCTTACATTCAAAAAATGTAACAATTGATGTAATGGTTTCCACAAATGTAGGAAAATACCCTTTCCAAAACAGACATCAAAAGAAGAATTCTACCACTCATTCCATGTGACAATTATGCCAGCCAATTTTATTTCCAAAACCTGTAAAAACTATTAAATATATAAAACTAAACTATAATAAATATTAGATATACTTAGTATGTTATCATTTTCAAACTTGAGGTAGCTATAACTTAGAGAAAAACATGTATTAAGATAAAATATCATTCCCTCACTATTAGTGTCATTCCCTCACTTTTTAAACATCGAAATTAATTAATTTATTTAAATATTAAGTATAATTTAAAGGATGTATATTTTTTTCATAATGCCATTGCATATTTTTACTAATATAAAAAGTTTCAGAGCTTTTTATTCACTTTTCTTTTTTGGGATTTTATGATCAGAAAAATGACAGTTTTCGTGAGAATGACCCATATTTATTCTTTAAAAAATTTAACTGCTTTAAAAAAAAAAAAAAAAAAAAAAAAAACTGGAACTCAAGTTAAAACTACTATTTTCACAGACATGCTGCTGAAATAAACATTTTAATTCGATTGTTATTGCTGACCCCAGATAAAGGAAACTAAATTACACAAATGAAAGATTTTATTCAATTATTCTCAATGGCTTTTGAGAAGAGAAGAACTTTTTCACTAAACAAATTGAAGCTAAGCAAAATGCTTACCTTACTTCTCATTCTAGAAGAAAAACTGTATAAAAATATCCAAACATTGAATGACTAAATAGCTAAAAATTAAAAACTTATTGACAAAAACTTATTGACAATGTTAATTGACAAAGACACAAATCTAGAACTACACATTGAAGAAACATGAAGGCAACAGGCAGATCTGTGGTACCATAGTGGCAGTCATCACTATGGTGCTACAGCAAGCACATAGGTATAGTTTTTTCATGGGTGGTGTTTTGTGATTGAGGCATTTATTATCTAGATGTAATTTAATTAAACCAATTACATACATACAAGTAAACTCTTTTTGGTTTTGATAAAATATTCTAATACAGAAGTTTTCACTGTACGCTTTATTTAAAAGCTAAAAATCACAACAACAACCAGTGATCTAAATGAAGATCAAAATAAAGACATAAGCCATAAACGTCGTTGATCGCTTCCCTTTGATTGGGAGATTCAAGCAAAATTCAATAAAAAGAACATTAAAGCAAAACCACTGTTTTTGTCAAAAAGTCCCTTATAAAATATCAATAATAACTCATCTGTTCACCGCAAATTATAATGTATTAAGCAGCCAAAATAATGTATGAAAAAATCAATTTTTTACGAAGTAGAATATATGGGTAGTTTTCAGAAAATACGACACATAGGAATTATTTTTTTTTTTATTTTTAACCTTTTGGATTAAAATACTATATTTAAAAAAAAAAAAGAAAAAAAAAAACTCGTTTATTAATGTAAATTTAATTAATACCTTCTACAGAGCAATGTACAATAGTTAACAAGCATTTAGCAGTTTGCAATTATTCCTTGGCATTCAAGTGCCAGAAAAATTACAATTTATAATTTTATAGCTTTTACTTCCATTTCACTTTTAGTTAGTCTTTGTGTTATTAATCACAAGACTTTATAAAACAACTCAGGTTGAATCATATAGTTTATATTAATTATTTCGAGTACGCAGGAAAATGACAATGTGTAAAATCATTCCAATGATCATGCTAATAATAATGGTGTTAAATAAACTTTAAAAAAAATTGTCATTTTATTCTATGATACCAGATTTTAATGACAGTTACATTAAATTGTCACATTTAGCGAAAATTACTTGTTGATATATACTGCATGAATATATCTTCGCACAAACTTTTTTATTTTTTTATTTCGATAATATCCTGTTAAACTACATTATTAAATAGAAGGTGTAAAACTTTATAATGTAACAAAAAATTTTTAATAAATACAAAAGATATACAGCTTGAGGAAAAAAAATAGTTACAAAGCCTCAAAATATCTCGTAAATAAATATTGAATGAAAAAAATCCGTGTTTTATAAGGTCACGGACTATCAAATTTGGATTTCGATAGAGTGGCCGCGGGTATTTCAACATTTAAAGAACTACTTATCACACTAAATTAAATTTAAATATCAGAGAAACAATTAATTCTTTTAAATTTGTTGACTTTAAAAAAAAGTTTTCGTTACTTAGGTAATCTGTATAATGCATTATGTGTTTAAATGTTTTATTCCCACACACATTATACATATATTATAGATAAGCAGGGTTGAAATATATATATTTCAGAATATATATATTAGAGAGATATTTCTACTCCTGTCTAAGCTTCACCATAGAATGGAATATCATTAACATTCTTACCATTCCGATCTTAAATGTTTGTATCATGTACGACAATAATGACTTGATGATATTTTTTAAAGCCATTTCTACTTAAATTTTATTTAAGAGAAATAGATGGTACCCCTTACTTTTTTAATAATCTTAAAACATTTTTCTAAGCAAAGATTTTTTTTTCATTAGCTTGTGTTGACGGTAAATCATAATTAAGGCGTTGGATACTCCAAGTCAAAGCATAAAATATCTTCTTACTCTTGGAATTAATGTATTATTTTTAAAGTAGTTTACTCTTTTATTTAACTTGATTTCTTTTTTTTATTCAGTGTCAGACTTAGTTTAGTGCAGCGTAATTATTGTTAATTTTATTTGCTTACACTGTTTACACAAGATTATGGTTAACAAATAAACTTTTTGAGATCATTTATGAAAATTTGAATGCAGTTGCAATGATAAATATTTCATACCTGTTTCGTGATTCATTTTTAAGTGATCTGAATTTTGATAACATTTTCCTAAGTTAAACATAAAATTATTCATTTAATTCATTTAAAATTAAAGAAAACCAGCATTCATTATAAAGAATTTCTAAACAATAACATACTCATGAAAGAGAACATATTGTCACAACCTTAATTATACGGATAATTTATGAATTACGTTTAATTTATTATTACGAAAAATGTATTATTATGAAAAATTAATTATTGCGAAAAATTTATTATTGGTTGATAATTTTTTTCATTGCAGATTAGAAACTCTTTGATACTATTGTGATATTTTGTAATTTAAACAGATATTATTTAATAAGTGAATGTAAATGTTTCCTGTTAATCTGTTGCGTTAGGATAAAATATTCATTATTTACTAAATTTCAGTTGGCGTATATTTTTTTTAAAGATTTCTTCACAAGGTCTATGCATATAATTGCTAAAGAAAGGAGTCTCAACTCTGCTATTATTAAGTAGCCAAAAAAATTAAAAGCTGATTCAAATCATTCTTAGAAAGTACTGAATTGTTTTTCTAATTAACAATTTCAGTAATTTTTATGATAATTTAAAGGTTCGTAGACATTTGATTTAATTTTATAAAACTGTAACATATATCGCTACTTTTGATTATGCAACGAAGTATTATGGTTAAAAATTAGTCAATATCATAAGTAACTTCCCTTGCAATAAATAAGATCCAAGAAGGGAAAGTTAGCAATTGAAAGTTTTTTTAATTTTCTAAAAATAGTTAAACTTTAAGTTACACTTACACATTTATACTAAGATAGTTTGAATGATTAATTACTCTCAGCTATTCATTTAGGAAATTTTTGTGTTTTATTATAAAATTAAATGTAATACAGATATTTCAATTCTGACGGAATTATAATAAAGTTGTTTCAATTTTCAGTTTAAAATTTCAAAAATTTTTATGTCCGTTTTCATAATCAGGAAATAAGAACGAAATTTAGGAATTAAAAATAAAATTATGTATGAATAATCAAATTTACTAAATAAATCTATTTGTTGTACAGTTCAAATGTTACATATATGCGGAAAGATTGATTTAATACAAATATTTGCTTACCTCCAATATTTATAGCCAATAAAAGATCACGTTTTATTTAAAGGAACAGAATTACACAATAAAAATTAAAATTAACGGAAAAAATTTACAAATGAAAATTAATCAGAAAGAAAATATAAAAAGAAATTTTAAATAAAATGCTGAATTAAACAAAAAGAAAAATCTAAAACGAAGCGCTTTTAGGATGAGTGTCTAGGACAAAGTTTCCAGACAGAATGACCGAAAAAATTGACAAAGAAGTTTTATGTCCTGAAAAGGTTAACATATATATGCAGTCCTAGAAATCCAAGAGAATTCTTTGTTTGAGGCACGCATTTTATGACTGTACATAGAATCTGTGTATAGCCGATAATTTAAAAAGTAGATGAGATAAGATAGAGCCCATTGGAAGAAGCGGAGAACATTTTCCCTTAGAGTAATATGAGCTGGCTACTTTTCTGAGGGGAGAATCTTTGTGGGTGGTAAATCAATGAGAAAAGAGATGCTATCTAATTTAATCCTTGAAGAGAAGTGTTTATTGCTCTCTTGATGAATGGGTAACAAAGAAGCAGCAGTGATTATTTTATTTCTGTTTCAGACTAATACGAGCCTCAAAATAAAATGTCATGGGAATTGCTCATTTTTTTCTTCTCAGTAAATCAAATATTTAAAAATTTTCTAAAATTAAGGAAGAATTATCTATAGTATAAAAAAAAATTGCCTTGTACAATGGGGGGTGTTTGAATACCCTTAACACCCCTTTTACCTATGTCCCTGTGCTACAGATCATACTAAAAAAAAAAAAAAAAAAAAAATCATGAATATTAATAAGTATAATTCATAATAAAGTTTCAAATGTTCATTTGTTTTCGACAGTCTCATGTTAACCCATTGGGCATCCTAGTTCCCATTATGGGAATAAGTACTATTTTTTCGTCTTCTTTTTAAAGTTTAATTTAAATATTATTAATTTATAACTATGATAACTTTATAATTTTATAATAATTTTAATATGAATTAAAAGTAAGCAAATGATAATGATTATTATACAAATTTAGGACTTTTTTCTAATCTTTGTATTTGAAAGTATTTCTTAAAAATAATTTTCACTGTTATCGCCTAAAATTTTGTAAATTCTAGTAAATTTTGGCAATTCTCAATATTCTACTGAAATAAATTAAAATAATTTGTTTTAAGTAGTTGATTATGACATTTCTATGGAATGTTGGGAGCTTTATTATGATGTACTGTTAAATACTCACTCTTTTCAGCTTTTGACATAGAAATTGAATAAAATAAAATTCTGCAACCCACTTTGTGTATTTAAAATTCTAGAATGTAAAGTAGGCAGATTTCTTGCTGATATTTAGGAAATCTGTTAAATATTGTTCAAAATTTTTTCTTTGTTTGTAAAGCACGACCTCCCATGAAATGTTTTTTCAGCCACACAGCATTTCAGATGCACCTGAATTGAGTACTGCAAAAGGCTAAATAAAATTTTTAGAATTATACACTATTTTATAAAAACTGGTTTAAAATAATCTAGATGCAAATGTTTTGCAAAAGAAAAATACTCTTTTGTGGTGTATTGCATTCACCTAAAGAATGTTTATTAGTGTTTCACACAAAATAAGGATTTGAAGAAAATTATGGATATCAAATTAAATTTGCTTATTTGTTAATTTTTTTTCTAAATTAGATATTTTTCTAATTTATGTTTGGCTGTGTGGCTATATTATGTTTCTAATTATGTTGGTAAAAACATTTTTTTATGAAGTTTTTCACTCCTTAGTTGAAGAGTCAAAGAAGTTAGGGAAGAAATTCTACTGTTCATTCCCAAAGCTCTCATTTAAAATTGCAAAAACTTAAAAGTGTCATTTTAAATTATGTTAATATTTAAACAGACATTTAAAATGATGTTAAAATTTGTATAACTTACAATACCAAATTTTTTGACAGTTGTCAATTAAAATAAGAAAATAAATAATTGTAAAAAATTATTTTTTACGTTTAAATATTACCGCATAAAGGAATTTTTAATTGTGCGAATTTTTTTTTTCTGATTCACTTAAAAAGTTCTTGAGGCATATGCATGTGAAATATGCAAAAATTAAATTATCATTAAGGGGTCAAAACATTTGACAGTTCTTCTAATCAAACTATCAGGACTTTATTTTATTCTAGATTGCTTTAGCTCCCATATTTTCAAGGTCAGAAGTTCAAAATTATATTAAAGGGGGGGGGGCATGTTAATTTCTTTTATATTTTACTAACTGTTTTTCCCAGTGCAGAAATGTCTTAGCAGATAGAGTTTACTCTGAAGCATATTGAATGGATATATGTAATTCACATAATATTTTCTGGATTAGATCAGTTCTGGAAATTAATAACTTCATGTCATATTTAATAGATGAAATTGATGAACCCAGGATCAATGTATTTAACAATATTTTCAACAAATTCCAGTTTCTGTTAATGCATCTTTAATTTGTATATTGTTAAGGAAAACATTTCACTTTATTTAGATTGCTAATGTATATGTTTCCACCAAAGATAAAAACCTGTTATTAGGTACATTATCTGCAGGTTAAATATGGTAATTTGTTAGAGTGCCATATCAATTGTTTACCTGGGTAAGGTGTGCATTAATGGTTTCTGTATCATTAAAGTTCAAAAGTTTGTTTCTTGCATTTTATTCTTTAGATATTGCAGAATAAATTCCTTAATTGTAATAATATTTTAAACTGTCTGATTCTTTGTATTTGACTTTTTAAAAGATTCTATCAACTAATGTTGTCATTTGATTTTTTGGTTATTGAAAAATCACATTATGTTAATTTAAGTGTACAGAAACATTGTTTTCTTTCCAGTAAAGATCACTCAAACATGTGCTTAGTTTATAATGTGAAGGTCATCAAGGTAGTTCATAGATGATCTAGGTAATGTGAAATAGTTTTTTTTTTTTCTGGCCCTTTAACGGATCACCTTGTTTAATTTGCACATCAACTAGAATAACTACGTTAAAGCATTTACGCAAATCTATCTAAAAAAATCCTTTTTTGGTACAGAAAAATAATGGATGTAATTCCAAAATGTAGAAATGATTTACAGTTATTTTGAATTCAGTTACTAAACTTATCTCTTTTAATAAACATGTTTTCTTTATAAAACATATGATAAACATTATCACTGTTGTTCGCTACTTATCTTTTATAATTTCTTGTGGCCTCTTTGCTCTTTAGTTCAAGTTTAATTTTAGCCAGGATATTTTGTAAGATTTTTTTTAAATTTCTGTTTAAAGTTAAGCAATATTTTGTAGTAATTATTTTTACTTTTTGTTAATATAATTAAAACTGATTTAGCTGTAAAGTTGAATATACAGTATTGAAAATACTTTTGAAATTGTATTATTGTGCAGTAACTTTTGATTATGTATTATTATACAATAAGTATTTTGTTCAAATTTTTACTGTACACATATCTCAGTCCTCATTTTTGGTTTTAAAATAAATAATTGTACTTTTAGATTCTACTTTTCGGTTACCATCCGATAGTTATTACTGGGCGCGTGGTGTTTTTAAAAAGTGCTTAAAGGTGCTTATTTTCGATTTTCGTTTTTTAAAAGCCCTAAAGGTGCTTTTTTATTGGATGTTTTTAAAAAGTGCTTAATTTTCCCTTTTCGAAAATGAGATTTTTTTCCTTTTCCATGTCGATTTTCACCTCGTATTATGCAAAAACGTGATTTTCCCATTGTTCTATGCAACGTTTTCACAAATCATTCAAGCACAATGCATTTCCCCGCGCTGACAATCCATAGCATATGGAAGCGCCAATTATTTTACATGTTTAATGAAATGCTTGCGGGTCTGCATGTGCATATACTGAGCGGGATTCAGTGGTAAATATTCGTGCACTATCATGTGTAACTCTGCTGCATTTTGCAAGAGATTCTCAATTTCAGGTTTCATTTTCCTTCCTCTTAAATCTAACCGAAAAATCTATCTTTTTATGGTAGCTATTGTAATAAAAAAAAAAAAAAGAGTTCTGTGTCAGAAACTAGTGATTATATTATAATCATGTAAAGTCTTTGAAAATTATTTTGCATTTTGCTAATGTATATAGTGCTTAAAGATATTTTTTAATTGCTTAAAAAGTACTTAAAAGGTGCTTATTTTTTGTTGTAAGATTTTGCTATGCACCCTGTATTAACAAGAAAAGAAAATTAGTAATATAAAATTGCTAAATATTTTTTATTATTATTTTTAATTAAAATTTTTATGAGTACTTCCAGTTTTAAAACTGTGTTCAAAAATTATTTATTAATGTTTGGCTCGCAAAAAAATTTTGAGTTGTCAAAATTACAACTATAAAGTGTTCAACTGCAAATAAATGTAATTTTTTTTTAAAAATCAACATAAATTAAAATTACATGACAAGTGTTGCGTTAATTTTTTTTAACGTAACCTAGATGTTAGTTACTTAAATAACACTTAATTAGTTTCTTTTGGCAAAAAATATATTATTATGGCTTAAACAAAATTCGTCTTATTATTATAAATCACTTAGCGCTTATTTAGTATTTAAGAAGTGTGAAAAAAACTAATAAATATTAAGAAAAAACAAATTCTCAAAATTTTAAAACTGCAATTTTTTTAAAAATATTTTTTTTTGTACAAAGTAATGTTGAGTATACCTGTAGTTAATAAATTTAAAAAAAAAAAAATAATAAATAAATAAAAAAAAAATTTGCGGATTTTTCTATAAAAAAAAATTTTTTCAATTTTTTTTCTCTTTACTGGGACGGAATGTTATGTTTGTATGTTTTAATTATTTCTAATTTATGGGCACTTTAATTATTTTCTTTGGGCACCGCATATTTTATTTTTAAAACGCTAACATAAATGTTTCCCCACCCTTGGCTAGAGAGTGGATAATCCTATCCTGCTACGTCAGCGAACGCAGCGCCAATTTGAGAGAAGGTGGGAAATTTAAAAAGTAGTCTTCTCTCTCTCTACTTCCCCAAGTTTGGTTGTTAAGGAAGCTGCTACTACGTGGTGACCGGTCACCAGCGATATGGTCTACAAAATTCATTTTTTTTTTGTTTTATTTGTGCCCTTTCTTTTTTTTTGTGCATAATTTATTCTTAGATCTGAATTGTTAATGTGTATGAGTAACTATTTAAAACTACAGTAATGTTAGCTGAATTGAACTATAAAATTGTCAAGCATCTAATGCAAAATTTAGTTTAAAATATCCATTATTTAATGACAATAAATATGTTAGTCAAGATAACTTGATTATGTTTCAAATTCCTTATTTTTTAATTCTAAGTGACTTGCCTATTTCTTTTCTTTCAGTTAACGTATTTTCGAAATGTATAGTAATTAGCTTAATGATTTTGGCTTATGTAACTTTACTTACTTCGTTGTGACGGTGATAAAATTTAATCTCAAATCAAAAATAAATCACAATGCATGTACTTATTAAATTTATAAATTCTTTTTGTACGTATACTGTATACTTATCCACCGTTACAACACTTGGCATATTTTTTCATTTTTCTTATACATGTGCAAACATGGTTGTGTGATATTTGTAAGTGTAATATACATTGTATAATTTTTTAATGGTTTTAGTGAAACAGAAAATTACCCATTGAGTTCATTTGTTAAATCGTTGCCAAACCATGGATTGAGCTATGAAGCTAAAGAATTGGCTTGCCACGCAATCGAAATGTATATTAAGAGATTGCATGGTATGTAAAATTTATTTTCTTTGAATAAAAAATTCAGGCACTCTTTTTAATTAATCAATATTGTTGCAACTCAAAGAAACCCTTTTAATAATCTTTTTTTACTTGCTTTTTTCTGTCTTTGAATAAAATTTGATTTTCAACTTTGAGCTTTGTCAGCAAAGATAATAACATAATTTGATATCAAGTAAATTCAAGTTTTGGTTCTCAGTATCACTTTTTTAAAAGTAAAGCTAATTAAATTAAAAAAATTGCACAAGTGTGTCATTCAAAATTTTCAGGTTACATATTATTAAATGGAAAATAGAAAAAAATATTTAGTGGAAAAAAAAGGGGTTAAAGTGCCAAATATATGGATAGCACCAGAAATATTCATTGTGCATTATAATTTTTTTAATCTGAAAATATATCTTGAGCAGTCTAAATTTTAAAAATTTGGCAGTGTGTGACTAGTATAACTGAAACTGTAAATTTTTTAGGAGTGCAACTCTTCCTATCACAGGATAAACTTTCGTCTTTATATACAATAAATATCAGCTAAACATTCACTCTTGGTACCGAAAAAATTGTCTACTTACAAGAGTTGTCTGTCTATGGGAACGATGCGCTAATAGCAAAAATTAACACCATAAATTTTTTAAAGAATAATTGCAATGATATAGAAATAATTCAAAAATCTACAATAACTATTTACAGTGATATTTATTTAAACTTAATTTTTTTTCCCAAATACAAAAAGAATATATGAGAAAGTTATATATGTATATGTAGATGTAGCATCAGAGAAATGAAGGTGTTTTTCCTTTTTACACAGACATTTAAGTTAGTTAGGTGCTTTTAGTACTATGGTGCTTCCTCAGAAGGTTTAATTATTAGGTTTACACCCCCTAACACCTCCCCATCACTTGATAGGAAACTTATACTACTTCTTTGAAGGTAAACCTCCCATGATGTACAGAAAAAAAAAAAGAAAGCAGCAATGCATACCTGTAAGGCAAGAGGGGAGTTGTTATCTTAACAATTGATCATCTGTTAAATGTCTGCATAAATGTTTTATTTATATGAGCACTTCAATGACTAGATTTCCGTTTTCTTTTTTAAACTCAGCTGTGTTAAATACAGTTTCCAAATTGAGTAAAAATATAAAAGAATTTTCAATGGGGAAGAGGCATTGAAAGCAGTTAATGTGTCAAATCAGTTGTTGAGGTCCCATAACCCTGTGTTTCCCAACCTTTTTTGTGCCATGCCCCACCTAAGCCTTTCTAAAATTCTTATGCCCCCCTATCTAACATATACATAATTTTTAATATTAAAAAATTGAATTGTTCACTTAAGAAACTTAAGTGATAGGTTTTAGGAAGAAATCACTAGGAAATTGTGAACGAAACACAGTAAGTAAATTTTCAAAACATATAATGAAAAACTAAAATTCAAATTTGAAATAATTTTAATAAAAATTTTTCTATAATGATTTAATATTTTAATTTATTGAGATCCTTGCGCTTTATGCTTGCTGCCCAGAGATTTTATGTTAGGTTCTAATTTGGTTAGCTTCAGTCTCAAGTGTCTCCCCGTTCTGTTATATCCAGATGATTTCTTTTTAAAATTTTTTATTTATTTATTTTTATTTAACCAGTAAATCATTTACAGCACTAAATCCACATTCAGCTAAATATGAAGATGGAAACGGTTACAATATTTTTCTTGCGTGTTTGATTTCTGTTTCCTCACAAAACCACGCCATCACTCCTTTAATATTAAATAAAGTTTTAACTGACTCATCATTTTGCATTTCTGCGAGTTCTTCTTGATACTGCATATTTGATATATCAGACAAATCCACTAACATTGGCTGCATCATCCATGTTGGAAAATCAATTTGTTTTTAATCAGAAAATCTTTCTTGTAAATCAGCCGATAGAATTTTCAGATGATCGACAATAACAAGTAAAGCGGTATCATTTACTTCACATTTTTGGAGCCAATGAAACTGTTCTAAGTTTTTGTTGTTAATATATTTCTGATATAACTTACTAAGGGTGATGAAACCAAATATCTTCGCTTTTTCATGAACAAGAGTTTTATTTGGTCCTTGAAGTTGCTTATTTAATTTATTTAGTTTTTAAATTTACCATCGACTGTTAACAGATACTTCATTTCAGTTTTGTCGCTTAAAAAATCGCTAAGCCACATAATATTTATTGGCCGCAAATATTTAAGAATTCGCTTTTTTCTTTTAATTTTGGCATGAAAATCTAGCATTGCCTTTAAATGGCCCGGAGCAAAAGGCTTAAACTCGTGTCGAGTCCATTTTCGAATTGCCCCCCTTAACTATCAAACTGCCCCCCAGTGGGGCGTGGGCCCCACGTTGGGAAATACTGCCATAACCAGTATCATCCGGATGAAAAAATCAAAAGAAATATTTCACATAAACTGTATCATTTTCTCTCTTTTCTAAGATAAAGGAAGGTGACAGGAGACTGATTGATTCTTTGTTGAAATAGCTTAACAATAATTTTAATTGTGGATATGGCAAAAAATTTATATGCTTTTAAAATGGGTGAGCGTTGCATATCTTTTTTTCTTAGAATTTAAAGCGGAAATTGCTTTTCTTTCGAATTTAGAAAATTGTGCCCAGTTTGAAGAGATAGAAATGCAGAGATAGTATATTATTGTTTATTAATAGAAGATTCACTGGGAATTAAAAATATGTCAGTTAAGTAGAGGCATCTGTTTTGTTGGAGTGTCCGTAACACGATGTTTCACTGTATATATGTATATAATCAATATAAATATATAATCATGTTCTGAAAATATTAAGCAATGATGTCCTCAGCAGCTTATGTATTTGATTTAATATAGTTATAAATTAGGAAAATTTGACACGCTTAATTGGAGGGCCGTACTGCAGTGATTTGAATTGATTCTACTGGAATTGCTGCATTAAAATATTTAGGATTTAGGCAATTATAAAATTTTATACTGATGAATTGAGGTACCATTAACTTGTTTACTATTTGTTAGAAGAATGCAGTAATGAATTAAATCTTATATGAGGGAGTCATTGTTTTAAAACATTCAATAAATGTCTTTGTACTGTTAATTTAAAATGACTTAAATTCAATTTATACTTGAATAATTGTAGAATTTTTAAAATAGTGGTTGTTCACAAATTCATTTATTTTCAAACATGATATATGTCTGTATATTGAAACATTCTTTAATTTAAAACATTAAGTTTTGATTTCAAAGTATTTAACCTCATTTTAAATTTAAAAAAAAATTAAGTCTTCTAATTGGCGTTTTGCAAAAATTGTAACCAACTAAGAGTTTAATAAATAATGAAATTTTGAAACAACTAATAGACAGATTATTATCCTATTTTTATTTGTAATATTATTTTAGGCTTTTCTTTATTCATAACTTAGTTCGAATTCTTTATTTAGTATAATTTTTTATAAACAACATGTAAAAATGTAAAATATTACTTAACAATTTATTTTGATCTTCTTTAGATAATGCCGCATCGTTAAAGATACACTGCTATCGAGCTGCTCTCGAAAAATGTATCATAAGCCATTACCCTAGCTTAAAGCATCTGGGTTTAAGGGGAGTGAAGCATGCTGAATGTCTTGCATTTCATGAGTGAGTTCATATTTTTTTTTTTCCTTCTCCAAATAACTCCTGTGTCATTGAATTTAAGTTTTTATGTCTTATATTTATTGTATTTAAAAGATTTTTTTTCTTTATAGAGAAGTAGTACATGCTTGCTAAAAAAGTTCTTTTGAAGTATCAGCACCTAATTCTGTTTTATTTAACAAAAACGAACTATCTTCTTTCATCCAAGAAGAGTAGCATATTAAATTGGTTGCTGCTTACATTAGTAAAAGAAGTATAATTCTATTTATACATTTTTGTACTGGAAATTATTTGTGTACTAAGTGAAAAAAAGCAAACACCTTAATAACAGGGCTCCCAAATGGTACTCTTTTACCTTCAAATTCTGATTTTTAGAGTGAAGTCCGTTTTTAGTTCTCTTTTGAATACTAAGAAAATCTGTTTAACAAAATGTTTTGATTATGTTGAAATTGCAATGGCTGCTAACTTTGTGTATCTTACCTCAATGTTCATGTTGTTTGAAAGTCACAATACTTGAACTTTAGGATCGTTCACTAGTTAAGTTTATGTCAATTCCCGAAAGTCGATACTTTAAGATTTTTGTGTCCTTTTCATTCATTTGATTTAATAGATTCTGCTTTTTTGTTGTCTCTTTTCCATCAAAAGATTTCTTTTACATTATGTACTGGGGGCATTCACAAAATCAACAAAAATGATCTTATCTATTCTATCAGACTTGTTTCTGAATTTTGAGGACTCTTAAATCATGTTATTAAAAAAAAAGAAAAGAAGAAAATTGATTAAATAAATTTTCCTACCATGAAATTTACCTGGGTGAATTGAAGGTCATATACTTTTTCACTCTTTTTAGAAAATGCTAACTATACACGATTTTTGTATGGTAAAAATTACTACTTACCTATTATTGTTAAATTATACTATTAAATTCAGTAAAAAGAGACAATAAACTTCAGACAAAAAAATTTTAAAAGATGTAGATTATGTGTAGCATAAAAACATATATTGTTTTGCTTGTGGAATGTTAGTCAGTTACAGATGGAATTGACCAAAAAAGGTAACTATTATTATTTGTAGGTATGCAGAACAAGCACTGAGTAAAGTGGATGTGAAAATACCAAAAGAAACTCTGCTTTCCCAAGAGACGGTTTCCTTGCTCTCTCGATGGAAGGAGGTCCTCGCATTCTACTCCTTAAGGCTAATCATTGCACCAGTGATTGAAACTCTGATCTTAATGGACAGGTTGCTGTATTTGTATGAAAAAGGCAAGTCTCTCATTATTATTATTATTATTTTTTTTTTGTAAAAACCCTTTTCTCAATCATCAAAGGGGCATCTCTTAAATATATTTTATTATTCTTAACTTAATTTTCTAAATAAACTGATGTTGGTTATTTACTCTATTCTGCAGTATTTTTCGCTGCATGCAAAATATGGGGCCGTCAGAATTTCAAAAATGCAGTATTTCAGATGATCTTAAACTTTTTTTTCTGACAGAATTATACTTATATCATACTGGCATCAACATGATTTGTGTAAATAAACAGGGTCGGCATCATCAAAATCAATTTTTAACTGTTTAAACTACAATGCAAGTAAATTTTAAAAATCTAAGTGTACAGTATTAAATGACCTATCTAAAATCAACAACATCAGTGTTCTACATTTTTGGAGAAATAAGGTTTTTACTGTTATTTTCTAATTTATAAAAGCGAATCCATTTTCGATCTTTTTTTTTTAAAGGTTCAAATCATATGGAAAAAAAAACACGAACCAACAATGTAGCTTCTGAAGTAAGTTCTAATAGATACAATCCTCAGTGCAGCGAAAACGGCAATAAAGTGAAACGTCAGACATTTTAAGTGTTGTAGAATTTATAATATTTTTCACACCAGGAACGAGTCATTTGACTTTCTGGTGATAAATACAGTTGAGTCAAAAAGGATCATTGGAAAAAACATAATTCCTTAGCATAAATAAATAAAAATAATAATCTTTTAAATTAAATAACAAAGTACAACAAATTATGTAAGGAAGATAAAGGGGAAAAAAATGGTTTATGTATATGAAAGTTGATTCTGAGAAAATGAATTTAAAATGTTGAGAATTTTCAGGAGCAAGCTTTCGAGTTGTATTAATAAAAATATCGAAGATTAGTATTTATTTTAATTAACAAAAAATTTCAATACAAATTTTAATGTTGAGAAGAAAAAAATTGATATGGGGTAGGACAAGAACCATTTTTCCCAACTGTAAACTGAGTATGCTATTAAAAGTAAGCGTATTAAAAGCAACAGATCCAGTCGTCTTTTTTGTAAGAAATAGATAAAAATCATTCTTTCCCCTTCATGTGTTATTTACAAGGAAAATGGTATATGTGTAATGTTTTTAGAAAGAAAGAATGTGCAAAATTTCAAAACTTTTTTTGATTCATAAGTTTTTCTAAACTTATTTCCTTTGATATTTTTAATTATTTTTTTCAGTGTATAAACTAATTACACCTTTAGTTCTAAAAATTATCCTTCTAATGATATTTACTTAAAATTTTTTTTAAATGACATTAAGTTTAACATTCAATCTTGATATCGAATATTGATTACTGTATTAAAATATTTCAATAGTTTTTTTGCTACTTAAATGGTTTCTAAGTTATTCCTGAGAAAAACATTTTACAATTAAACTTGTCAAGTTCATAGAGTCACACAATATAGAAAACATAGTTATAAAAATATTTTCGATTCAATGATTTATTTAAAAAAATTAATAGATTTAAATCAACTAGTTTCTTAAAAAAATCATAATTGATTTTAATCAAGTGATTTAAATTGCGATTTTAATCATGAAATCAATCTAACCCTGGCTATGATATCTAAACATTTAAAAAATATATATTTAGGATTTTTTAAAGAAATGCTTATTCCCATTAGTATTTAAAACAGGTGAAAATCTTAGGGAGAACATTTTATATATTTTTTTGATTTGGTTAATTCAAATTAAAACTAAGTAAGCGAAGATAGCTCCTTTGGTATATTAATATTTTATTGAACATATTTACATTATATACAAGTTAGTTTGAATTATAAGAAACATCACCACAGCTGGTGATGGGTAAAATACTGGCAGGCTGCCATATGCGTGCTGGTATTTATACAATTCTAAGAATATGATGACGTCAGAACTCTTAATTCAGTTCACCTCCAAAATAAGTAAAAACACAATTGATTAAAGACAAACAGATAATAAAATGAAATAAACTTGATTTTACGATGAGCAGCGAACCCATCATCACACACTATCCCCCCAGTGACAAAGTCACGATACCAATAATGATTTTTTAAAAACAATCATAAAATACAAAGTAGTAAATTGAAATATATGTCTTAATTGGGAAAAAATTTTTAACTTGTAAATTGGAATACAATTAATAGATACAAAATATTTAGATGCTTTTATATTACATACTCTTTAACTAAATATTTTGGGAAATGCACACGGCGACCAGATTTTGTAACAATTGGCTTTTCTTCCTTTGTTGGAGATAATTGCTTTTCGATTATTGGAATTGTATTTATTTTTAATTTCTCAGAAATTTGAAAAGCTGGTTTAATTCTATCTATTGAGACAGTTATTTTCTTACCATGAAAATCAATAAAAAGGGTTTTATCAGAACGTTCAATTACCCGGTGTGGTCCGGTGTATGCAGGTGATAGTGGAGGACGAATTTTATTTACTCTTAAAAATATATGAGAACAAGATTTTAAATTAGGATTAATATAGAACTTATTTTTACTGTGTGCTGATGCTGCTACAGGACTTAATTTTCTCATTGCGGCCATTAAATTTGTGATATAATTTTCTGTTACTGGTTGAGATAAAGAATTTGCGTTTAAAAGATCCGAAGGTAGATGTAAGGAAGTACCATAAACAAGTTGTGCACAAGTTGCATTAATATCAGCTTTTAAAGCTGTGCGAATACCTAATAAAACAATTGGTAAAATTTTGGTCCATTTATTATTTTCCTGTGCTATTATAGAACTTTTAAGTTTTCTATGAAATCGTTCTATCATTCCATTACTTTGCGCGTGATATGAAGTAGAATGGATGTGGTTACTGCCTAAGATATTAGTAAGATTTCGAAAAAGAGTTGATTCAAAATTTCGGCCTTGATCGGCAGTTATAGTAACGGGTGTGCCAAAACTAGAGATCCAACTGTGAATAAGTGCTTTTGCAGTGGTCTCGTCAGTCATATCCGTAGTAGGGATAACTTCTGGCCATCTCGTGAATCTATCTATTATTGTAAGGCAGTATTGCTTGCCTTCAGAAATAGGAAGTGGGCCAATAAAATCCAGATGGATATGGGAAAATCTTGCGTCGGGTTGAGCAAATGTGCTGAAAGGAGCTTTAGTGTGTTGGAAAACTTTAGCTTGCTGACATTTCTCACAAGAACGAACTTTATTTTTGATATCCACTTTCATGTTGGGCCACACAAATCGTTTAGATATTAAATTTGTAGTTGAATATATTCCAGGATGAGAAAAATAATGTAAATTATCGAAAATAATTTGCCTGTATGATTTTGGAATAAAAGGTCTAGGGTACTTAGTTGAAAAGTCACATATTAAATTAACATCTTCCAAAGAAAAGTAATGTTTTTCTAATTTTAAAAGATGAATTATTTGAATTTAATATTTCTTTCAATTCTGAATCTTCCTTTTGTTTCTGTTCTAGTTTTTTAAAGTCTATTAATGGAGGTTTTGAAATTGCATTTATTTCTATTCGCGATAGAGTATCATCAATTGAATTAGATTTTTCTTTTACGTGTATCAGTTGAAAATTGAGAAATATAATCAAGGCATCTGAATTGGCGCGGGGAACATTTTTCAGGTTTTTGTTTAAACGCATAAATTAGAGGTTTTTGGTCAGTAAAAATAGTAAAACTTCAACCCCCAAGCATGTGACGAATTTTTTTTATTGACGCGTATATTGCCAATAATTCGTGATCGTATGTTGACCAATTTTGCTGACTTTTATTTAATTTTGTTAAGAAAAATGCAATTGGCTCCCACCCATTATTATGGTATTACATTAAACAACTATTCTGACCAAATAAGCATTTAGAGGGATTTATTGTTAAAACCAAAATACTGCAGTCTATCAAAAAGTGATTTTAAATATATTATATGCTCTTCGGGAGATTCGGAAGCTATTAATATATCATCTAGAAAAGCGTAAACACCTTCCAAGCCTCTAGTTACTTCGTCAATAAAGCGTTGGAAAGTACTGGCTACATTGCAAAGACCGAATTGCATACGAGTACTTTCGAATAACCCGAAAGGAGTTATTATTGCAGTTTTATGTACATCTTCATTGGCTATAGGTATTTGTTGAAAAGCTCGAATTAAATCAATGTGAGAAAATATTTTAGTACCATATAATTCTCTAGTAAAATCCATAATATTAGGAATTGGATATTTATCTTTAATAGTTTGAGCGTTTAAAGCTTGATAATCACCTACTGGACGCCAGTCCAAACTATTTTTCTTGGGAACTAAATGTAAAGGTGATGAAAAATTACTTTTGGATGGGCGCATGTGACCTAAATCTAATATATGTTGAAATCCCATTTTTGCTATTTTTAGCCTATCGGGCGCTAGACGCCGAGGTTTAGCAAAAACTGGAGAACCAAAAGTTATTTACAACATTATGCTTAACAATTTGGTCTGAGCAAATAGGTTTCGTTATTTCAGGATATTCGTTTAACAATTTTTCATAATCATTTTCACCAAGAACAGTTTTAATTGAAATAATGTCAGCAGTTTTAAAAATACAATGAGAATTTAAATTAGTATTAATATCATTTAGACAACGTTTTCTAATATTAGGTTTTAGATTAAAATAGTATAAAAAATCTGCACCTATAATATGATTAGTTATATCACAAATATAAAATGGAAAATTAAACTTTCGTCTAAGACCGAAGTCTAAAGTTAAAAATTTCTTACCGTATACTTTTATAATGGTATTGTTCGCAGCTTTAAAGGTCTGTATCCGAGAAAGTTTTTCTTTTTTACTTGCTGGAATAATTGAGCAGTCACTTCCGGTATCCTCTAGAAATTGTTTGTTAGATTGTCTATCTCTAACAAAAAGGCGACAAGATGTTAGTCGCACTCACTCTTGCCTTTCTTGGTTTTTTTGGTAGATGCAGGGTTTAACACACTTTCTAGCGTCCGATTTAAATTTTCGATGATAGAAACACATTTTGGAGTTTCGATGTGGAGATGAGGATTGGCGTTGGCGATTACGAAACTGTGCATAGTTCCGGTTGCGAGACCTACTGCGTGTCCGCAATGCTGCTACTTCTTTTCGTAGTGCTTTAACTTCTTCTAAAAGCTCAAAGGTGCATTGTTGGTTTGAAGAAACTTCGTTAACTTTACTTGAAATTGACGCTTCCATTACTTTATCAGCAATTTCAGCAGCTCTTGTTGAATTCAGTGAAGGGATTTTTATTTTATTTTATAACCGCCGTTGAACAGCGGACCCAATTTCATGGGTTTACGACTACTAATGCTCAACTCCGTAGCCTTGTAATTTTGAACCAATCCAGAAGACAATGAGACTCCTGGATCAGTACCCCCAGAGGTATTGATTTGTTATGGGAACATGGAAGACTTTGAGACTCGACAGATTTAACGTGCATCAGTCACCATTTACTACACGGGGAGTCTTCGGCCGGTGAGGATCGAACCCACGACCTCTTGTACATGGGCCCAGAGCCCTACCGGCCAGGCCATCCCGGCCCTCAGTGAAGGGATTGCGGCCAATATCGACTGAACATACTGCGGTAGCTGACTTAGAAATAGTTCCAAAAGTAGGGAATCTGAGATTTTGTGGGATTCAGCTCTTCTCTGCTTAGTGCGCAAGAGTTCGCTAGGCTTTCTATCTCCTAGTTGCTCTCCGGAGAGTAAACGTTGAATTTCCTGGGACTTAGTTTCTCCGCAGCGTGCAATAATTTCTTCTTTCAGCTTTTTGAAAGGATCGCCTACGTCAGGAGTTATAATGACGTCCCTTATAACTGCGGCTACTTCGGGAGGAAGGTGGGCGAGGCAGTAGTTAAGCTTTGTTTTGCTCTCTGTAATCGGTTTCGGTGTCGCAAGCTGGTAAGTGGCTTCGACCATATGGAACCGCAGGTGTGGATCAGAGATATTGAAGTTTGGAATTTTTACTGCAGATGATTCCGCCATAGTTGCAGTTTCCTATTAATCCAAGAATAATACAAGAAGCAAAAACAGGAAAGATGAAAAAATAAAAGTTGCTTGTATCGTCAGACGTCCGGGTCACCATTGAAGTAAGCGAAGATAGCTCCTTTGGTATACTAATATTTTATTGAACATATTTACATTATATACAAGTTGGTTTGAATTATAAGAAACATCATCACAATTGGTGATGGGACCTTCGGACGTGATGTGACCACGCCTGCCTTGTCAGTTACGCCCACGTCCATATGAACACGCCTACCTTGACAGTAACGCCCACTTCGATCTGGAAACGCCTACTTCGAAGGATGGTCTACATTGAATAGTTGACTTGCTAATTGTGACTGCAACGTTAACCCACTCCTCGCACTGCTGCTGCTCTGTCTTGTCTCGATCATACACAACGTCGGCTTGCACACACTCGACTGCTAAAGACAACACAAGAGCAACCACGAACGTGAACTTAATACAGCTCTCATGACTAATATTCAAAACCCGGTAACCTTAATCCAGCTCTCCGGGATCCTCACAAAAAAACAACAAGGAATCAACTAATGGCATCCATTCATCGAATTCTAACACGGATATAATTCGGGTGGGGGAGTACTGTAGGGTATCTACCACTACAAAATTACAATTCACTAGTATATAAGACATGTTAACTCGACTCTATGTCGGGGTACCTTTTCATAGATGAAGGTTGACATTGTCTGTAACAACTCTGATATAAAAATAAAATATTTATATAAATACCTAATATAAAAAAATAAAATATTTAACTTTTAATGAGAAAAAAACTATTTTTTCTCATTAAAAGTTTAAAAAAACTATTTTTTTTCTACTTAAAGAAAACCATATGTGTTTTTTATTTTTATTAATTTTTTTAAATGATGTCCACAATTTTATCTACACTTGATGCCATTTTATTGTCTGTTTTAATAAAAATTGTTTTTTTCCAGGTTGTCCTTGTTGTGTTGCCCCAGTATTTGATCCAAAACTCTCACCTCGGAATTTTGTATTACTTTCTGTGAAAGTCAATAAAGATTTCTAATTAATTATAATTGTTTCTTTATGGGGTGAAAAGATAGTTCAGTACTGATTCACAGACGCTAATACAATTTCAGATTTTTTTTTGTTGTCCTTTCCCGTGGCTCACATGTTATCAAATTAAGCAAAACATGTCTTTTTCAAGTAATCAAAATAAAAGTTAATTATGCTCAGTATTATCTGGCTACTGCTAGAGGACAACTCCTGATAATCAACAATTTTCACTGGCAATTTATCTCTTTCGAAAATCGCACACTGGGTATCTTGATACCATATTAGTGTACATATTTAGTACATCTTAAAATACCACTTTCGTAATGCTACAACTACAATAATCAGCATCCTTCAAAAAATAATATGGTAGCAAAATATAAAATTCTTTTCTTTTTTTTTTAGTTCGCAGGTAAGGCATAATTTTTACATTTTTATGTTTTATTTTAACAAGTCATTTTATCACAAATTTCTATTTTAAAAAAAAGCAACTTTAAAAAAAATACACATATTGTTGTATTTATTAAAACACTATTTGTGGTTAAATCCAGAAAAAAATTTTTAATTCAGAGAAAATAAATAGTAACAATTATTTTTTTTATAATACTAGATTATATATTTTTCCTTCCGGTCAAGTAAAACGTGATGAAACAAAACGCACTGACAAATTCGGTTATACCAGAGTTTTCACGGGATAATAAATATTTGCAATATATACATACTCGAGTTAACTAAAAAAGTAACAACACACATTAAGATTCAAAGTGATATCAAAAGTGTTCGTACACTTATCACTTTCAGTGATTCCATCCATTAATTTAAATGAATATTTCAGAATGGACAAGATATTTATTCTATTTGTGATGGCATTACATATTTCATAGCTTTTAAAATTTCCTTAATTTCTTAAACTTATTTTTTTTAATGATTCTTAATCGAATTATATTTAAATTAAATCAATGAGTTAATTTTTATAAAAGCAAACAAAATATTTTATTCTTTTCTTATCGATCAATGTAACGTTTAACTTTTTATTTCAGTAATAATATAGACTCCTTAATTCACTGTCGCTTCTAATCGAAAACAAAAATTTATTTATAACTTTTTATTCATTTATTACCTCAAAAATGTTTCAGTTGCATGGTTGTAATAATTCTCACAGTCTTGTTGGCAATGGACAATTACAGTCAATTTTCTTTTTTAATTTTAATGCATTTAGAATCCCTCAAAACTCCCAGAAAACATTTTATTACTTTCCTAAGAAGGCTATTTATTTAGTTATTTTTAATCAAAAAACGCTTACTTTCGTTTTCGCCTGAAACGGGGAGTCACGTGATTATTCACGAACTGACGTCACACGTGTCCATCTGCCGTTCACTTACAATCGCTGTGCTGTGGAAGCCAATACGTTCTTGCTTTCGTTTAAATTTTCTAATTAAATCCAACTATTTTAGATGGTTAAAAGCTATCCGTATAAAAAAATTGCGCCCTAATATCGCTTAATGAAAATTTGGATTTGATATAACGTATTTTTATAATGTTAAATTTCAATGGTACCCACTGAAACATTGTTAATACATGACGAAATTTTCTAGCTCTGAATATTTAAGATTTTTTAGTTCAATAAAAAAAGTGTATGGTATTGCTTATAAATGATGCGTTATAAATACAAAATAACTTGGTTTTTTCATTTTTTAACTATATTAATCTTAATTTTAATGTATACTTCATGTTCATTTCGAGGATTTATTTTCATCTTAATGAAAGAAATGTTGGATCAATTTTTCATGTAGAATAAATAGTTTTAGATTTTAAAATATAGGACAGCTTACGTTAATGATAATTTTTATTTATTTATTCTAGCATGAATTCAAAGCTTGTAATTGTCTTCAGCATAGCAGTAGTCTCTTAAAAAACTTGTGATCCAAGCAAAACTTTAAATTCATTCTTTCAACAAAAAATTTAAAGTTATATATATATATATTATTGCAGATTTTATTAACTTTACTTTATTTGTCTTAATCTATGTTACAAGAGTATTTGAAATCAAGCATATGCATTTATTTAGTTCTTTATGACAGAAATAGGAATAAAATTTTATAAATGCATATAAAAATAATTTTTCGCCATAACAAAGTTCCTATTTACTCAAAGACTAAAAATATTGAGAAAAAATATCAACATTACTGTTTATTTTTTAATTATTTAATAAATAATAAAGAATGTGCATTAGAATTTCTTTCCATTTTGTATAAGATAATTTTTTATTATTGTTCTTTAGCTTTAGTGAAACAAAAACATCTAGTTTAAAGATACTCGCTGAAATTTTGTAGATAAATGAGTTAATTAGATATGGATTAATGAGAAATTAAGTGAAATTTTAAGTATCACTATATTATGGTGATGATGATGGTCAGATATATTTCAATGGACTATATTCTTGAAAGTGTTGATACGTTTTTGGCTATACGGAATGCATAACCTGAGATTTTTTTTGACTATTTTAATAAAATTTTTTTAATTAAAAATGTATAATGTATTAATTTTACTATTTTAGAATTCTTCATTGTAAGCACTGACAAATAGTTTGCAAAAATAAGGAGAGAAATTAACAATAACCATACTTTATTAATACTATATTGCAGAAAAAGGAATTAAAATTTATAAATTTAAAAATAAAAATAATTTCTAACTATAACGAAATTCCTATTTACGCAAGGAATAATAGATATAAGCGTTAATGTGTATTTAAATATTTAATACATAGCGAAACAAAAAAAAAGATTACATGAACTGTATTAGTGAATATTTACTTAAAAAGAAAATCCTTCAACTCTAGTAATAAATAAAAAAAAAAAAAAGAAGCAACATTAAATTACATTATTTGAATTCTTGTTCATTAGCAAATAGATGATGGACTGATATTTTTCAATGGACAAGATTTATGAAAAGACTGATTTGTTTTAATGCAATAACGAATTATAAAATCATCCATCCTATATCAAAATTTATTTCTATCCAATCTGCGACTTATAAGTAATTAGGTTAAATTAATTAAGTAATTAGGTTGTAATGTAGCATTATTTTAATTTAAAAGTAAGTGGAATAAAATAGCATTTTCTATGAACTTTAACACTACTGATTTCAGCCGAAAAGAAATGTTGATTCGCTGTAAAGAGCTGCATAATCATTTCTTCAGATATTTTAATGATAAATAACAACATTTGAAGTTTTAAAATCTTTCTTTCATTTTGCACCCACTCTCAAAACAGTAAATTTAATTCACAAAATTATCACTGATAATTTACAAAAGATATTTATACGATATACGTGATATCAAAACTAAAAGAGCATTGAAATAGCCTTAGTGGATAAAGACGGCACGTTTCCCTTCGGCACATGTGACGTCATAACCAATCAGGGATCGTTTTTGATTGCATCATTTGCGGAGGCCTTTTAGGGCAAATTAAATGTTTAGTAATTAAATAAATTAACATTTGCCGAACAAAACAATCAGATTTTCCGTTTCAGGAGAGAATTTCCGATAAGTGAGGTATGAAAATAAAAAAAATTATGATATGCTGTAATTGTCCATTCTCGATCGCCAAAGTATTTTCAAACCTAATATTGAATAATGGGGGGTTGACTTTATTTTTGGCTATGTTATTTTTCGATAAATCACCAACCATAGATCTCGTGATTTTAAATGTCTGTTGGGAACAATTCAAGTTCTTTTTAATTTGGCTTTTGATTAGGCAGGTAATGGGGGATTTATCTTCCATGGTCTGTCCATATTAATATTATTATACAAAATTTAATTAACTTAAAGTCTAATGGATAAAATTTTTAGTTTGTGTCTCGAGCTCTACAAATTACTATTAAATAAAAGTTTTATTATAATATTGATCCATCTCAATCTGCTGTAATTCTATTCTGTTTCAAATTTTGTATTTTAAATAAAGTATAAGACCTTCCAGAGCTGGTATTGTGGGCTCGAAGTCGACGGTCAATTTGAGCTTTTGGAAGCCACACCAGGGGGCGCTTTACCTGATATTCTATTTTCCCCGCCCATTGCTCGATTTTTGGTATTCCAAGCAAGTTTTAGTGGATCTTGAGCGCTCTTTTCGGTCGACGCGAAAACTTCAGTAGAGTAATGGCGAGCATATGAAATGCATTGATTACTAATTATTTTACACGGCAAAGTCCTCGAAGGAGACCGATAAATAGAAACAGAAAAGATGCTTTTAGTCTTCATGATGATGCATTTTTTGATTTTTTTCGATTAACGAAAAATCTTGTTCAGTGATTATGCGTGGAACTAAGAGAGGACTTGGAAAAAGAAACAAGGCGAGGAAAAGTGATTTCAGTAGAAACACAAGTTAAACTTAATTTATTTTCAATATCTTTTAAAAAAAAACTAATTGAAATGAATTTTTCTTTGCTAGGTATTTTTCGGGTTGTAATAGTATATTTGAGGAACTTAATAGGTAAAATCGTAAATGTTAATTTTTTTCTGACTAAAAATTTATTAGAACTTTTTTTTTCTTTTTATTTTATTAGATTATCTTAAGTTAAATTGTAAATAATAAATATTGATGATTAATAACCAGAAATTGTCTCAATTTTCTTAGCAAATCTTTTACTCCACTAAAAAAACAAATGTGTCACTTTTTAATTACTTTTTATTATCTCAAAAAGATACTGCAGATAGGAATTTAATGTGTTAAATTACGCTTTTTATTTCCCATTTTTTTAAAAAAAAATTAAGACCTTGCAATTTTCATTAGTTTTATATGTAATAAAAAGTTTGTTGTAATTTCGTTCATTTCTGAAACAAGGTAGAGAACTTAGAAGTATTTCTTTTTGTAATCAATATGGAAAAGATATGATTACAAAGTGTTTTTAAACTTAAATTTCTAAAAAAAAAAAAAAAAAAAAAAAAAAAAAAAAAAAAAAAAAAAAAAAAAAAAACAACTTTTCACTACCTCGCATGCTTATATGAAACTTTTTTCAATTTTTTTAATTTCAAATAGTTAAATTTGCATTTCTTGTAGGTATTATTTGCATTATTTCCAGTAAAAAAGATTAATTTTAAAACTAAATTACTTTTAAGTACTATTCAATTTGTAATGTGAAATATTTAAATAGAGCTACTATTCATAACTGTTTATTACATTCATAGATTTTATGTGCATTAAGAATTGTTTGCAACTATCCAAAAAAAAAAAAAAAAATATTAATAAATAAATAAATAAATAAGTCTATATATATAAAAGTGAATGTGTGTCTGTCTGTCCCCCATAGACTCCTAAACTATCCGACAGAAAGCTATGAAACTTGGCATACAGATAGTTCAAAGCACGAGGAAGGTTTCTGTCGACATTAGAACATTCTGCGACAAACCGTTCCAGCGATATCAGCGAAAATCGAAATGGAATTTTCTGATTGGTTAAAAGTTAGCCATTGTTTTAAATTTTGCTATAAGCGATTTAGTTTTTAAATATCTTGAAGATAACAACAGTGAAATTTTCTATCTTATAGCTCTATTCTTTTAGAAAAGTAAATTACATGTACTTTAATATTTAATTATAATTCGCGCAAGTTTCTTTATGTGAGCACAAGCACGTAAAATCAACGAGAATAGATTTCGTAATTATTGGTCGTATCACGTATTTATTAATATTGTGAAAACTGTTTAATAAAAATAAAAGCAAATTTCATTCAAAGTACACGTTTTCAGTAATTATTTATATTTAGTATGCAATTTTGTGTTAGCACAATTAAATATAGTTTTTGAAGGTTTCGTTGCTGACAGTTGTCATTTGAAAACTATTAGATTGTCTGTTATTACGAAGTTTACGAATTCACATTCATTTTATTTCTTTCATTTAAAAAATAGATTTTTGTTTTAAATTTTATCATTATTATATTTTTTATTTAAATTATTTCCTTTTTATTGCTTTTTTTATTACTTAAAATAAATATGTGAATTTTAGATTTAGCAAATTTGCGGCCACTGTCAACTTTTACATTTCTTTTTGTTTGAGAGAGAATATTTGCAAAAATATGCCGCCTAAACAAATCGCTCTTAGTCAATCAACATCTCAAGCAAGCAAAAAGAGAACTACCCGTGTTTCAGAAACATTGGAGCAACGGGAAAAAAAGACTTGGTCACCGCTGGTGGCCAGCCGACCCGCGAAGCGGGATTGCGGCTTTTCGCCCCCCCCCCACGTTAAAACATCACCCTCGCACTCCGGAGGTCGTCAGGACCGAGGCCCCTCGGACGCGGAAAGCACACAGCCGTCACCCAGAAGCGTCGTGTACAGTCCTGCGCACCTAATGCCCAATCCTACAACCCTATAGACCTACAAAGCCCGTCTGTCCAGGCTCCTGTAAGGGAAGGGGGTTAGTACATATTAAATACAGTTACAAATTAAAAGGAATTGGTGAATTAAAAATATTTAAGTGAAACTTACTTTGTTGCTGCTTACTATTTCTTTCTTTCTTGTCTACTGTATTAAGTTAGTATCCTGTTGAAATCGTTACTTGTATTGCTGATTGCACGGTCATTTATAATTTATTGTTGGTTGAGATACAGTTTGCTATTTTAAATTGGGGTATTTTTTAATTTAGGATCAACAGGATCATATTAATTTTAGTACATTTTGGATAGATATTGACATTATTGGGTAATCGACTGAAATTATGCCATTGAAAATTGTTAATATTTTATAATTAATAACCCCTACAGTTTAGTATCATACGGAAGCTTATAGCAAACAGACTAGCGACATTACTTTAAAACACATTACATCAATCACAAGACAATATCAAATAGTTAGTCACATCACAATTTTTTTTTTTTTTTTTTTTAAACATATAACATCTATGGCCTTCACGGGTAGCTGAAGAGCTCCGGGCGCACTGCCTGCCCCCAGGGAGTAGGAGCAGGGTCAGTGGTGAAGGCGTGTGTGGTAATCAACCACGTTGGCTGCTATTGTGAGTCAGTCCGTGGTTGATTGTGGGGTGTGCATGTATCTGGAATTGTTTGTGTTGTTTTGTGTTCGTTGCTTATTTTTGTTTGGTGTTTAGAGTGGCGACTGGGCAGTACTTTGGTTTGGAAAGTTTGGTTTTGCTGAGGTTATGTTTACTATATAGTTCTTATTGCCTGATTAGATGGCCTTGGCTATTCGATTGAGGAAAAAAAAAAAAAAAAAAAAATGTTTTTTATTTTTTTTTTTTTTTTTTTTTTTTTTTTTTTTTTTTTTTCTTCTAGGAAATTTGGTCTCCGGAAAAGCTAAGCCAGGCTTTGCTTTCGTCTTCCCGAGGTAACGACGACCGGATCCATGGAAAAGCGGTCCATATCACTTCCAGGCTGGCATTATGATAATGTTCACCCAACTCTTGTCACGCGGAGATTCGGTGATTACGACACGAAAATATTAAAAAGTTTATAAAAAAAAAGAAACTAAGTTGTTCTGAGGAGTGTGTTGAAAGGTTGGTAGCACTTTGGAGGGGTGTCCTGTGTGCCCTCGGGCAACTGACGTTCCTCCGGTGTACTACACATTTTCCAACGCACCCTCTTCACTCCCTTTTGAAAACTGGCCCACCTCCTCCAGGAAGGTCCTGTTGGTTAATCCTTCCAACTCATTCGTGGAGTATTCGGAGGTGTTCACTAAATAATGAAAAAGTTGTGTTTAGTCCCTGTTTGCTCAAATCTTTCGCCTTGGTTTTGGTTTTGTCTTTTTGGTGGTTGTTTAGATGACGATAAGGATTGGTTTTGGAGTTTATTTATTGGATAGTATTGCTAAGTTACTATTTTATTTTATTGTTTGTTTGTCTGGCCCGCTATCGCCGCTATCACACTTTTTTTTTTAAAATTTTTTTATTTATTAAATAACCATCACGGGTAGCTGAAGAGCTCCGGACGCACTGCTGCTCCTGGGACTTGAAGCAGGTCAGTGGTGATGGGTGTGTGGTGATCAACCACGTTGGCTGCTATTGTGAGCCAGTCCGTGGTTGATTGTTGGGTGTGCATGTTTTGGTGGTGTTTGGTGCTTTATATGTGTTTGGCACTGATCTATTGTTACATATTGTCTGTTATGTTTTTAGTTATATCTAATATTTTGACTAGTTTTTGTTTGATTGTGTGGTTTGAAAGGCTGTCTGCAAATGCAGTTAAGTGATTCGGACTTGGTCGTTTAAGATGGTGATATGATGTCAGTGGACACTCGTGTAGGTAGTGTTGTGGCGTACCTTGTTCTTCGCAGGGGCACTCGTCTGTGTCTAATTTGTGCATTCTGTGTAGAAATGAACAGGAAAGAAAACTGTTAACAAATCAACTACGCGCTACTCAAGCCCGTTCGTCGGAAACATCAGAGCAACGGGAAAGAAGATTGTTAACGAATCAACTACGCACTACTCAAGCCCGATCGTTGGAAACATCAGAGCAACGGGAAAGAAGACTGCAAACAAATAAACTACGCGCTACCCAAGCCCGTTCGTCGGAAACATCAGAGGAATGGGAAGCAAGAATGAAATCCGATCGAGAACGCGCTACTCAAGCCCGTTCGTCGGAAAAATCAGAGCAACGGGATGCAGGAAGGAAAATCAATCAAAAACGCACTTCGCTGCCAATACTCTGATTTGAATCTTAGTACATTTCACTATGAACCGATAACCAACTATAGTCTTCACCTAAGCGTCATCATCGGAAAAATGGATCAATTATGTATGTTTTGTAGTGTTCTAAAATTTAAGAATGAAACAGCTGGAATTTGCTCTTCTGGAGGCAAAGTGAAACTACCCGATTTAACGTCGCCCGCCGGGCTATTATCAACGTTGTTATCGGGTCAAGCCAACACCTCCTAGAAGAAGGAAGGCCTCAGCACGTATAAATTTCGTAGTCCGATATGACGAAGTAAATTGCGCAGTTGTTGAAAAATAAGAAAGATGTCTCTACGTTCGGGGTACTAAGCTTCGCAGTGGTTGAAAATACGAAATATGTCATTACGTTTGAACTACTAAAGGATATTTTTGGTGACCCGTGCTGAGGCCTACTCTTTCTAGGAGGTGTTGGTCAAGCAAGATAATCGAAACTTTCTTGGCGAAAAAATGTCGGTACATTCGTGTTTCCAAATGACTTCATTCGGTGCTATAAGTATCGGTGCGCATATGGGCAGCCAGAGTTATTTATTACATTCACATGCAATCCTACTTGAGCTAAAATTAAAGATCTTTTGTAACCTAGGCAAACATCATCAGATCTTCATGATGCATTTCCGCACGTGAGTTAAAACAAGTATTAAGCTCTATACTTGGTTTTATTGCAAAGCGTCATATTTTTGGAGAGACACGGTGTTTGATGTATTTTATGTAATGGCAAAAAAAAAGAAAAAAAAAAGAAAGAGGAAGAAAGAGAATTGCCACATGATTTGGCTTATTGAAAAAATCACACCATGACAAATTGGCCAGCTCATATCAACAGAAATACCTGATGTCGCCATTGATTCAAACTTTTTTCAGATCATCAGCCAAAATATGTTTCATGGTCCGCGTGCATCACCATACATGTCTGTTTGAAAATGCACTAAAGATATCCTAGAGAATTAACTGTTGAGACTATCACTGGTTTTTTTCACCATTAAATAAAATTCTCATTTCAAATCATAATCGCAAATCTCATTTACACACTTAAATACAAAATTAAAATTCAAACTGAAAGCGTTGCAACGCACGCAGGGTACAGCTAGTAATAAATAAAAAAAAAGAGCACTAAGTACAATCAGCAAAATGAAAATTTTTTAAACACTTTTGTCAAATTTTAGATTCAAATCAAATCTACAGTGGTTCTTATATTACCATAAAAACTGAAAATGGGATATAAACAAATACTAAGTGAATAATAATGTATTTTATAACTATGAAACTATACTATAATTCACTATACTTAAAAACTTTGAATAATCTTTTTTAACATAAAACTAATATTGCTGAGCATGGTAATTGCAATATGTAGTACATAAATTGCTTGATAAAATAATAACTAAATATTTCAAATCTCTCAAAGTGAATTTTTTCTTATAGCTAAAATTTTAGAAAAGTTTTGTTAAAGAGAGTTCAAAAATTTTTCCATGTAACAAGGAGGTCCATATAATGAACTGTAATGTTTATCTTTTCATCATTTTATTGGTATTTATCAAATTTCACCTGTATAAGAATAATGAAGCATAAAACAAAAAGCTTACTTGAAAATAGAATTTGAACTTCAAATTATACTTTCTTTTATTATCAACACAAATAAAGTGATATAAATATTACCTTCTTAAATTAAAAAAAAAAAAAAAAAAAAAAAAAAAAAAAGCCTTCACTCACCTCTATTAGATCATAATTAAGAAAATTCGTAATTTTCAAAAGGCAAAGTGAAAACCATCTGATTAGCAACATAAAGTGATATGTAGCAAGAATGCTGTTTACATTTAAAAAGTCTGATATTTTAATTTTTTTTTTCTGGATCTTTTCTACTATCCACATAATATATTAAATGCAATTAAAAGTGCATTTCTTGGAAGGAAAAAAAAAAGCATGCATGTGATATGCTTGCTCTTGTGATACAATTCTGAAAAACAAAATTTGGTTTCTTAATCACTATTAGAAAAAACAAACCAAAGATCTGATTTCAACTCAATAACATTACTTATAATAATAGTACATATTAGATTTTTAATTATGAGACTTGTAAATAAAATTTATCTAATAGGTCAATGTTTATTGATGTATGGAATGGAGATGTATATAAAATGTATTTAATAAATGTAAATATTAAATATTAGTGCAATAAAATAAAAGTAAAGTTTTACAATATTTAATCTCATATAAACCTCAAAAGGCAATACTTTATCTCAATTAGATACTGAACCAAAATGCTTTTTTCAACAGTTGTTGAGCGTGAATTGCATCAGAATGCTTCGAGCATTTTTATTGGCTGATAGCACGGAAGAAGCTTCACCCCTACTCTTCTCATGAAGTAGACTAGTTCACGAGTCTACTCCACTGATATTAGTGTTCAGAATACCGAAATTCAAAACAGTGGACGGTGTGACGCCAGGGGAAGGCGTCACTCGGGGAAGATCTACTTCCACTAGTGGTTTGTTTGGAATACGAGCCAGTGGTGGCGGTCTTCCTGCTATCCCGGTCAGGTCCTCATCAGGTTTAGATCCAGTAGTTTGCTCTGTGATCTTTGCCGGGCCTCCTTTGCTCTCTATCGCAATTATGGTGCAGTTTTTTCTTGCTTGACTCGGGGCACTGCCCGGTGTCTGCCTATTGCTTGGTCCTCCGGCTGGGCTGGGTTCTGTCGAGGCGATGAGGCATCTTGAAATTTGGCGTATGGGCCCATTCGGTCTGGGTCACTGTAAAATTCTACCTTATAATATTGATCCATTTTTCATCTTTAACTGCCATTTTTCATTATCCTGTCTTTTTTTCATCATAATCTTCAATTATAACTCCAGCCACACATGATTTCCATCTTCCTACTATTTTTAGTAAAAGTGCATGGAATATTTTAAAAACAAAGCAAAGTTTATTTTTAAGAAATCATTAGTCAAAAAGTAGCAAAAACGTCATCTCGCAAAAGTCATCGTACACTTTAAAATTTTTTTCCCACCTATTAGTAAATTTTTACCACATAAAACTAATTTTTCGTTAAATTAACATTTAGCAGAGTTTCCTTCCTCATCCGAAATAGCTTTTAAAAAAGCTATATATATATATATATATATATATATATATATATATATATATATATATATATATATATATATATATATATATATATATATATATATATATATATATATATATATATATATATATATATATATATATATATGTCATGCTCCTTCTCTCCTATTTCCTTCATAACTTTCGAGCCGAGTTTTATTTAATCATAATAGATTAAAATTAATTTTCTATAATGTTTGCAGTCATTTTTTAATATCCTTTTTATAAGGAGGACGACATACTAATTTTTCTAGGCTTTTATTGAGGAAAGAATAAAGAAATCTATTTACACTTTTGTACAGGTGGAGCAGAGCTCCGAGACACAATTTTATACTTCCATTTCCAAAATCTAAGTGTTCACTTTTTTAAATGTTCCATACAATATTTTGTTCATGTCATGTGATCCATAACACCCAGACTATTTTTTATATCTTCTTTGTTAGAAGCGGCGTTCTTATCTTCGTTAGAAGCGGTGTCGTAAGATCTTAAGACCAGATGGAGATAAATTAATATCTCAACATAGTGCTTGATTTTAATGGGAATTCGGCTTCTTTAAGATATTTCGGCTAGATCTTAAGAAATTTCGGCTTCTTTAAGATTTTTTTCTGTGCGGCACGGACTTATTTTATAAATAAAGATTTCATCGCTATTCAATGAACTTAAGATGTACGCGAAGGGCTGAGTTAAGTACGTGATAGAGATTATTTAATGTTCTCATAAACCAGATAAGCTTATCTACAGATAGATATAATTCTTTTTAAGTTTAGTCTCAAAAGACCATTTTAATTTTATAAAGCTATTATTTTAGATGTTACAATATATATATATATATATATATATATATATATATATATATCTGTAACATTTAGATGTTTTATTTATTATTATTTTTTTATTTATTTATCTTTTTTTAATGGCGGGCTTTGGGATGTACTGTCCCATTAGCCAGGAATGCCAGAACTGCTACTCTCTTCTCGTTACCCAGTGGGCACCTGTGGCGAAGCCACGGCGGTGGAGCAGCGTCGCCCACGTCACACAACCACAAACCCGTTTATAGGGCGGGTTACATTCACACATTCACACTCAAAGGAGAAAGGACATAGAACACAGATAGAGAGAAAGAGACATCCATGCCTTGCCCGGGATTCGAACCCAGAACCTTTCTGATGCAAGGACAGTTCCCTGCCCCCTACACATCCCGGTCGGCTACATTTAGATGTTACAATATATATATATATATATATATATATTTAATTTCTACATTAAAGCTCATCTTTTTTTTATCATTAATTTTAGTTAGTTTTTTTATTTTAATTTCGCGTTATCATATTCTAACTTTCTGTTCTCTTCGAATGTGTTTTATTGGGTTAAAATATGGCAATTGAGGTAAAGTGCTAAAAGCTTGTGGTCAATTAGCGAAACATCAGGTGAGAACGTTAAGAGACGTGTGCTTATGATAGTTGCGATAATAAAACAAAGTTGTTTCCAGTACCCAAATTTTGGGCTGATAATTGTAATTTAAAATATTTAAATGGACAGGTTGATTCATTACGCTATCAATAAATATCAAATTACCTTATCCTTATGCAGATATGTTCCACACACAAGGACTCAACCATTGTGCTTTACTGTTCCAATCAAGTTCTTCGGTTAAAGTTCTTTATTTTTTTTCTGTTCCATACAATACATCGAAACTCAATGCGTTAAATTTGCTTTCATCAGCCAATAAGACATTATTGACACATTTGATGTTTATTTGTCATTGATTTTGAGAAGTAAAGTTTCTGTTCTTCGTAAAAACAAAACACTTTCTGCAGACAGTACGCATACTTGAGGGACACCCACCCTGAATATTTCAAAAATTCGAAAAATTTTTTATTTCATTTTTTGAATCTTTGTACCCTTCCTAATGTCTGTCTAAAACGATTTCTCGGTACCTAACTTCGTTTGGAAGTTATACCGGAAAATAGAGAGTCGTCGCTAAGCAGGTATAAAGGCCCGTTCTGCCGTTTTAGGAGGGGCGACATTCTTTTTGTGTCTCATCCATTCTGTTGACTGTATATAGAAACTTATTGTAGGCATTTCCATACCTGCCAAATTTTAATCTTTTCCATTATTATTTTTGCCAGTGGTATTAAAATGGAACAACAATTTCAATTTTAAGCAGTAACGCATATTGATATATGTGCTTAATTTTTTTAAGAATAGTGGTGATCAAAATCATTTAAAAATTAAGTTTATAAACGGAAAAATAGTATATATTTACTACCGCTTTAAATATGAAAATAAAATTTTACGCCAAATGCGTAAAAGTTGGCAGGTATGCATTTCATTTATCGACCATTATATATATGAAATTAGACGTTACATAAGTCAAAACTTTAAACGCGTTTTTCTCAAAACGCTGTTTTTTGACCTGGCCTAACGTTTTTCTCATGATCTATCTATACAACGAAATTAGCTGTTCTTTATTTTAAATTACGTAAAAATATATTCTGTAGAAAGTAGCATAGGATTTTTTTTATATTTTTATATTTCGATTTTATATTAGCATTTTAATGAATATTTTTTTAATGAAAAACTTAACTCTTTTTTAAAGTTGCCGCCATTTTGGTAATTTTGCGAATATAAAAAAACCGCTATGCTACTTTTTAGATAATGTATTTATGTTTCAGAAAATCTAAACTAAATCGTTTTCCTATGTTTCAGGACTTCTAAATCCATGAGGCCAGTGAGGTGCTACTTTTTGATGACCAGCTACACACGGAGCTGCCACCAACTTATTTTTTATTATTTTGTAAAAGAAATTTTTTTAAAATAGACTTAAAATGTAGCTAAATGACATAAAAAAACAAAGAGTCTCTGCATTGTCTCTATTACTTAAAAAAAATTCAAGAAAAACGTTAATATTTTACCATCTCAGTTTGGGGTTCCCCCTTAATCTAACTGCTCTGTGAACTCGTTGGAAAGTGGTGAAATTTGAGTAGACAATTTTTTATTAAACCTTGCAGAAATTCTTAAACTTGAATTTATGAATTTTTCCTCATAATTCAGTAGAATGGGACAAAATGCAGAGATGACAAATAATAAATTTTCAAAAGTTCTTTATTCCCAATACGATCCATTTTTAAATGATAAAAGAAAATATTACGCATTTGACAAGTTTGTCACCATAATTTTGGTACCAATTTAAAAAAAAAAGAATAAATGAATAAAATAAAGCAATTGACAATAATTTATCCGACTGAATTTATCGGAGGACATACAAGTGAACGATGATTTTTGTGAGGTAAAATTTTTTTAACTTTTTGATTATTGATTGTATTGATTATTTTTTTCTTAAAAATAAACTTTGATTTTAAAATATTCCATGCAGTTATGTTAAGAATAGATTAGATAGACACCCGTTCTGAAACATTCATTTTAATCAATGGAAGTGTTGATTGAAAATTTTCCTATAGGTCCTATTTTCCTATGAAGGTCATAAGTGTATGAACACTTTTGGAAAACAATGTATGATTATAATGAATCTATAGTATAATTAGCGTAATTAACAGAATAAGTAGAATAAAATATATTATTCCTAATAACTAGAATTTCAAGTACTATTTCGTTATTTAAAATTGTACAGATAAAAATCAAAAGACAATATGATAGACATTAAAATTAAAAATTTCACAATAACTTTTAATCCTTAATAATGAAATGGTTATTATAATAAAATTTGTCTACTTAATAATGAAAGGGTCATTATAATAAAATTTGTTTACTTAAAAGATTTCAATTTTTTTTTGTTTTCTTAAGCAGAGTCTTTGTTTTCAATTCTATGTTCATTAATTAAACTTAATGGTTCTGCTCGATAACCATTCACAATTTTTTAAATTTTTTTTTTAATTTTCAGTTATTATGAAATTCTTTATATATTTTCGACGCAAAGATTATTTAGCAATAATGCGAAAAGCTGAAATTTATAAATGTATAGATTTATAAATGCTCAAGAAAATTTTTAGCAGCTATTTTGTACTAATTATTTTAGTTGAAATGTTCATTATACGCAGTTTTATAATAATAATCGTAAAATTCATTGAACAATTGAGTATTACATTTTAAAATGCAAGTAGAATTTAATAATTATTTCATTTTATAATTGTAGAACGGTAGATAAGTAACTTTGTCACAAAGTATTACATAATACGAGAATATTATGCAAATGCTTTATAATGAAAGAACAACAATTTATGTTTTAAACTTTTTGTGGAAAAGAAAAATAATTAATTTTTTCTTCTCATTGGTGTTAGCGATACGAGATTTTTTTATTTTTTATCTTATAACTATTAAATCAATATTTTTCCCTTTTAAGTAAAAATGCGTTTTGCTCTGGAAAAAAAATTACTTGAATTCTGTCATGTTTTTGGATTTTGTCAATAGTAATAGATTTTTGCAGCAAAAACTTTTAAATTTCTAATGAAACTTTCCTTTATTATAATTTTGTGTAAATTATTATTAATAATAATATAAATGACTATTAAGATGAATTAATTTAGAATGTCCAATTTTAGTGAATTAACTGTTTACGCAATCAGATTAATAATTTTTTTTCATCATTTACAAATGGAGAAAATGTCTTTTGAAAAGTTTAAAAGTGAAGAGAAAAATAAAGTAGAGATTAAATTTATAAATTTAGCACAACCCGAAGGAAGTTGAAGTCATGGCATTAAAATCGAAATTTGGAAAAAAAAAAAAAAAAAAAAAAAAAACAAGTTTTAGACAAAAAAATATAAAACTACCTTTTGATCTAAGACAGTTGCTAATACATTATTAATCAAATAATAATAATCATCATTTAGCTTGTTGATAATAATAATTTGCTTTGCATTTTGAAGAACACTTGAAAAAAAAAAAAAAAAAAAGAAGTAAAATGAATATCTATTATAAAAAGTAAAAATCAGCTTTCACAGCTATGTTTTATTGGTAATTAAAATGTTTACTTATAATTATCAATTAGTTTTGTTTAACTATTTAAATGCTTAGACAAAGGATTTATTGTAATTAAAAGTTTTTCTTTTCTTAATGTTTAGAGACATAAGTGAAAATTAATTTAAATGATCTATTTCTAAAATGTGAGTCCGATAACATATAATCTATTTATGTTCAGTACATACATCTAGCCTCTGTTGTCGCCAATAGCTCAATTTTAAATTATTTTCTTTTTAAATAAATTTTCTGATATTTTCATATGAAGGATAGTAAAAAGTTTGAGAATAAAAAATTTGTGTTTAAAAAAATTGTTAAAAATAATAATTATTATTAATATTTAACAACAGGAAGTTTCGCTATTAGTGTTAAATTAAAAGTTTCCGAGATTGAAATGCCGTTTGGACGAATAAAAATAAGAATATTTTGGTTTAAATTGCATATGACAGTTAAATACAGTAGTTTTTCAATTTCCGATAATCTATATGAGCCTGTGTATTTGTTTCTGGAAAGAGTTTTTTTTATCAAATCATTTAAACTGAGTGAGCTTTAATAAGATATTCATATTATTTTCGACTTCTTTTTAATAAGACATTTTGTAACGATTCTGTTTCTATGAGAGCAAATATTATGAGTAATATTTCTATGATAGCAAATTTAAAATATTTAAAATTTCTTTTATAAATATTTCAGGACGAAAAATATCTCTTCCCCCCCCATGTCTTTGACTATTTTTCTAATTTACGGATAATGAGAAACTTGAAACAAACAATATTAAGATTATTTACTCGTTTGTCTGATTTTAATAATTTACTGCAAATTCTAAAGGTATTTAACATTGGAAATTCTTAGAGAATTATTTTAATATTTTAGGCTCAACGAAGATGCCATCAGAAATTTGGCACGTCCGGAACACTTTTCAACAGGATAAAGAAAAGGATCGATGTAGTTAAAACTCAGAGTGCATGGGACTCCTTTTAATGTACAGCTGGTGCCCACATTTCTAAAACCTCCAGAGGTAAAATTAAAGCCCAACCTTCTTCAATGAGCCGTAGAAGAGTTGGAGTTACCAGGGGCAGAAAGAGGATACCCTCTGAGCATCCACCAGTTCGTGAGCAGCACTCAAGGAAAAAAAGAAAAAGAAATCTCGCTGAAAAAATGTGAGAAAAAGTCAAAGTAGTGCTACATCGCATTAGAAAATTTTAATTATCTTTCACTATATATATATTTTTTTAATTGTGTTAGTTTTTTAATATTATTATTTTTTAATTATGTTATTTTTTATTTATGTTATGTATTTAATTACTCAAAACATTTAACTGATACGTATGTATGTTATGAATAAACCTGCACGTAATATTTGTAAATAATAAAAGATTTTTTTGAAAATGTGCATTATCTATCAATTGCATTTATTTTTCGAATATTGAAAGAGTATCAAGGTATCTATGACCTCCGTAATAAATGAAGTATTTACGGACTTTTATGTACATTAAGGAATTGAATCAATTTTTCACGAAGTTTAAGATCTCATCCCATTGAAAAAAAAGTAATTTAATAAATATTTTTTTACAATAAATGCTTCTAGTAATAAAACAAAAGCGACATAGGTCATTGGATATTGGAGAAAAATCCCGTCATTTGTACATTTTTACCTTCTTGAAATTATTTCACATATTTCTTTTTTCACTGGCGAATTTCCGATAACTTTAAAATTTTAAAAATATCGATTTTTTCATTTGCAAGAAATTTTTACTTTAAAGCGTGATAACATTTTTGAATACTCTAGTTTTTTTCCTAGTAAATAATATGTCTTTGTTAATTTCTAAAAAAATGCTCATAAAAAGTTTACATTATTCTTCTATCAAGATTGATTTAACAGAGAATATCACTAAAATAAAACAGGTTATGTTTTCTTACAATAAAAGCTAAATAGAATTAATTCTATTTAGCCTGCAATCGCCAAGTTTATAATCTGTTTTCACCTTATATTCGTTCAAAATAACGCTATTTAAGGAAGAAGAATAACAAATCGGTCATAAAAATTGTTGCAAAATCAGGAGAATAGTTGCCATTGATCGTAAAATTGAACCGAAAATATTTTCTACCTTATTTTCTGAAGGAAGGAAAGAACATACTTTATGAAAAATAACTCACATTACGTTTTTTGATTTATGCTCACTTTGGCAAGGGACAGGGAGGATAGTTAAATCGGGGGCATATTTTATGAGTGGAAAAAAGGGTCCTCAAAACATCAAGGAAATAACCTTTATTTAAATAATACCGACATGTTTTTTTTATTTATTTCATTTCATCTTTCATTTATGAAAAAAGTTAATTTAAAAAGTCGACAATTTAGGTCAACTTTCACAATAGGACAAATAAGAATACTTAAATAATCTAATATAAGTATGAAAATTGAATTAAACAAAAATGAAGACCAGAATTTAAGTAAAATATACTCAAAATGGAAAAGCGCTATAAGCAGTAAAAATCAAAATTGTCTCAAACAAACAATTTTCATAAAAATGTAACAATTTAAATAAAAACCAAGCATATTATAAAGATACGCATGTTAGCCATAAACAGTACTACATTAAGGGAGTTGGCATGGTAGTGTGTCCCCTGATGAAGCTTTTGCAAACATGCGTATCTTTAAAATTTGTTTTGTTTAAAGTGTTACATTTTTATTTAAATACTTAAAAGAAATCATATCATGATCATAAATTATCAAATTGGAGAGCCATGTTGACGAGATATCTTGAAAACCCGGCAAAAACACACTATTTTTGACCTTTGAGGGATATAATTTATATTGAGTCATTATCAAAGCGATTAAAACACTGGCAATTTTTTCCCCAACAACTAGACTAAAGTGGTTTTGGGAACAACTGTAGTGTTTTCTTTTATTGCTGTACTCATTTTTTTTCGAGTAGAAATGAAACTTTGTAGTCATAAACTGGTAAATTGGGCTCTAATATTTTCTTATTAAAAAGGAAACAAATAGCGGAATTATATTTTGATTTTTACATTAACTCATCTTAATATTAATGAAGAAAATAACAAATTACCATATGCCTTTTTAGTTTACGTGTAATTAATGCAGTAATTGGAAAAAATAATTTTTTTCGTAGTTAACTACAACTACTATTTTCTTTTTAAAATGAAGAAACTACACACTATTTTTGAAATGTATCACTTTTTCACTATTATTAGAAGGCGAACTTTTCTGGCGAACCACACCCAAGTGCAAAATGATTTTGAACAAAAAATTGCCTTTGAACATGAGGAATCATTAAGAAATACTTATTCATGTTTACATGAGCCAATTTGTTATTCCATACTATATTTTACGAATTTGTTCATTCAACTTCCTTTCTCAATAGCGAATATATAATTTAAGATATGTAAAGAAATTATCAAATATTTGGGGCGAGTTTGTTAAATGCTCTTTTATTTCACTTAAGAGAATCTCTTTCATTCATCAATGTTTCAGGAGTTAACACTTGAAAGTGTGGCCTAACTATTATTGGTAGTAGTTAGTATAAATATTAGAAATACATAACTCTAAATATCTAATTCTTATTAACCTTTGACAACAGGAGCATTAACGGCCCGAAGATATGCATTAAACAAATTCGAAAAATCAGTTGTGTTTAAACCTTGTTTTTTCTACTAAATTAAAGTTAAAAGTAACTGCCTGGAATAGCTCGATCAACTGCTTTTTTGTTCCCAACACTACCTCGCCCCCCCCTTTTTTTTAAAGAAGTAGCATATTATTCTACAAACTAGAAAGAAAGTAGCGTTTACAGTAGTTTCAATACTTGCACTTCCGACCATTGAGTTTATAAAATAAGTGTTATTGAAATAGAAATTTATTGTTACCAAAATCAAAATTTTTCGATTATTTAATAAGGTGACGTTAAGTTTTGTTTTGTTCGAGTAGTCTTATTAAGGATTTTATATTTTTGTAAATATTTAATGTTTATGAGTTTTTATTTCTTGTTTAAATAAAGTTGCATGGACAAACTTACACACTTTAACTACAGTACAAATTTTAACTAAATAGATCGAATAATTTTTGAAAAATTAAAGTTTAACAATAAGATTTTTTAAAAATTTTATTACTCTGGCAAAATTAGATTGATTTCTTTCACATTTTGTATTTTGTCATTTACAATGACACAGTTCGAAATGGTGAAAAAATTCGTATATCTTACAATTCAAAAACATTTCAAATATTAACAAAATAAATAGTTATTGAGAATTATTTCTTTTCATGGTATTATCTTATTGTCTGCCAAAATTTATTCCATTCGCTTTAAAGCTTCCCCAGATATGAAATTAGCATCGACTGATTTAACTCTAAACAGAATCTGTTCAGTGAAACTACCTTTGGTTTGGCAATTAAAAATATGATCTGGAGTAATTAATTAACATGATTGAGGTCATTCCTTTAAACCAACAAGATAAGAGATCTATAAGATGAGAGATAATAAGATAAGATGTGAAAATCACAGAACACAAGCTATGTCTTTTTTTTTTGCGCACTGTATTTTATGGCACGTGATTTCATAACATTGAATGGATGCGTAATTAAGATATTTTCAGGAGTTGGTAATAAGATCCGAAACCTTGTCTTCGTCTTACCTATTTTCCGAAACTCCGAGCATTTTCACTTTAACTCTTTCCTACTTTTATAATCAATTTCTGATCTCTAAAGAAAGTACTATTTCCTCTGCCTGTAATTCCCCGCTGACATTCACGTAATAAAGTTTTTGATAAACACGCCTCGAATTCCATTAGCGGTTCCTTCGAAGAGAAGATTTTCTTCACTCAAACCGAGTTTTAATTAACAACATCCGATCCTTAACAAACGCCTTTTAAGTAGCGTCGTTTCCTTAACCATCATTAAAGGAATAGGCTTTGCTTAGAAAGGCTCGAAAATCGTTAGAAACTTTTTACAATAAAGTGTTTGGTATTTGAGGAATGATATTTTGTAGCAAAAATTATCATTGGTTTGGGTCAATTAATTTGAATCTGACACTTGAAAAAGATTAAAAAAAAAAAAAAAGAAAAAAAAAAGCCTTAAGGGGTATAATTTGTGGTACACCAGTTGGCGAATGCCTTTTTTTCTCCTTTTTAGTTATATCTTTTCTGCATTATGTATTAAATAATTTCGTCTATAGAAGAGATTCCAAAACTTTTTCAAGTGAACCAGGAGTCTTAGATATAATATTTAGTATGTAATACGGTCTTTTAATGTGATCGCATCGGTATCTGTAATAATCTATGCAATAAAAATAAAAATGAATGGAGACTATAGAGTTATTCGTTATGGGGAACAACCGTAAAAAGTCGTCATACTATTATTAATACCAATAATGCTTAATTTTGGTAACAGGGATTATTGATTTTAGGGTTGGTGTAGTTTCAATAGGAACCAAATATAAGAGTACTGAGTAAATGTGGTGTCTGTTACATTTGCATCAGTCCTGTGAATTTTTATGATATATACTATTTCATGATAATAGATTTTTTACGGTCTCCCGAATAAGTACAGGGTATAAGTACCGTAGATATAAGTACAGGAGAAAGTAGTAGTAAATATCATGAATTACCTAGAGCAACCGCATTTCAATAATAGTTTGCCATTTTTTTATGCTCTCATAAACGAATTAGTAACATTTCTCCATTAATTTTGCTTTTTAGTATAAAACTTATTATTTTGCTTCAATTAGTAACTATTACTAAAATTATTTCTTATTTTGACAACAATAATAATGCTGTTTTTTTATGTTAATCCCCAACGAATTAGTTCGATTCTCCATTAAGTTAGCTATTCAGTACAATTTTCTTTTAATTTAAATTACCACTGATTAAAATTTTTTTTTTTAGTTTTATAGTAGCACGCTTTGAAAATATAACTTTGAACAAAATAAACAAGTGGTTTCAGATAACCTTTGAAATGTTAATTTGGTTACGTAGTTCGTCGAGGTTACCAAGATCTAGTTTATCATTCAGATAACCTGGCATCTATACATAATAATAAACGCGGCTGTGTGTGTGTCTGTAATCACAATATATCGCCCCAGAAGCCTCGTCCAGGCACGAAACTCCGCACATAATTGTGTTTTGACATAATGAAGAAGTATTTTTTTTTTCTTTTCAAAAATTTGGATTAATTTTTTAGTTATCAGTCATTTTGTAAGAAAATCTATGCTTTTTCGTCTTCAAAGAGCCATATTCAAAAAACTATTCGCGATCGCAACACTCGAGTATTCCATCTAGCGGGAGACTGTAAATATCTGGCATTAGTTCCCACATAACCATTGGCAATGACGGACGCCATTTTCTTAGCATCAAAAAAGAAGCAAAATTTCCCTAAAGAAAAGGTAAAACTTCTTGAAAAAACTAATCAGAACATGTCAAACATTGAAGCAGAACACGCCAAGCATTTGAAGAACAACTTCTCAATAATTTTTACTTTTCTATTACCAACAACATAACATGATTTCATGATCACTTGCTGTTACAGATGTGTGTATTGCGGTAAAATAATTTTTCTGTCTTCAATTCATTACAGGTTAAAATGAAGTCAACATTGCTTTCGTCATTCCAATGAATAAATGTGTTCCAATGAATTCCATACAGAACTGTAATAGTTATAGAATATTTTTCTTCTTCATAGAATAGTATATATTTCTGTATCTACATAATTCAGAAAACAACAATAAAGAATAATCCGAATTACTTGAAAAAGTATCTTTTGTGCTGATTATAAATAAATTTTTTATCGTTTTCTTGGTAAGTGTTTTTTAGTTCTGAAAGAATTTCAACTAGAATTCAGCTATTCTGTTTTTAAGCTACATATTAAATTTCATATCGAGATCTTACAATTATAAAATTTTGATGTGTGGTATCTTACCTAAAAGTAATGAAGGGATGAACTATGTATATATTATTTGAGAATAAAGTTTTCAAGCAAAGAACATATCATTTTGGAATTCTCCGGACTTATAAATCAGGTAAGTGTTATGATTTTTATAATAAAAAATTTGCATGTAAAAACTTTTTTTTCTTACTTGATGATCGTTCTCTACAAAATGGTTTTTTTACATCTGATTAAATACTATAAGAATTAAAAAAAGAAACAATACGAAAGTTTTTATTGAAAAATGAGGAATTTTTAAAATCGTTTTTATCCTAAGAATTCTTTATTTTAAGTTTTTTAGTTTATAATTTTTCGATAAAATTGTTGTCAAAATACTTTTTTTGAAAAATTAAATGGTATTAAATTATGTGTTTATGTATACTTCTTGCATATTCTAATATTTGAAGTAATATGATTCAGAAAAGTATGGAAGAAAAATTCGGTACTTACGTATTAACCACAGCTACAGATTTGGCAGATTTTTATGTGCCGCCAATCTACACTTAAAATTTTTGGAAAAAATCTTAAAATGAAACACTTTGTTTAAAATCAAAGTAGTCAATCGGATTTCGGTGGAAAATGGGCCGATATAGAGTTTAGCATAGATTCAAAACAAACTTTTCTCTCACCTGATTCTATAGCCATTATGAACTCTAATAAATAAGATTCAAAATGAAATAACATTTCCAAAACGGACGTTTACTAAGATAAAGTTTCATGTTATGGACATTGGTACATTTTCGTTATATTTCACTCCATAAAATATTTCGCTTCTAAAAAAATAAAATTGCATCTTGTTTTGTTTTTGGCAAGTCCCAAAGACGCATTTTCGTAACACTAAAAAATGGCGACAAAAAAAGAATGGTTCTTTTTTTGTTTTTGTTTCGTAAGCCTTCTTTATTTTACGTTAAAATTTAAATGGGCCTTTCATGTTTTACCATTAAATTTAGTAAAACTATTTCTAAGGCATTAGGTTTGAACTCTTATAAGAATATACCTATTTTTTTCTCTTTATTTACAAATATTTTTCCGATGTGTTCTGGATGTTCCTTCTCTAAAAAAAAAGAGATACCATTTTGCTTTCGTTTGCATAAGAAGGAAAACAAACATTTTTCTTTTTTAAATTTAATCAGCCACAATAAAGATGGAACGTTACAATGCTACATTAAAGACGTCTCCAGTGTAACTGAATGATTGTTCATATGGAAATCGCAGGGATTCGGCACATACAACAACTCCCCCTATAGTTCGTTGCGATCGCGAATTAAAAAATGCATATACTTTTCTCCACTCTATAAATGTGTGCTAATGCGAACCTTACAATTGAAATATTAATTTTAGACAACTTAAGCAAATAATATACGAAGGAATTAATAATTTAATTGTAAGGTTCGCATTAGTTTACATTTATCAAAGTGGTGAAAAGTTTAACTTTTGTATTAAAAATGTGGCAACATATTCGATACGTAAATAGAACGCTTCGCTTTGATATATTTGTCGCTGTTCATAATTGTTATAATAAGTTTTTCTTAAGCGAAGACGATAATTTTTGTAGTGATATAGAAATAGATACCATAAAAAATTATATAGAAATAGAAATTGATACTATAAAAAATTAATTCGTTTTCGTGTTCTTTTCATGTATTTAGTATTTTAGTTTTTTTTTCTTAAGCGTTGTAGCTATATAATATATAAAATAGGAATTTAATTGTTTTTGAAGGAACGATCACACTTACCTTGGATCTCTTTGGTTTTTCTATTCTTTATTTTAACAGTTTTTATTAAATGTAATTAGTTATTTTCAGAAAGTTTCAGTTTGCAGGTAAGCACTTAGATTTTAATATTGAAGTTTCATGATTTGCTTTCATAGTAATTGTTGTTCTAAAGTATTCGTAGATTTCTTAAAAACCCGATTACTGACATGGCAGAACCGCCTTCCAAAAAACTTCGTATTTTGTCAATGAAAAAGATATTAAGTGATTCTCAAAGAAGAAGAAGGGCCCAAGAAACGTTTGTGGAACGTCAAAGAAGGATGGAACATGACCGAATTTCGACAAGCAATTCTAGAGCCCAAGAAGTATCAGAGAAACGTCAAAGAAGATTAGAAGAGAATTGTGTCTCAACTAGCAGTGCTATGGCCCGAGAACACCTGAGGAACGTCAAAGAAGATTAGAAGAGGATCGTGTCTCTACTAGCAGTGCTAGGGTCCGAGAAACATCTGAAGAACGCGGAAGAAGAATTGTCCACTAATCTTCAGATTTCCTGCTATGTTTTAAAAAACTTTATTTGTGAAAACCTTTAGCGTGGTGGACAGCTGGCCGCCTTAAGCGGCTAGTAACAAGTAAAAAATAATTTAGTTTAACCGAACGAGGAATAAACAACTATTTGATAAGAGTTATTAGTTTGCAAATATCACTGATTTTACCTTTAAAATATTTGGACAAAACCGAATTTTCTGTATTAAATTTTAAAACAATTGCTTCCTTTAAGCTAATTTCTTTTTTTAAATGTCTCTGTATTAAAATATATAATTGAAAAATCAAAAATCGGTCTTCGCAATTTGTTTACTCATTTAGTTTCATGTCGTATTCTGAGAGCGTTTGGTACACCCACACACACACAAATTCTTTATTTCACAATATTGTTATCAGTTTCTGAAAAATATACATTTATTGCTGACTTGAATTATTAAATGTGAGATAATTCAAATTTTTAATTTTCACAACAATTTACTAGGTGTCATTAATTTTCCTTGCAAAGTTCTACAATATATGTGCAGATCTCTAAAACCTTTAACTTTTGATAATAAAAAAAAATAATAAAAAATAATTGGCTCACTATTTTTACACCTCCAGAATTGTTTGAAAATGTATAAAATATCAGAAAATAATGGTGAACATCGAAAATTTTGATGCCCTTATTATGTTAAATTCAATTCATTAATCCTGAGGATACTAACTTTTGATAATAAAAAAATAATAAAAAATAATAGGCACACTATTTTTACACCTCCAGAATTGTTTGAAAATGTATAAAATATCAGAAAATAATCGTGAACATCGAAAATTTTGATGCCCTTATTATGTTAAATTTAATTAATTAATCCCGAGGCTACAGATTGACAGGGTTACGGTCTGGACAACCTAGAGAATAGATCGAATTCGATGAATGATTCCTGAGATTCGCCCATTCAAAAATTTTCTACCTTTTTTTATATTTACAACGAAGTATGAACGTAACAATTCCATTTCAATCAAATTCTTATGAAAGTGCATAAGTGAGGTGTTACAGAGTTGTTTCTTAAGGAAACTTTTCATAATGAGATTTTTTTCCGAGAATTACTGAAATATAGAAAGATTTATGCTTTCAAAAATAGGCTCATTTAATTGACTTTCACCAATTCTTTTTGGCATCAACGACAAAGCTACGTACCTGTAACAAATGAAGTGTAGTTTTTTGTAATTCTATATTTTAGAGAATATTGGAGTCATAATGAATCAATAAGAAGGTGAATTGGATTGATTCCATAAGGAAGTTTCAGCACTTCTACTCTCGAGGAAAAATTTTAAAATTGCTAGCAAAAAAAAAAAAAAAAAAAAATTAGTTGGCTTGATTTTTTTTATAATTTGTTATAAGAGATAATGCCTACACTGACTAACAAACAACCTGACTGAGAGAAACTCTTTGATTTGGTGTTCCTCACTCAGTCATCAAAAATCCTAAATTATTAAAAATTAATTAATCTAAAAATATTATTAAAGTTCTCCATACCTATGTAGGGCGGAAGATCAAAAAATAACAAATATGAAAAACCAAGCTTTGAGCAATGAGACGTTGTCATTAATTAATACCTACCAATATTAGTATAATTTCAAAACTAGTTCTGGAAATAATAATTTGTCGTATATAACATTTTACATAATTGTTTACTATTGATAATAAAAAGTAAAGAATTTACCTAATAATAACAGAAACATTTCATGTTAAAAATTCTATTAATTTTACTTATAAAATATTTGAGAAAGAGACTGATCAATTCTAGATGAGATAGTTTTGTCCTAACATTTTTTTTATTCCATAAGTATTAAATTTGAACTATTTGATAAAGTATCTAATTTAATTTTCTCCTGTAAATTACATTGTTCAATAGGTTTATCCTTTTAACAACTCAGAGGTAACCACCAGAAACAAACTAACTAGACTGAAATGGTTTCAGTTTATTGTCATACAGGATACTTTTAATTACATTTTCCAATAATTTCTTAAAAACACAGCCTATATTATAATTATCAGTTTCATTAAAAATTCAAACAAAGTAATTCAATGAAATATAATATCTAAATCAAATATAAAATTATTACAGATGAAAGGCTTATAAAAATTTTTTATTTGTAGTTTGCTTTGAAGTACAATATAATTCATACTCAGGCATAGTATCAAACATTTTTAAATAAATTTACAAAACAAACTGTTAGAGTTTTGATAAAAAATCATTGTTTTTGTATTTAGTACTACTTAAACCAGTGAACCCGGCTAATGACTGAAACTTATTGAGTGATTATTGTTTGAAACTTTTTGTGACACTTGGATAAGAATTTCATTGGAAACATTTTAGTTTACTAGTTATTTTTTAAACTTGCAATCCTAATAGACGTGTTTTTTTTAATTTTTTTAAACAAATTCAATATAGAAAAAGGAAAAAGTATTGTAATACTATAATAAAAAGAATCGATACTTTTGCTCCCAAAAAATAAATAAGGGGGTTTCATCGAACTTTTTTGTATCATCTCTTTCAGACTTGAACATAAATACAATGGATTTTTTTTGCCAATGATCTTCATATTTAAAAAATTTTTTTTCTAATAGTTTCTGAAAATAATCTTTATACATTTTAAATTTATAGAACAAATAAGTGACACTATGAACTTTACAATTTTAGATTCTATTTATTTTTTTCGCACAATTGGTGCTTTAAGCCGAACAAATTTTTTACCAAATCAGTTTATTATGAATTAAAATAAAACATTTTTGGCCACTACTAATCCCATTTTTGAATAGTTCATAAAAAACATGCTAAACAGTTTAATAATTCAATAAAATCTTTACAAATTTATGAATTTCAATAATTCAATTACATGTTTTCATTCAATAGCCATGATGTGTTAAAATACGATTATTATAGAAATAATTAAAACTTAAATGCAAGTGAGTCTCAGATTTAATTTTTAATGACACGAAGAGAAAATATTTTCCACGCTGAATTGCTACTATGTTAAAAATATTTGAGGTTCAAAATCAGAATTTGACTGCGATGGTAAAATACTGATAGTCCAATTCTGATTATTGAAAACTTGGATTAAGCGGATTTTTCTCTCTTCAATTGGATACATTGAAAATACCGATTGTTTAGTTGGAGAAACAACAATTTCCAATAGAAAGAAATTTATTTACGAAATATGACTTTTAAAAATTTTTTGAAAGAAAGTATTTATTGTAGTTTGCTTTTGTGTTGACAGTCTAATTTGTCATCAGACCAGCTTTTTAAAAATCCGGTTGTTCTACGAAGAAATATCTAGAGATAAATTATTATATTCTTTTCAATATTTGAATCTTCAGTATCTGGATGGCATTCGTTACTAACAAAACTGACCATTGCATAGTCAGGATTTCAACGTCTCTACTTTCTTCAATGCAATTATCGGTCGCATCTTCGCATCCGGGTGATTTTAAAAATTCATATTTGATACAGCTAATCTTCGTGTTTATTAATTTCTTTCCTTTTCTTTGCGTTTTCTTTCAATCAAAATATTGTTGGTGACTATTCATCATTTGGTGTTAAAAATTTCAAGTACGTACTATTTTATATATGACCTGCAACATTCATGATTTTCAATCTTACAAACTTGGTTTCCTGGAATTAAGCAGAACTATCCACTGAATTTCTTTCTTTCTTTTTTTTTCAATGGCAGGCACTGAATTTGAAGATGCCAGAATTGTTGCTCATTTTGCGTTACCTAGTGGGCACCTGTGAACCAAAGTCACGGAGGCGAGCAACATTGCCCACGCCACACTGCCACAAACCCATTTATAGGGTGGGCCACATTCACACATCACACAAACACACAACAGAGGACAGTACAAAGAGAGAGAGAGAGAGAGAGAGAGAGAGAGAGAAACATTCATGCCCAGAGCGGGATTCGAACCCGCAGCCAAAGGCTTCGCAGTCAGGCGCGCTAACCGCTCGGCCACCTGGTCGACTACTGGATTTCTAAATATATTAAAAATGGAATAAGAGCAACTTTTGATGAAAACATTTTTAGCGAAAAGTAAATTTGCAAATTAATTTTAAAAATAAATAAAATGTAAAATTTGGATTAATATTCAAAAAATTGACTTGGATTTTTTCCCCAGTGGAAACGAGAAGGAATAAACAAATAATCCATTATTCTCACATTTCTTTCAAAATATCAGAAAAAGTAATAATAGTGGCCTCCCCCCCCAAAAAAAAAAGAAAAGAAAAAAAGTGGACAAATAGTTAAATTCAGAGCCATGGTGACTCAGAGGTGCCTTCTAATGAGGTGAACCTGGTTCAAATCCCAGCGATAGCTGATCGATACGAATTCCGTACCAGCCTCGCATGGACTACAGTGCTGACTTAAAATATCCTCAGTGGTAGACGGATCATGGGTAAGAGTCCCCTTGCCATCAGGCTGACCGTCGGAGGTTACGTGGTTTTCCTCTCCATGTAACGCACATACGGGTTAGTTCCCTCAAGAAATCCTTCATGAAGACAAATTTCTCCCAATACTTAATTCAGGAGTTCCCTTGTCTTCTGGATCGGGTTCAAAATGACAAAGCTACGAGTTGAACATTAGTAGTCGTATACCCAAAATTGCGTCAGCTGTTCATCGTTGGTTATAAACTAAAATAAAATATGTAGTTAAATTCCTTGAATTGTTTTCCTGTAATTGGTGCTTCAAGCTGAGAAAAGTAATTTTTTGTCCCTTGCATTTCAAAAACAATAATTAAGGAAAAGGATTTGGAAGCTCACAGCGTTGAACACATACACACTGATTCATGCTATCATCAAGTTGTAAAGAGTCAAAATGTTTCGCGTGGCTCTGAATTCTATTTTTACATATTTTACTATCTATTTGAAACAAGAATGTCTCGTTTCAAATTGAAGGAAATAATATCTGATGAATCGCCCAAAATTAAGTATATACTGTGGAGTTTTGGTTTGATTTGTTTATAGTAGCAAATAATCCTTTGAATCCGATTGTAATAGGCTTACAAAGCTTAGCGTAAAAGAAGGGGCAAAAATTAATTGTACTATACAATCCTTGGCCAAATTATTAGACGATCTAAGATTCTATGTAAAATCTTAAATATCAGGTCATACTATACAGCTTTATTGTTTTTATGAGACTGAAATCGGTTTGCACTTGTTTACGTTAGTGTATCAATTGGTTAAATTTGACGATAGGATAAATTAGACGACCTATTATATAAATATAGAATATTTATTATATCAGGTATTATATTAGTATATTATAATAATTAGATCAAACTATTAGACGCTCTGTAGTGTTTTAATAAATGCATGTTTTGCACGAGTTTATATGCAATACTTTTATATTTAAACATACATGTAATGGGTTTTTCTTCAGGAGATTTTTTATATACTTCCTATTTGTATTTATTTTTAACGTATTGCTTAACAATTGTGGGGAATAACCATTAGACAATGCCAACCTTCGTCTATCAAAATGTACCTCAAGATTGAATCAAGTTAGCATGTCTTATATACTAGTGAATTAATGTTTAATAATCGTTGTGGTAGTTACGCCACAATACTCCCCCACCAGAATTTTATCAGGCATAGAATTCGATGAACGGATACCCCTAGTTGCTGTACTTGTGAAAGACCGGGAGAGCTGGTTTTTGAGCTTTAGCCACGAGAGTTGTATTCAAGTTCATGGTTGTGTGTGTGGTCTCTCCCGTGTTGCTAAATATTAGCAATCGAGTGTGTGCAGGAACCTTATATGCGTAAATGAGACAGAAAAGCAGCAGAGCGAGGAGGACAAATAGCTAGTGAACTGTTCAATGAGGACTATTCATCGAAGTAGTCGTGCAGGTCACCAGTGTGGGGGGAAAGACTTTTAGACAATGCCATCCTTCATCTATCAAAAGGTACCTCAAGATTGAATCAAGTTAGCATGTTTTATATACCAGTGCACTGATATTTAATAATCGTAGTGGTAGTCACAATGTTAACCAACTGATATAGGAGCGTAAACAAATGCAAACCGGTTTCATCCGAGTAAAAATAGAGTAAAATAAACAAATACAATAAAAGGTTTTAATAAGTTTAACCTAAAAGAAAGGTTAAAATGTAAGAAAAGAAGAAAAAAATTTCTCTTTTTGAAGGTGTATCAGAGCATCGAAATTTATATATCGCGGCACACTTCTTTAAAGCCATTGTGTTTACCCGTGTAAAAACCAATCTAAATTAAATTAAATTTCTTTTTAGCATTTTTCTGACACCCCTCTACACCTGTGAGGGGGAATAAATAATTTCCTTGGATTTAATTTGGAGGGATAAGGTAGTTAAGATGAGTTGTTATTGGCAGTATTTTTGTATGACTTTCGTATATTATAGTTTCGCTTTGAATTAAGAAAACAAAAAACAAAATTATTTCGAGTCAGAATAAGTAAAGTGATATGCCTTCATGCTTTTCAATTAATTTTAAATTCAACCTTATATAACCAAACTTCAATCGGATCAGATCCGATTTAAGTTCAGATCAGTATCAAATATGGAAATAAGAATGTCCTCTATTTGTTTTAAAACAGATGAGTGCGTCAGTGTAAGATAAGTGATAAAATTCTGACGTGGCCTGCTGTTTATTGGGTCTCAAAAAAAGCAGGTAACATCTTTGTAACAGAGAAACAGTGGCTTCTGAGAAATTATCAGCAATTTAGCTAACAAAATAATTCAATCTGAATTGAGGCTGTAGAAATTTTTCTGAACGTCAAAAGAGAAAGAAATTCAACTGACTGCAGTTAACTCTCTGCTTAATGATATTAGTACATTAGTCAGTTCAATGAATAAAAAAATTATAAACACAAATAAAAATTAACTTTCAAAAATACAATCGATAACGCTTATCTTGAATTTCTTTTAACGTTAGTAAATTTTTGACTCTCCGTCAATATCTTATATATAAAAATCTCTTGTCACAGTTTTAGAGTTTATACTCCTCCGAAACGGCTAGACCGATTTCGATGAAATTTTATATGCATATTCAGTAGGTCTGAGAATAGGTTTATAACTAATTTGTTTTATTTTTTGGACAAAATGTTACTTATATTTTAAATATATCTTTATTTAATAGTATTCGGATCCAAACTAGACATAGAAACATAATAATTGAAAAACAATATTCACGCACGTTGCAACAAGTCATATTAAACTCTAATACTTATGCTCGCCCTTAAAACAAGAGCATCAAATATATTTGCAAGTATGTGAATAAAGGCAGTGATATGGCAGTATTTCGAGTTGAAAATACCAATGTGACTGCTCTTACAGTAAATAACAACGATAAAATAACGCTGCACCAAATTGGCCGGTACATCAGCTCCAATTGAAGCTGTTTGGCGCATCTTTGGTTTCCCAATTCATGAACGGGATTCAACCGTTATTCATTTAGCCGTCCATCTTGAAAACGGTCAGCGCGTATGTTTCACGAACGAGACAGCGATTAACCGAGCTATAAATACACCAAAAACTACACTCACCGAATTTTTCGAATTGTGTAATCGTGCGGATGCTATTGGTGCCTTTGCATGGACATTACTCTACTCAGAAGTACCACGCTATTTTACATGGCCTCAAACAAAAAAATGGACACCCCGGAAGCAAGGCACACCGGTTGATGCATGTCCGGGTTTATTCAAATCAAACGTCTTAGGGAGAGTATTTACAGTCACTCAAAGGCAGACTGAGTGCTTTTATTTTCGACTGTTGTTGGTTAATGTCACCGGCTCATTGTCGTTTCAAGATATACGTAAAGTTGATGGACATCAGCATCCAATGTATAAAGATGCATGCCTTGCACTCGGCTTGATGGAAGACGATAACCAGTGGGAATGTATGCTTGCTGAAGCAGCATTGAACTGTACTGCAAAGTAAATTCGTCTACTACTCGCTATAGTATGAACTACATGTTTCCCGGTCCGAATAGAAACATTATGGGATAATCACAAAGATTCGATGACTGATGATATACGGTATCAACATCGCACACGTTGCAACGATAGCATTCAGCGAAGCTATGTACAATGAAGCCCTGATTTCTATTGAGGATCTTTGCATTATTATTGCCAACTTGGCCACTCAGTCATTTCGGTATGCCTTCGCCAAATCGAAGTGCATCTGATTTATTAAACACTGACATGAATCGTGAACTTCAATACAATACGATAGAAATGGCAGCGATTGTTACTCACAATGTTCCACTAATGAATGAGGAACAAAGGAACATTTATGACCGCATTATGCTCACAGTTTCGGCAGGACAAGGTGGATTTTTTTGGATGCACCAGGTGGAAATGGCAAAACATTTATTATTTCACTAATTCTCGTTGAAATGCGGTCAAATAATGGCATCGCGTTGGCCGTTGCATTATCTGGCATTGCGGCAAATGTTTTGATGAAGGCAGAACAGCTCATTCAGTATTTAAGCTGCCACTAAATATTCAAAACAACCCAGATGCAGTGTGCAACATAAAAAAGCAATCGTCTATGGCCACAGTGTTGAAACACTGTAAAATTATTATCTGGGTTGAATGCACTATGGCACACAAACATTCGCTTGAGGCGTTGAACAGGACATTGAAAGATATAAAGATCAATGACAAATTATTTGGCGGCACTTTGTTACTCCTTTCAGGTGATTTCATACAAAGATTTCCCGTCATTCTGTGTTCAACCTATGCTGATGAGATCAATGCTTGCTTGAAATCATCTCCACTGTAGCGTAATGTTGAAAAAGTTCAACTAAAAGTAAATATGCACGTCCAAATCAAGATCCATCTGCTGAAACATTCTCAAAACAATTGTTTAATATCGGTGATGGAAAAGTTACTAAGGGTGGGACTGGATGCATAAAATTACCGGACGATTTCTACACATTCATTGATTCACAAGATGCTCTTATTAACCTAATATTTCCCGATGTACATTCAGCATGAGTGGCTGGCAGAAAGGGCGACCTTAGCAGCAAAAAAATGTGGACGCCAACGAATGGAATCTGAATATATAATAGTTATTGCCAGGTAACTTGGTGACATATAAATCCGTTGATTCAGTTTGCGATCCCATTGAAGCTGCAAATTTTCCAACAAAGTTTTGAAACTCTTTGGATTTACCAGGCATACCACCGCATAATTTAGTACTCAAAGTTGGATCACCAGTTATTTTGCTTCATAATTTACACCCACCACAGCTGTGCAACGGCACGCGGAAGTCTTTTTAGGATTTGTCGAGTGAAAATAAACCTTATTTTGCTACCTGGGAATTTTTCACCCCCCCTCAATGGTGTGAATGTAAAGAAGCATTTTTTCTGAGAAATGACCAGCTTTATTTAGTTAAAAAGGGGTTTGATGTTGTTGGCTCAAACTCATCATTTATTTTTTTCCAGATAATTTGTTCCTTTATTCAAAGACTACGCCATTCGATAGATTATATATTCGATACAGGAAATTAATTATGACAAATTAACGAAATATCTGAAATCCCTTCAACAGTGTATTAGATAAAGGTTTGTAAATAGATAAAAATCCATGCCTATTTAAATTGCTGTAGCCTTAAAAGGTACTCTCGGACAAGTTTCAAACAAATTTTAGCAATACCATTAGCTTCTTATTTGCAATGGGTTGGCTACGTCGGACTATTACGGCTTTAATACTAATTGTTATTATTCTGAATATTATACATTGTAGAAAAACATTAAGTGATAAATAAGTGATTGTATAAAATTATGAATAAAAATAATTGAGCCAATAAAAGAAATTATTTGAAAAATAAAAAATTCGCGTGAAAGTTAATTAAAAAAATTCAATTGGGTTAATAAAAACGTCGATAGCATTAGTTATACCATCTTATTCTGCTGAACCTAAAATTGTATATAACAAATGGATACGACAAATGCATTAATTAATTTCTAATTTTTTCTTTTAATTATCCCAAGAGGTTACTATTAAATTTAAATAAAAACTTTATAAATTGGAATTGTTTAAAACATAAATGTCAGTTAAAATTTAAAACGACATATTTCTAAATTGAACTTTCGATTTCGGTGGAATTCTGTAACGAGAGGACAATTTAAAAACTAAATATTTATTACATTCATCAAGACTTCACAATTAGTGATAAATATGATATTATTTCTTACAAAATGTATTACGTATTAGTTTTAAATGAGTTTTTAAAGCATATAAATAATTTTGATCGATGTTTAGTAATTATTCGAATATATATTTAAAAAAAAGGAAATTGTAAAATGCGCGCAATTAAAACCTAGCATGGCGAACGTCGGATTCTATCCCATAAGCCTCGAGTCGGCCTTCCTAGTTTCGTTTTTTTGGGGTAACTGAGCGCTAGTTATTGCAATGTGGTGAAGAATTACTTTAATAAGTTGCAGTAAATATTATGATTTTTCAAAGCTCTTAATGTTCTACTATGAAAATAAAATCTAAAATACATTTTATTCTCTGTTTTAACAAATTATTTCGCCTCGTTTGTCTCATTAAAAAAATTTAAAATTCACGTTTCTGCTGTTAATATAGAATGTTCATTACCATTTGCTTTTAATCAATATTCTAAGTTAAGTATTATTTACAGCCATCAATAGATCTTTCTTTCAATGAAAATGTGCAAAATCTGCAGAAAGATAATCAACCTCTTTGATTACTATCAGGCTCTCAAACAGGGTGACTTCTTAATTAGACAAACTCGTTAACCTTAATAAAGAGAGTGTACCAGATTAAAAAAAAAGGAAATAAATAAAATTGTAACTCATTCGAACATTTCTCGATGTTGAATCGAGATCATAACCATGCCAAAACAGGAGCCACAAGACGAGATTTTTAAAGCAACATAAAATTATATTTCAATTACACAGACAGATATTAAATAACCTTGTGACTTAACACAGTTTTCTACTTCTAAAAATTTTAACATTGCATTTCAAATAATTTATCTCGTTGGTCAGATGGTCATATAGGATTTCAAACGCATTTCACTGGCCAATGTGGGCGTTGATTTTACGAGTCACAATAGGAATTTTCAGCTTCATGAGTCATAGACAGAAGTAGTGGTGCGTTTATATCGTGCATGAGATTTTATACCTTGCATCTGATGCATAGAAATCGGTGACTACTCGTGACTTTAAAAAACACGCCACCTGAATCGAGAAGAAAACGAAACGATTTAGAATTAATGCTGAAAATGCTTTAGACTAGAAACAATATCTGTAAAAAACTTCGCAAGTTGAACATAAAGTGTATGATTGCTAAATAGTTCTAAATTGCACACTTACCCAATAATTCGAGAGCAAAAATAATTGTTTTTCTCTCATTTCACATGCACTAGAATCATTAGGTCAGATTTTTCGATGAATTTAACTATAGTTTTAAAATACTCTTTATTGGAAAATATATTTTTAGAACTTTAACAAAGAATCGGCTCGAAGCTATTTGGAAAATATTTTGCGCGTGAAACAGGAGCTTATTATTAAGGGAAATACTGTCTAGTTAACTTTGTTTGAAAGTTGGATTTCTTTAGGGCGCTCCTCTTCTGTTACTTCAATCGATTCTGTCAACAGTCGTGGGATTGAGGATTTTGCTTCAAGTCAAATAGAATAAGTCAATATCTCTTATGATTTTTTCGCAGAAATAAGATTACCTTTCATCTACAACTACAATAAGATGTACGGCAATTAGGTAAAAATCATAAAGTATTGTGCAAATAGGAACACATAAATAACTTTTGATCTAATGATCGGATTTTACGCAATTTTGATAGTTAGAGAAACTGACTATAATTATACTAATTGAGTTTTGCTGGCGGTATTTTAGTTACAAAATTAGACCCAACGAAATAAAAAAAATCTTAAAATATGGCATTTGGATGTAAAGAAAACTTTGTTAACCTTATACATTTCATAGGTTAGAAAATTTTTATCGATTTCGGGTATAGAAATTGCATTTTTATTTTATAAATTACTTTTTTTAGCACACGTTTCTTTTCTTTCATATTTAATACGATCATTGCATTTTATTTATTCTAGAATCCAAATTTATACTTTTAAAACTGCGTTACAAGCCGATCTGAACATGTAAAAAAATAATTTAAACATAAATTAATGATTGTATCGAATTATTCGTTATTAATGCATCCTTTTTTTCTTAATTTTAGTTCTAAAACATACTAGGTGTAGTTGTATATTTTTACTCTCAATAATGCTTTTGAAAGAATAAGTTTTTCAGTATTTCTTAATTTCAGCAAACATGTTCTTAGTCAATTTAGTTCATAAAATATATTTGCTCTTAGAGAAAATTATCTAGTAAAATTTTTCTTGTACTTCGGAAAAATTAATATCCAAGATTTGTTTTTCATAATAAGCTTTGTTATGTCCAGATAAATGATACATAAAAATTCCCCTATTCTAATTTGCATGCTTTTTTTTTTTAGGGAAATGGGTCTAGTTTGAGGGGGACAATTGAATATATTTTAGAAGAGTTTTTTAAAGCTGAATCGAATGGGACCAATTACAAGATCGGACGAATAGTATTGAAGTTATAATGGTTTTATACATATAAAGTGCAAATTTGCATTTGTACCTGTTTAACAATAAAACAAGCATACAAGAAATAATTCAAGAATACAAAAAGTGTATATTTGTATTTACTCATCTGATCAATCTAAGCAAGTAAAACAAGTGTACACGAGTCAATAGAAGAAATAGTTCAAAAGTTAGAAGCTTTTTAAAGTGCAATATTTGATATGACTGACGTTTTACGTTGCTACCTAGGGGAACATTTGTATATGAAAACTTTTATACGATATGAAATTCGAGTTAATAGAACAAATAAGTTTGAAGCTAAATGGGTTTTTTCATTATAAGAAGTGCAATTCAAAAATAGTACATTTTATACGAAAAAGAATCATTTTAAATTCTCAAATATTAGTCCTTTTGATTCGCGTTTCTCATTCACTTAAAAGAGAAAAAATACATAAGAAACTCACTTCTCTATAGCTAAATAAGATGTGTAAATTAGTGCAAGCTCAAAATTGTACTTTCTGTACATAAAACGCTGATATTTTCTTAACTAAGTCTGATCGTCTTTGAATTGGTCTCATTCAACTTAGCGAGAAAAAATGCATCCGAAGCAATACCTGTTTGGAAAAAATCCAATTCTCCTTTATAGTCTCCTTATGATCGCCTTTTTATAAAGTGGAGACTAGAGTGCATCACATTAATTTTTTTTCTTCCAAACCGAAATGTAATACATGGAAAAAGTGACCGAGCCACATGGACATTAGATATAAAATTATTTTCAAATCAAATAATATTTTCTGTGAGAAGTATCGCATCGTAATTTCTTATTTTCATGGAAAAATACCAAAATTGCCACTGATTTTAGTTAGGTTAAAAGTCATCTTTTTGATTTAGAAAATGTCCCTTGCGTTAAAAACTCACTTAAAATCCTTAAATGCAAATTAAATATCCTTAAAAAGACAGCGATGTATCTCCCGGAAGTAGAAATGAATCACAAATTCGATCAAGCATTAACACTCCAGCGATGCTTTCAAAGTGATTCCAGACATAGAAGGTTGCCCTTAAGGATCTCAATTATTCCTACCGAATAAAACCAACTAATGGCCGGCTTAACTAATCTAAATCAAATTTATCACATGTTGGGATTTTGATGCCGAGAAAGCAAAGCCGGTTTCAGCGCAGTCAGAGACTCGAAGGTTGTTTCCGTAATCTTAATACTAAGTGTCATGTGGGAAGAATCTTATGCAGAAAGAAAGAGCTTTAGTACTGTTTACTACTTTTCGGAGAAAAAAAATTAAACTGTATTTATTATCTAATCAATACATCTTAAACTTAGTTTTATTTTCTTGAATATTTCGCACTGACATGAAAAGCAGAAAATAAGTTTCTTTCTAGATTTTTCGAGAAGTGGTAAACAGGGCCATTTTACACACAACGATTCAATTATGATTCACACATGGGAGATTCCATTTGGTGGTACAATAATAAGCACTCAGTAGAAATATATCTGCGCAATCCTTCACTTCAAAGTTCAGCTACGTTTAATTCTGTTCATGTGTTTAAAATTATTGTTAAATATTTATCAAGAAATTATTAGTCTATTTTTATATTCAGAGAAAGTCGTAATTCCCGCAAAATGTTCCTCTCTTTTGGCTACCGTGCCTTGACCCTATATCGCATAATTTTATAAACTGTAATGGATGGTCGATGTCTGGAAGTTTTTTTTTTTTTGGGGGGGGGGAGGGGAAGGGGAGAGGAACTCTTAGTTGATATGTACAATCGTCAAACTTTGTTTGCGATAGTCAACCAACGAGTTTTTTTCATGAAAGCAGGAACTCTCTGCATTCTTCGAACTTAATACCCTTAGATATCTGGATTAGTTATCCCAAGTTGTTATTAAATTTTCTAAAACCATCACCGATGAAGTAAGACACATTTAATAGGAAGCTTTTTAAAGGCAGATAGTTTTTGTAAAATTGAGGGCTTGATAACATGGATGAAGACATGTAGTCCAATGCTGATGGTTTTTATTACGTCTAAACATTTAGCAAGGAAATAAATATCCCGCCCTAATCCATTTAAGAAAAATTCGATTTGAGAAAAAGTGTGCATTTGTCACACCCATAAAGTATTCCTCTTGCCAAGATGACTGATTTTCAACTTAGTGCCCACTAGGAAGCGGCGAATAAGATTTAAATCTTTTGACAAGACGAGGTTTAGAACCCGTGCATCATTTCATAGCTGAACTTTGAAGCGAAGTATTACACAGAAGTGATTCGATTGGAAAGCAGTAAAGTGCTTATTAGTACACCGCCAGTTTGAAAGAGCAAATGAATGAATGAATTAAATGAAAAGTTCATACACAAATTTCAATTTAACTACGGTATTGTGAAAACTAGAATTGTATCGCTGTAAGTAGAAAAGGCTTCAGTCCTGTTTATTACTTTTCTAAAAAACTTTAAAAAAAACAAAAACAAAAAAAACTGTTCTCTGCGTTTTTTTATCATTGTAAACGATTTGAGAAAAAAGTTTATAATGCATTTCTTAGGTTGTAAATTTCTTTTTTCAAGATTCAAGATTTCTGGGTTATAAATTTAAATTTATTTTTTTTTCAAGATTTTCCATAGGGATAGAAAAAGCAGAAAACAATTATCTTTTTCAGCTTTTTCGAAAAACAGTAAACAAGCCCTTTCTGCGTACGATTCAATTCCCTTCCTCCACCTTTCCTTGCCACACGACCAAAGTATAGATGGCAATGAAGTTGATTATCATAGTAGAATTCCAGTGTGAACGATAGAGATGGTTTTGTCTCGGCAAGCTCTATTGAATTCTCTACCAAACCTTTTATTAAGCGACTTCAGCAAATATCTGTTCTAAAGGTTTCTCTAAATTTAAAAAATGCACAAAAATTTTAACTCACGGTAACCAAGACAAGAGTAAAAATGGAGGTATTTCAGCTTCATTATTGAGAAACTGAATGAATTTCCAAAACTACTTACATGAATAATTTTAAGATCCCTATAATTCTGAATATAGTTGAGTCGAAAATAAATATCCCAGCACTGAATACCCAGTAAAAGTGGCTGGTTCCGGATCTTGAGATTTAAACTATGACCGGGTACTGGGTTGTCAGTAATTGCTGGGAACATCTCAACAAACTCTTTCTTGGTGTTTCACTTCCCAAAGAATAACACTGCGCAACAAACTTCTCCTGGCAAGGTGCTAGAATACCTATGTTTTCTCACTTTTACATTAGAGGTGACCCAGGTTCGAACCCCAGCGTTGACTGGTCGATACTGCTCCCATAGACCACACTGCTTACATAAAATGTCAGAAGGATCATATTTTAGAGTGATCATTGGTGGAACAACAACAGCGTTTCTGTCAATTAACATAATGTTATTTATCTTTCTCTATCTAAAAAATCAATTAATACACTAGTTGTATAGAATCAGTAACTTTAAAAAAATATATAATACAGAGAATCAAATGTTTTAAATTACTATTACAATTTAAAAAATTAACGCGTCATTTATTTATTTTCCCTGTCATTTATTTCTAAAGAATCATACTAATAAATGCAATCAAGCAATCAAAAAACGAAGATTACTTACGTGCCAGCAATTTGCGCTTTTAATTTTTGTTAGGATTAGTAGTAGTTTTTGATGTGTGAACAAATTCTTAAATATCGTCCCTGTTTAGCATAAATTATTTTACAATACTGTTTAAAATAATGAGTTCTGTAAAATATAATTTAAAATAAATTTTAAAACCATGAAGAATTATATATTTCTTCAACGATCCTTAAGTGTCAAAATTTAAAGACTCATTAGAAAAGTTAACCTGAATTTTTTTAGAAAACTCCTTGTCTTTTTTCAACTTTTTAAGTAGTCTACTCTTTAAAAAAAAAAAAAAAAAAAAAAACGAAATTTTTTCTTTATTACTTGCATGATATATATGAATTTAAATTATATCTCTTCATTCTACCTTCTTCCAATAGAAATAAATTTTGTACAGCTCCAGAGGCAGGCAAAACTTATATTTTTCGAAATATGCTTTGTATTGATTTTTCTTTCTTTTTGGAAAGGAAAAAAACATTTTTAACGAGCTCTCCTCTTTTCATGTTTTATTAATGAGCTATAAAATTTGATTTTGTAAAAATAGGAAAAAGTATTAAATTTTTCCAGCTCTCTTAACTTACGAGTTTTCTCTAAAGAGTTTCCGATGCATTGTCTTTTAAGTCTTAAAATTAAAAAAAAAACTATTTAAATAAATGCACTTAATTTTTAGTGCATGTAAGACCCGGACATATTTACTCAGTCACATATATACAATCATGCTAAATATTTTGCTTCCCCAATAAAAGTATTTATCGTGTACTTTAAATCTTTACAGTAAGTGGGGTTCGTTAGGGAATTTAATTCAAGTTTCTGTTCATAGTTCAGTGAACATTTTTGTCAATAATATATTAAAAGTAACCGTAATAATAATGTAACCAAATTGTTTTTTTACTGTTGCGAGAAATATGATGGAAAATATTTCAAATAGAGGTTTGATTTATTTTGGGTCCACAATAGATGACGCTTCGTAATTCGTGTAAAAAAAAAAAGAAAGGTTTTTTAGTTTGCTGTATTGATACTTATTGATACTTTTCAGATACTTTTTGATACTCATATTGATACTTTTCAGATTATTTATTGATAATTTTCAGAAAACGAAAAAGGTAGTACCTAATGTAGGCTAGGTCGATTTTTAAATTTTAATTTACGTTGTTCAAGTCATCGTTTCAAGTTTTTTTCTTAGTTTCTCAATTTTAACTATTCTTTTTTTCTTTTCTTTAACCAGACATCATTTCTTAGAACTGTCTATTTCTGTTGTTTTGAGTACATTAATATTGCAGTACACTAGAAGTTCTGAAACGATTTCACTCAAACGGCATATAAAAATTCTTAAAAATGTATAATCGTTTCGATCTTCATGAAAGCGATCATTTTTATTAAGTTTTGGGAAATATAAAAAAAGATATAGATAAAAATAGGTTTTTATGCAAATATTTTAATACATTGTATAAAAACTAATTTAAAATTGTTATTTTTTTAAATAAATAAAAATAGTTTTGTAGAGGTTTTGAAAAAAATAAAATGACATTGAAAAATGTGTTTCGGGAAACTATGGAGTGGGGTGAGGATGGGTACCGATTCTTGAGTCTTCTTATTTTGATTAAGAATGCTCGACTCTCGCGTGACTAAATTTTACATCCAACAAACCTTAATAAACCCAGATTATCACCATTTTATTTTTCAATTTAATGTAAAGAACAGTGAATTTCAAAATGAAAGCTTTTTCAATAAAAGAAACTAACTTTGGTATAAAATTTAGGAGATCAAACTTTCAAAAAGTCAGCAACATGAAAAGAGTCATATTATTTATTTCATTATTATTTCAATCGGAATTTTATGCCAACATCATTCCCTGCAACACCAGCTACGATGATCTAATTTAAATAATTTCATTCAAATTGAATTCCTTTTCGCTGACTTCTCAAATCCTCTCTGAATATTGAAAGTGTGTGAGGGAGGAGAAAAAAGAATAACTTCGTTAAAGTAGAAACACTATTTACAAAAGGAAAAGTTTAAACCACAATGCAGAAGAAATCGGATCCTAAAATGCCGATCTAAGTTTTTTCTTCCAGTTTGTCACGGATACAGGTTGGTATTTAAAAATGCTTTTTTTTTTCATTCTTAAAGAAATTAATAATTTGTTGTCTACTTATTCTTTTTACTTATTTATCAAAGCATTAAACCTTTGACCTTTTTTTTTTTTTATAATTTTTTTTTTTTATATGTAAGGAAATGAATTCAAAATTTTAAAGCAATTAAAAATAATAATACTTCCAATGGAAAAACGCGCTAAGCAGTGAATCCGAAAGGAATTGAAACAAAAGAAACAATGAAATATGAAAAAAAAGGATAAATAGGACAACCGAAGCTGACGTCTTCAGGGGGTACTAGCTCCGGAAGTCATAAAGTAGTATTATTATTTTTAATTGCTTTTAAAATTTTGAATTCATTTCTTAATTTGTAATTTTCAAATCTGGTTTTAGCTGTATTATTGCGCTTTTTCTGTTTTGAAAAAAAGCTTATTAAAAATTTATTTGGATTAATTAAAAGTTTTTATTAAGATTTTTTAAATTGTATTTAGTTTTTGTAAATGTTTTTTAAAAAGTTTAATTCTATAAACGTCATAGGGGTTTTGTTCTTGGTCTAGATTTTGTGTTTAATTTTGTTTAATTGATTATATGTTTTTTAGGTTAAATTTAATTCTATGCGAAGTACAATTATTTGTCTTGTTTTTATTCTTCTGTATTTGCTTTATGTATTTTATGTTGTATATTGTGCATTATATTCTTTTCCTGGACTTTGGCAAAACCTTTGGGGTACAGAGAGAGAGCAATTTCAGACTTTTGTCGTGCTCTCTCGATGGAAAAGGTTTTGCTTTTATGACTTCGGAGCTGGTACCCCCTGAAGACGTCAGCTTTGGTTGTCATATTTATCCATTTTTTATATGTCATAGTTTCTTTTGTATTTTTTATTCTTTTTTAGCAAATTTAGTGTCATTGAATACTTACGGTAGCCATAAATAACTAAACAGCCTGAAACAGACAAGTTTGTATAAACTTACCTTATGATTTAAACAGAACTCAATTAAAAACCTAAATAAGCTGAAAAAATATTATATTTTGTATCGAAAATTAATTGTTGAAGTTAAAATTAAAAAAATAAATGGTCCAAAATTTTCTTTTCTTCCATATTTATTTATGTTGGATATGCAATTATGTATTTTGTTTAAGTTGAGGGTACAGATCTAAATCTACAACCTAAATAAGCTGAAAGCAAACTTTTTATCTAAAATTAATTGTAAAAAGTTAAAATTACAAATACAATTATAAAAAATATTTTTTTCGTCATATATTTATTTTGAAATCTAGATTTTTTCAAAATGCAAGTTAAAAGTATTGAATACACTAAGCTTTTTTTTTTTTTTTTTTGATGTGTTGCGGACAAACAAAACTAAGAGGCAATCTATTAAAATCAGGATCATTTTCGGCTAAAATCCCAGGAACCAGCCTTTAAAACTGGGTCCAACACAGAGCTTAAAATGCCATGTTTTCCTCAGAGTTAGCGTTCGAAATCTGGGGAAAATATCAGTGCTCCAACTTCAAGAAACCCTCGAGACCGCAACAAAGAATATACATAGGAGAGGAAGTCTAGTTTCCATTGACATAAAGTAAACCTGCCCCCCAAGTTTTGGTGTGGTCCCTGAGTATGAAGGAAAAAAAAAAACAACATTTAGGGGGACAATCTCGCAGGTTCTTGAAACGGGTTTGCACCCTCCTCTCCTCCTAACCAATACTGCGTTGGGTGAAGAAGAAAAGTTCTCTTTTTTTTAATCGTTGATTTGTTTTTTATTTTTACACTATTGATAAACTGTACTGTATTATTAATTAAGATATTTTTTTAGAATACATTTAACACATTTTGACATACAGAGAAATAATGAAATGATGATTAGTGGGAAGCAGCCTACCCAAAAGTTGTCCAACAACTGGTTGACTGTCACTTTGCTTCTTATGCGCTTATGCTGGATCTTTGTATGTTGTATGGATCTTTGTTAGTTGGTTTTCCGAAGTACCGAACACCCGCGTTATTCTAAGAGTTGGACTTCTTCTCCTTTCTTTGACCGCAAGACTAGAACATTCGTTGGAATTATTAACTGTACCGTTACCCCTCAATCTGTGATCTCTTAATTTAAACTTTGGTAACAGTTACCCAGGTTCTACAATAGACAAATAACTAATAAATTACAGGAAACATTTAACATTTAAATTAAAATTTTATTACAACTCTAAATTTTCAATAAACATAACTCCACTCATTTGCAAGATTTAGATTTTTCTACACAATCTTAACCTTTTCAAAAACATGCAATTCTCAAGCATAACATTCAATTCATTCAGTTCAAAAAAGACATTTAAGAAATAAAAAGCACTCTCATTCTAAAACTACTAAAATCACTTAAAACTTAGATTATGATATCATGTAATCAAACTTAAATACCAATGGCTCTCCTTAAAGTAAAAACACAGTATAAGCAGTTCAAAGTTTACAGTAAATGATTCCTCTAAAATGGTATTCAAATTCAAATTAAAGTTTTATAAGTACCCAAACAATTTACGGATCACCTTCTGGAACGCCCACCGGAAATGCAGATAAGCTCGTGGACAAACAAACACCTAGTCTCGGATATCAAAAGTACTCCAGCTATTCCAATTTCTTTAGGCTTAGGCAGGCACAAGGGAAACACCGGACTTCCAGCATGGGTACATTCGGATTTGGCCCACCGTCTCGAATGTATCGGCCTTCGGCTAATCACGGTCGTTCATCTTGCTAGAGACTTCAGTTTAGCTTTTTTCTAGATAACGAGCCACCATCTCCGCGGTGCTGTCACGGATCAACTATCCAGCGGGCAAGCTCCGTCCTCTTCGTGGTACTGCCTTTCCAGCCACTCTTGACGTCTCTTTTATCCTCCCTTCAGCAAGGCGAACGAATCTAGATTGACCTGTTTACCAACTCCTGAGCCATCCCGCATCCGGCGGACGTCAGAACAAAAAAAAAAAAAAAAGATCCATGAGAAAAAACAGTCATAAACCCACTAATACACTATATAAGTGATAATACCATCCTCATCAAATCTTAATAAATTTAACTACCCAGATTTCACCCCAAAAATCCCATTTTAAAAGACTAATTCAAAATTTCTAAAAAAAAAATATCCTAATTATGATTGAATTTAAACTTTATCATAGTGATGCCATCTATAGAAAAATAACCTATCTTTAAAAGTATAGACAAAAAAAAAAAAAAAAAAAAAATATATATATATATATATATATATAATAAATTTCTATTTATTACAATTATCAGAATTTCTATAAATGAGCCCCTAACATATTTTGACCCTGATATTTTAGTCCCTTCTAATGACAGGGAATATGCAGTGCTCAAAAGTGTGTTCAGATTGTTTCTTTATTTAATTGAATTTTATGATATTCGAATCAATGAAAATTTAAGGTAAAATTTTTTTGAATAAATTTTATTTATAACTTTTTGGAATAAATATGATTCCATTTTTCTACATCTTTTTACGATTCTGATTATTATTAAAAAGCTCACACCACATTTTGCTAACTTTTAACAATTATATGCGTATGGGATTGCAGCGAGAAAAAATTCAAGTTTGGAAAATACCTTAAGGGCTAAATTTTAAGCCCTGATTTAACCTGTTCTAGTTGAATCGAGTCACATTTCATAAGCTTATTATAAGGTAATAAAAAAAGACGCATCCATAACAAAAATTGAAAAAAAAAGAATTAAAAATGTATTTTAATTTCTTTTTATGACTGCAAGAAAAACTTAAATGATATTTAATGTTACTTAAAATATTTAAAGACACATATTTTGCCATTTATTTTATACACTTTTAAATCCTAAATAAAACTTAATTCAGTGGTAATTTGTATTTAATCATTGGACTCTTAAACTAGGAGCTAAAAACAGGAATATTTTTCTATTTCCTTTATTTATTTCAGAGAAATTAGTGAAACGTAAAACGGTATTCTACTATTTCAATTAAAATATTGAAATATAATTAAAATTACCGTTTGCATTCTTGGCAGATATTAAAAATGTGTTCTCCCCACAATTAGCCTTGTTGCATATTTTGTCATTCTGCGTTTCTTAGACGGACAAAATGTACAAATTCGCCGCACTTTTAGACGTGCCTTCTGTTAAGTCTCCAATAATCAAAATATCTTCAATGATTATTTTATATATCCGTCGTTGAACAGCCAACCCAGTTTTGGGGTTTACGACTACCAATGTTTAACTCCGTAGCCTTATAATTTCGAACCAATCCAGAAGACAAGGAAACTCCTTGTCTTCAGTACCCCCAGAGGTTTGAATTGTTATGGGAAAATGGAGGACTTTGTGACCCCAACAAATTTAACGTGCATCAGTCACCCTTTACTACACGGGGAGACTTCAGTCGGCGGGGATGGAACCCATGACCTTTTGGACATGGGCCCCGAGCCCTACCAACCAGGCTGTCCTGGCCCTTTTAATGCTTATTTTATTATATTATATCCGTCGTTGAACAGCCGACCCAATTTTGGGTTTATGACTACTAATGTTCAACTCCGTAGCCTCGTAATTCTGAACCAATCCAGAAGACAAGGAAACTCCTGGATCAGTACCCCCAGAGGTTTTGATTTGTTATGGGAAAATGGAGGATTTTGCGACTCGACAGATTTAACATGCATCACTCACCATTTACTACAAGGGGAGTCTTCGGCCGGCTGGGATGGAACCCACGATGTCTTGGACATGGGCCCCGAGCCCTACCAACCAGGCAATTTCGGCCCTTTCAATGCTTATTTTAAAAATTCGGCTTTAGGACGACTATTATAGCAAATCTGGAAAGCGCACACAGGAGCATCTCGCAGTTTACAAATGTTTGGTTAAATCCATCAGAAATTGATTGCTTGTTATCGTCAGGAACATTTCTAAATGTTTAAATATTCCCTTTCTCACTATACCATAGCATTCAAGAACTCGTTGATGAGTTTCATTTTGGACACAGCTTAAAATTTGCCTCTTTAAGAACATTGTATTTCATTCCGTTTTTCGAACTTTTCTTTTAAGCAGAGTTTTTTTTAAAGAATAAACCAACAAAATTAGTTAATAAATAAAATTAGTAATGTGGTGTCCATCCGTTACATGAATTTCTTTGTTCATTTTTTAAAATCAATCTTTCTTTTTAAAAGACTTCAAAAGTCAAGAGGTATTTTAAAGTTTGTCACGGGTTCAATAAATTTATAATAGTGGTTGTAAATTTACGTTATACAAATTGAGAGATTTAAAACTCACATTATTATTTCGCATTTTCCGGCTGCTGTGTCTTCCCAATTATCCTCTTATCATGAATATTGAATGAACTGTTTTACAATTTCGACACTTTTCTACGAAACACCTTCATTAAAACAGTTATTTTAAGTCCAAAGGAATGCAAACGATGTTTTCTTTTTCCTTAATTCATTGTGCGAAAGGATTACATTTGTGAAACTGATTTCGTCACTCTGATTTAGTAAAAATTACTCGAGTCATCTTTCGGTTCATTAGGGGACGGTTCGAATATGAATGTAAGCATGTTTTTGGAGCTTGAAACGATTTCTTATCAGCAAAAATAAGTAAATTACAAACCCTCTCTCCCATGCTTATGTAAGAAAATAGAAACACCCTTTTGTTTTTCGGTTTAATGTTACTGAAATAAAAAAAAATAAAACGATTAAATAAAAAAAAGTAAAATATTTTTCAAATAAAAGATGCAACTATGAATAATAGAGAATTTATGCTAAAAAATTTATTTTGTAAAATTTTGAAAGTAAAGTAAGTAAGTAAGTGTTTAAAACTTATAATCAAATGTAATTTTTTTTTAAATTTATATTTTTCAGAATGCAATTTTTTCTCAATTTTATTTATTAAATTAATTTAATATTTAAAAAAAATATAAAAAAGGATATTTTAGTTTCTTCCTTAAACACTACTTTTAACCCTAAATTCCCCTTGTCAGCAAAAATAAGCAAATCCCTCTCTTCCCTTTAAGTAATATTTAAACGATCCCTTTATGTTACAAAACCACAAAAACGAAATTTAATCATTTACGACTCCAAAGGAAATAGCTAAGAATCAAATGGATTTCAATTAACCCTAATTAAAGTATTTGAAGAGATTTTTAATTTATAAGAAATAAAGTAATTAAAAATGAAGATTAAATATGAAATGAGTATTCGAAATATCAGGGTTTAACAGAATACGAATATTAACAGGATTAAGTTTTCTTCGAAAATTATTCTTATTTCCTTTTTTA